>NW_024121157.1:345529-484886 GCF_016745375.1 Pimephales promelas
TAGATTGTTAAATTAAGTTCATTTGTGAAATGGTAATGAGTGTGTAGTGCACTGCGGTAAATGGCGGCGCGGTGGTGTACATCACGAGTGAGATATGTTAATGATTAAGTGACTAAAATCTCGATTTAGTGAAATTTGAGACACATGCATATAAATGCGTATATTGGTACGCATACTAAAGATTTAGTCTACTTTATTAATAGATATTGTGCATTGCATTTACTATGTGTTTTGTAATTAACCAACTGGTGTACTTAAACATGTATTTTGTGATTAGCAGGCAAAAGAGCTGAAGTTAACAGTGCCTGTCTGTTATGTGTTTATCATACAGGTATGTTAATTGGTATCTAAGAAACACTGTAATGCTGTTTTGAACTATTTGCCTATAATTATATATTTTTGTGAATTGATTAGAATAATTAATTATAATATTGTTATTATTATATATATTTTGTATGTGTGTGACATATTGCGTGTGTCCTCTTTCCTGCAATGTCACTTGAGGAGAGCAGGCAAAAGAGCTGAAGTTAACAGTGCCTGTCTGTTTATGTGTTTATCATACAGGCATTGTGAATAAATTCGTCATTCATATCACCAGCTTTGCGTGGAACATTCTTTTATTCAAAAACAACTAAAATTACACAACGCAGAAGAACAACCGCTACACATATTAATCACATGGATTTCTTTCATTGGCTTTTTTTTTTTACGTCATATACAGTGGGGAGAACAAGTACTTGATAACCTGCAAAATCACCAGTGTTTCCCACAAAGTATATAGGAGTCTGTATTTTTAATAGGTACTCTTAAACTCTGAGTGACGGAATCTAAAACAAAAATCCAGAAAATCACATTGTATGATTAAAAAAAAAATCATTTTGCAGTTTATTGCATGATATAAGTATTTGATACATCAGAAAAGCCTAACTTAATTTTTGGTGCAAAAACGTTTGTTTGCAATTAAAGACAACATACATTTCCTGTAGTTCTTGACCTGGGGCATGTTCAAGTTCCAAACGGTGCGCAACGTTTTGCTACGGTTTCCGGGTTGAACATCATGTTTCCTGGAAACGGTGTGCACCGATGTGCAACAGGGTTTGAGATATGTTTTCTCTTGTTTGGTGGGTGTGTCAGAACTGCAGTCCAATCAGCAGCAACATGTTTATAAAGCACGCGGTATTAAATTGAACTCGCACAATGGGTTTAAGGAAAGTAATTGACCTTTCGCCGGCCCCTCCCCCAAAATGGCCATTGTCCAATCACACATCATAGCAACCGTTACTATGTAAGCAGGTCCGTCAAACATTGACTCCATGCTATGGTGAAGAGGTGCCTCCACAGTGTTTGTAAATCGGACACTAGGTACCCCGAGAGATTGTCTGGAGGAGTTGTGTTCTTTGTGTTTTTTTAAAGCAGAAAACACAACGCGAGCGGTGCCTACAATGGATAAAAACAGTGTGGAAGGCCACTCCCAGTTAAATGTGTCGAACATGGTTAACTCGCGTGCAGCGTGCGTGAGACTGAGACACTGAGATTAGTCAAAGAAGCATGGCGAAAGCACATCAAGAGGATCCACAAAGGACTTACATTTTCTAAAGGGTTGTTGTTAACATACCATGATATTCTCAAAATGAGCAGCAGTCAGCTAAGTTAGCAGTGCAGCACCGTAGACTACAGTTTAGAGGAGTGCACTTCGCAACGGGGAAAGCATGAAGCTTAGCTACTTGACAACATCAGTTCATATATCAATATCGTAACGAAAAGAAATAACCTTAAATAATGTATGGTTCTCTGCATCTTTCCGTCTCTTAAGCATAACGTTAGTTACTTTTTAAACACGAAAATCACATTCAGCATGACACGCAAGCGGTTGCTGTGGTAATGAACAACCTGCTTGTTAAAGCGAATGTGTAATCCTGTATTGGAGGCAAAATTACTAAATATGCAGCGCAAGTTATATATTTCTAACTCAAAAATTAGCCACTGAACCAGTTTACAAAATCTTCAAGGCTGTGCTGGTTGCATTTGAGGAAGCATGGTCATGGGGTTTTTCTGATTTTGCTTGAGACTGGTAAGCATTAGCCTCAATAGTAGTCGTGTCTCATTCATTTTTTTTTTAATATTTTGAATATATCCCTCCACCGCATACCGTAACCCCTTTTGCCTCGATCTGGATGATATCGTGGAGGTATTGCTTCAAAAAAGGTCACTGACACGCACGGGAATACCCTTTGCCGTCATGGCAATCTGTCGCGCTGGTCGTGTCTGACCATTTGTTTGAAGGACGTCAACGTCTGACCATTTGTTTATTGTAAAAATATAGGATATCAACATAATGATGTAGTTGTTTATATGTTTAGCTTCGTTGCAAGTGTATGACATTTGGTATAAATAAACAATGGTAATTAATTGCTTTTCCTAAAAATGAGAAAGAAAATAGGGTATTAAAACTGTAATAGTTTGTGTAATTAATAAGTAGAGTCTGCCATCTTGTGGTCAGTATTGGAAATGCGGTAATGACATTTCATGTTTATTTTGGAAACGAGTTTTGATGTTACCGGAGTGAACCGGCTTCGGTAGTTCAGCAGTCTGTATCAGAATGTTATAGAGTAAAGACGGTTGATTGAGAACTCCTTTTTGGTCTGATTATTGTCTCAACCCCAAGATATTACAAATGGCGACGAGGATATTCGAATGCCACTGCGTCACTGCACTGTAAAAGGAACCGTACACTGGTCGTGGTAAAAGGATTTTTTTTTACGGAGGAACCAGGCACGTGTGGATAAACTGTTAGCAGTTAGCTGTTAAAAAAAATCTAAAAATTTTTTAGTCGCGTGGATGAATACAATGACACAAAGGAGGATTTTGAGTCATTTCTGGAACGTCTGGAACAGTGGATGTTGGCAAACGAAATCAAGGATGAAAAGAAGGTGTGTGTTTTTCTCTCGGTGATTGGAGCGGATGCTTACAAGTTGTTGAAAAATCTGGTGTCGCCGACAGTACCGAGTACTATGGAGTATTCCAATCTGGTGAGTGCACTGAGTACACATTACAAGCCAGCACCGATTGTAATCACGGAACGTTTTCGGTTCCAAAAGTGTAACCAGAAAGAGGGGGAAACTGTCTCTGATTATGTGATAGCTTTGAAGCAGTTATCAGCTACTTGTATGTTTGGACAGTATTTGGATGACGCGCTGAGAGATCGTTTCGTGAGTGGATTACGCTCGGATGCAGTGCAGCGCAGATTGCTGTCTGAAAAGGATCTGACTTTCCCGAAAGCTTGTGAGATTGCAGTAGCAATGGAGCTGGCGTCAAGGAAATCAATGGAGTTTTCTGGACACAGCCAGGCTCATCAGGTAAATGCCTTGTCAAGTGCAGGTTTTTCTGAAAAGGGGAGGAAAGGACAGTTTAGACGACAGAATGATAATAAAGCTCAAAGCAAGGGCCAAAAAGGAGAAAACAGAATGTTTGGGGCATCACAGACATGCTACCGATGTGGTGGAAGACACTCAGCACGTGACTGCAGATTCAAGAATGAAAAGTGTCATTCCTGCTCCAAAATTGGACACATAGCACGTGCATGTAGAAAAGGAAAAAACATCTCTCAAACTCATTTTGTGGAAGCTGAAGGAAATACATCAAGAGGGGATGAAGAGGCTGAACTTTTTGGTGTGTATGCATTATATTCCACCTCAAGTTGTGAAAAGGGGTACACAGTGGATGTCTTACTGGGTGATAAGAGCACAACAATGCTGCTGGATACAGGGTCAGCTGTGTCAGTGATATCGGAGGATTACTACCAGACGAATCTGAATCATTTCCTGTTAAAACCAGCCCCCATGTTGAAGCTGAAATCATATTCAGGCCAGAGTATTGCAGTTCGAGGATACATCAAGATACCCGTGCAGTATGAAACACAAAAAGTTACCTTACCTCTTGTTGTAGTGAAGGGTAGTAGACCAGCTCTGATTGGTAGGAACTGGCTAAAGGAACTACACCTGGACTGGAAACAGATTTTCACAGTGCACAGGGTGTTCACACAGGCAGAGTGGACCCCAGGAGTTAACGAGGTGTTACAGCGCCACCAGGCAGTGTTCTCTGAGAAACAAGGCTGCATAGAGGGTTTTAAAGCCAAAATCCGCATAAAATCAGGCACCACACCAATCTTTTGCAAAGCGCGCCCTGTTCCCTATGCATTAAAGGAAGCAGTGGAGAAGGAGTTGGACAGGTTGGAGAAAATGGACGTGATTTCAAAGACTGAAATGAGTGAGTGGGCCTCTCCTATTGTAACGGTGCCAAAAGCAGACAAAACAATTAGGATTTGTGGCGATTACAAGGTCAGTATTAATCGGTGTATAGAAGAGCAGATATATCCACTGCCTAACACCGAAGATCTATTTGCTACTTTAGCGGGAGGAACATCATTCAGCAAGCTTGACCTGTCTCATGCGTACCAGCAGCTGATGCTAGATGAGGAATCAGAGAAGTATCTGACTATCAATACCCATAAGGGCCTGTACAAATTTCATCGCCTCAGCTATGGTGTTTCCAGTGCACCTGCGATTTTTCAGTCTGTAATGGACCAGATTTTACAAGGGCTGGACCATGTGACATGTTTTCTGGATGATATTCTCATTACTGCCGCAACGGAGGAAAATCATTTGAGAAAACTGGATGAAGTGCTCACACGTCTGGAAAAACACGGTGTTCATGTGAAATTGTCTAAATGTCAGTTTTTTCAGAGCAGTGTGGAGTATCTGGGACATCGCATTGACCAGGATGGCTTGCACCCCACGGATGAAAAGGTGACAGCCATAAACAAAGCGCCTGAGCCAACAAATGTCACGGAACTGAAGTCCTTTTTAGGGCTTCTTAACTACTACAGCCGTTTCCTGCAAAATTCCTCCACCTTACTCCACCCTCTACACAACCTGTTGAGAAAAGAGGCAAAGTGGATTTGGACTTCGGAGTGTGCTAAGGCCTTTGAAGATGCAAAGCAGCTATTACAGCAAAGTAAGGTGCTGGTGCATTACAACACACAATTGCCACTCCGGATTGCCTGTGATGCGTCACCTTATGGAGTTGGGGCGGTGATTTCTCACATAATGAACAATGGAGAGGAACGGCCGATAGCTTTCGCATCCAGGACGTTAACGGAGGCTGAGAGAAAATATGCCCAAATCGAAAAGGAGGCACTGGCTATCATCTTTGGTGTCAAGAAATTCCATAAATACCTCTATGGGAGGAAGTTTACACTGATTACAGATCACAAACCGCTGTTAACTATCCTTGGACCAAAGTCAGCAGTTCCGACGTTGGCAGCATTAAGGATGCAACGCTGGGCTCTCATCCTCATGGCATACAGTTATGAGATTGAGTACAGGAGATCAGCTGATCATGCAAACGCTGATGCTCTGTCTCGCCTACCCACCGCATCATTCGACAACACAGGAGAAGAGGCAGGTATTTTTTACTTCTCACACATGGAAGAATTACCAGTGGGTGCGAAGGACATTGAGAGAGCTACTTTTAAAGATCCTACACTGAACAAAGTGTGGAGCTACACAATGAATGGTTGGCCCAGTTATGTTCAAGAGGAAGCACTGCGACCATATTTCATATGGACCATATTATATTCCATATTTCAAAGTGGTTAGAAGTTTTTCCTATGTCTTCTATCACATCTCAGAACACCATTGTAGTGCTGCGAAGTCTGTTCTCTGCGTATGGACTGCCAGAAGAGCTGGTATCAGATAATGGCCCACAGCTGGTGTCGAGGGAGTTTACACAGTTTCTGGAGGGAAATGGTATCAAACACACTGCTGTACCTGCATATCATCCTGCAACAAATGGAGCCGCAGAGAGGTCAGTGCAGATTTTGAAGCGTGCGCTGGCGAAGGATGTGTTGGAGGCAGAGAATAAGGCTTCTTTACCACTTAGCCATAGACTTGCCAATTTTTTGCTCATGTACCGCAGTACACCACACACAGTGACTGGTCGGACTCCGGCTGAGTTATTTCTGAAGCGGCAGATTCGGACTCGTTTCAGTTTGCTTAAGCCCAAGCTTGCTAGTCAGGTTGAAGAGAAACAAGCAACACAGAAACGTTTTCATGACAGTGGTGGTTCTTGTCTTCGGGTTTTTCAGGATGGGGAAGCTGTCCGTGTCCGAAATTTCAGGGGAGGAGTGGAAAAATGGATTCAGGCAAAAGTGCTAAAAAGACTGGGAGCTGTCACATACATGGTACAGGACGGTCAGAGACAACGCACAGTGCATGTCAACCACATCTTGCCTTGGCGAAAAAAGGGTGAACAAATTCAAAAAGTGTTGCCCTCACCAGTGGTTGAGAATGAATCACCAGTCATCAAGGACTGTGTTTTTCCAGCTGTTGTCTCCAGTGCACCAGTGAAGCTAATGCCCCCTACGGTTCCCATTAAACCAGCTGAACAGTTTGTTGATGTGTCACACACAGAAAGCAAAAGCTCACCTGAGGAACGGAGGTACCCAGTGAGGGTCCGTGTACCACCTAAGAAACTGGATTTATAACTTGCAGTATGTTGTATGGAAATGCTATTTTGTTTCAGTAAAGGTTAAGCTGCCAAGTGTTTATTTAGATTTTCATTGTTTTGTGCTAATACGTTAATGAACGTTAACTGGCAGAATTAAAAAAAAAATGTCCAGGGCAGTAGATTTTGTCAGTAGTTGTTAATCATTGTTAAATAATAATAATAAAAAAGGCTATGTTAAGAAAAAGCTAAAAGGGAAGGAGTGTAATAGTTTGTGTAATTAATAAGTAGAGTCTGCCATCTTGTGGTCAGTATTGGAAATGCGGTAATGACATTTCATGTTTATTTTGGAAACGAGTTTTGATGTTACCGGAGTGAACCGGCTTCGGTAGTTCAGCAGTCTGTATCAGAATGTTATAGAGTAAAGACGGTTGATTGAGAACTCCTTTTTGGTCTGATTATTGTCTCAACCCCAAGATATTACAAAAACAGTATGAAATACAAATAAAGTTAGTGTGTGAGGCTAAATAGATTGTGTTTTAGTCTGAATTAGGTAAGATGTGTGCTTTCAGTTTCCACAAAGCCTTTCACGCAATTGGGATATTCTTTTGTGATTTGGACGGCAGGTGCAGTAACTGTAACATCGGGCACATTTTGTAGTATTAAACACATATTTATTCCGACTTCATCAGGCTCCGAAAATTTTTCACAAAGAACATAAAGAATTGCCTTTCGCAGCTGCCATATAGTTGCAACTCTTGCGTCATTAGAACAATGTGTTCAACGCATCACCATTTCTGTTTAAAAAACGTTGTGCAACGTTTTGTCCGGCTGAACGTAGCCCAGGTTTGTACATGCAGCAGTGTTGCCGCAGTTCTTCTGGTCTTAGTCTCTGTTTTTTCTGTTTCTTCATTTAATTTCAGATGCACTCGATGATGGTGAGATCCGACCTCCGTGTGGAGCATTGGATTCTGTTGTCAGAATCCTTGTGCATTCAAAAATTTCACTGGATTATTTCAATTAATGGCACAATTAATGTCTGGAAATATAAACTGATATTTCCTACTGAGACACTACAACAAAACATATAAATAAATGGCTTAAAACCATTTCTTTGAGGCGAAAATACTAGTGTGTCTAAGACTTCTGGACAGTATATATATATATATATATATATATATATATATATATATATTATTTTTTTTACATTATCTTCACATTTAACTAAAAGAGACAGGGTTGTGTCATTTTATTTTATATACTAGCTAGTAATAATATCTAGCCTAAAAGGTATAGAAGCTACAATGAGAAATAAGGCAAACAATTCAAACATAAGCTCTCTAATAGGCTACAAAGTTAAATAGCCTAAATATATAAAGTTATAAAACTTCACTTTGCCTTCAGCCAAAATGATTTTTTGCCATGGAGCAAACTATAGTTTAACGAGACCAAAGATAGACTTATACACAAGAGTTAATCCACTAGACGAGACATCAGAGCCAGCGGCAAACATCAGAAGCAGGCTAGCCGAGGAAAAGCTGTTCCAGTCGGGGTTGATGAGCGCTGGGCGCCGGTGAAGGCTTGGATGTCACAACTCCGAAAATGTCAGATACCTGGCTATCTCAAGTCCACACAAGTCACCTCTCGATGCATCCTCGGTAAACGGGGCGGAATTAAAAACACATCCGGGGATTTGAACTGGAGTTGGCTAGATGTGAACTTTGAATTGGAACAGTACTTGGGCAGTTATTGATGACGTTTCACAAGTTCACAAAAACACAAGTACAGACAAGAATGCATATTGAGAAATGGCTAGAGTTTAGACCAAAAAGCTCCAGTTTCATCTCATCAGACCACATGGCCTTCTCCCATTCCCCCTGTCTGTATGAATGAGTTTGTGGACAAGTGTCTTTTATACAGGTAACAGTTCAAACCATTGCAGTTAAAGGGTTAGTTCACCCAAAAATGAAAATTAAGTCATTAATTACTCACCCCCATGCTGTTCCAACCCCGTAAGACCTTCGTTCATCTTCGGAACACAAATAAAGATATTTTTGATTGAATCTGAGAGCTCAGTCCTAGATAGACTGCCTAAGGGACTGGCTCTTGACGGCCCATAAAGTCATTAAAGAAAAGGTTTAAATATTCCATGTGCCTACAGCGGCTCAATTATAAGTTTATCAAGCGACGAGACTACTTTTTGTGTGAAAAAAACATAAATAACGACTTTATTTCACTATTCCATTACTTCCTTATGGGCGCATGCGCGAGAACTGAGACGAGGACGTTCTCATTCGTCTACTTTTTGTTACCGGCTGCTCACCGCTTAGGAGTTTTACCGCCCCCTACCATATAAAATGATGATCCATATATAAGGCGCTCCGGATTATAAGGAACACTGTCGTTTTTTGAGAAGATTAAAGGCTTTTAAGTGCACAGCGCGCATCTTCCTCTGCTTGTAAACAGAAAGTTTTGCGCTTCCAGCTATATCAGCACATCATCTAATACGGTAGGTGGCGGTAAAACTCCTAAGCGGTGAGCAGCCGGTAACAAAAAGTAGTCGAATGAGAACGTCCTCGTCTCAGTTCTCGCGCATGCGCCCATAAGGAAGTAATGGAATAGTGGAATAAAGTCGTTATTTATGGTTTTTTCGCACAAAAAGTAGTCTCGACGCTTGATAAACTTATAATTGAGCCGCTGTAGGCACATGGAATATTTAAACCTTTTCTTTAATGACTTTATGGGCCGTCAAGAGCCAGTCCCTTAGGCAGTCTATGTAGGACTGATCCAGCTCTCAGATTCAATCAAAAATATCTTTATTTGTGTTCCGAAGATGAACGAAGGTCTTACGGGGTTGGAACAGCATGGGGGTGAGTAATTAATGACTTCATTTTCATTTTTGGGTGAACTAACCCTTTAATAGAAGTAACGAGTTCAAACAGGTGCAGTTTATAAAAAGTGGAGAAAAGGAGGGCTTCCTAAAGAAAGATTAACAGGTCTGTAAAAGCTGGAATTCTTACTGGTTTGTAGGTGATCAAATTATGTCATAAACAAAAAAAGGCAAAAAGATTTTTTTTTAAATATACAATGTGATTTTCTGGATTTTCGTTTTAGATTCTGTCACTCTGAGTAAAAGAGTATATCGATGATAAAAATGACAGGCTCTTACATGGTTTGTAAGTGGGAACCTGCACAATCCCCAGTGTATCAAATGCTTTTTCTCCCCACTGTAGATAACTGAGGGTAACACTTATTTTAAAAGTGCCATGTTGACAATGTTTTAGAGTTGCAACACTGAGTTGCAACAAATGACAGCAAACAATCCCATATCTGGTGCCAAATCTAAAGCAAAACTACAGTTTTTCCAGTTATTATCTTTAATCGAATGTGTTCTGTCCTACAATTCCCTTTTAAAACCCTTGCCTCACACTTGAATTGTCAGGCAGTTTTTTTTTACTAACGTGATTGTTTCTTTTATCAACATGACAAAATATTTTGTCTTTTTTATAATACAGAGCTTAAAGGGTTAGTTCACCCAAAAATGAAAATTCTGTCAGTATTTACTCACCCTCATGTTGTTCCAACCCCATAAGACCTTTGTTCGTCTTCGGAACACAAATTAAGATATTTAAGATATTAAGATCGCTCCTGCATACAGTCCATAGGCTTCTTGAGGGACTGGCTCTTGCTGTCCTCGAAAAGTCATTAAAGACATCGTTAAAATAGTCCAAGTGACTACAGGGGCTCAATCTTAAGTTTATCAAACGACGAGAACACTTTTGTGCGCCAAAAAACGACAAAAATAACGACTTTATTTCAACTATTCACTTCCTTCTCCATGAGCCTGTAAGTCAGTTAACGTAGTGTGATTGCGTAGAGCTACGTCACACGTAGGCTCACTATTGGCCGACGCTGGTCATGTGTGTGTGATGCGTGTGACGTACAATAACAGAAGCTTACGCTATTAAACTAGTAACCTGACTCGCGCAGAGGGAGAAATAAACGAATAGTTGAAATAAAGTCGTTATTTTTGTTGTTTTTTTGCGCACAAAAGTGTTCTCGTCGTTTGATAAACTTAAGATTGAGCCCCTGTAGTCACTTGGACTATTTTAACGATGTCTTTAATGACTTTTCGAGGACAGCAAGAGCCAGTCCCTCAAGAAGCCTATGGACTGTATGCAGGAGCGATCTTAATATCTTAAATATCTTAATTTGTGTTCCGAAGACGAACAAAGGTCTTATGGGGTTGGAACAACATGAGGGTGAGTAAATACTGACAGAATTTTCATTTTTGGGTGAACTAACCCTTTAACAGTAGAGACCTACATTTCAGTTGGATAAAGGAGGGTACATAAATTAACCAATATCAAGAGCGTATGTTGGTTGATTGTTGTGAGTTTTTCCATCTTATACACACACACTCGAGACCGGCGTATGTCCTGGTTAAGACTATCTGAGTCCCCACATAGTCAACGGCAACCCCTCCCCCACACCTATACTCGCGCGCGCTTCTCTCGTCTGGATGATTACATCTAATGATTGCATCTCGTGAGTCGTGACACACTGGACGAGCAGGGAGAAGCACCTGGCTGCAGCCTGCAGATCGGGGTGGGGCTACACCTGGGGCGGGGGTACACGTGTAGCCCCGCCCACAATGCTTCTCATTGGTTAGGGGCAAAGTGATGACGTCGATCGAGGTGGGGCCGCGCCCGTAAACTCATGACGTCGCTTTCTAGCTTGTTTTCATTTCCGCTGTTCATCGCTGCATGGTGAGTACAGGCTACTCTTCTTTTTTCCCTCTGATTTTATTCTGAAGTGGCGTTTAGTGTGATGATACAATGAAGTGGTATAACAATAAGATTGTGTAACTTTACTCACCATATCACACAAATAACTGGGGCAGCGTTTCCCAAAAGTATCGTATGCCTGTGTGTGTGTGTGATTAGGAGGATATTAGTGTTAAAAATTAACCAGAAGAAAAGCTTGATTTAACAGTTAAAAGTAACAATATATACAAAGTTATATTGTAAGACTTTTTTTCTATAAATAAATTGATTAAATGTAAACTATTTTGTAATTAATAAGATTACATTTATTTAATTGAACATGTAAAAAAATATGCTTATTCTTATTCTCTATACTTCATTCTCTTTGCTTATCCTTGGCATTGTCATCCTTATTTATATTCCCTGGGTACCACTTTTGCTATTTTACTATATTTTGGTGTTTGCTGATAATTATTCTCTAACACATACTCTAGTCCTCCATCTTTCTCACCTATTTTTTGTTGTTGTTTACTTTATAAATCCAAGGTTTTAAGAGCCATTCCCCCCTGCAAAAATGTTAAGCAAGAGGGGGGTATGAGCAGTAGTAGGTGCCCATTCTGTCAGTACACCAGCATGCCATATGGCCGATGTATTACCACATCAAAAATAATTTTCTATCCTATCCTAATCTATCTATTCATCTCTGTGTGCCTATCTATCTCTACCTTTCTGTCATATCCATACATCTGTCTGTGCTTGATAAAACTATATTGCCCACAAAACTTTTAGGATAGGCTTGCTCAAGCCAAATTAAAGTTTTTATTTAGAGTATATTCTTCATAAACAATTAAGTCTCTTAGGTACTTAGGTACTACAGACAAAGCCAATAACACTCAAGTGTATCTTGTCTAACATTTTCCTATATAATATGTTTAAAATGTATAAAAAAAAGAAATTCCTTGTATGACTCTGTACTGATAATGCCATTCTTCAAAATGATTCAATATTGTTTGTTCTATATTTTATCTAAATTAGGTGTTGTGAACTGCAGTGCAAGAGTTCCAGGTGCCCTCGTTGACTGTGCTTGCACTGTACTGAAATACCAGTCCATTCTCACCCCCAAGGCATCACCTAACTGACGCCTTGGGAAGCATTTGACCATGCAATACACAAGGACTGCCCACCTAGGTGTGTAGGTGATGGCAGAAGGGGAGTCCTGCATGCATTTTCTTCCGTGAAGGAGGTTGAGGGCTAGTTTTTTCAATGATGGAGGGGAATTTCAGGCTGAGTAGATTGTGTGAGAGTGTACGTGTGTGAGAGTGAGTGTACGTGTGTGTGTACATGATGTGTGTGCATGTATTTGTGTGTAGGTGATTATCTGTATATCTCTTTACACAATTTTTCAAACTTGTTTTGAAATAAAAGTTATCACTGGTATGAGTTTTTTTTTTTTTTTTTGAGTTTGCATGCATAATATGGTTTGCAGAGATTGACAATGTACTGTATGTAGTTATTTTAACTTCAAACTTTATTGGCATAAATGTTTTTTAATAACCTATATAATTCACATAGAACTATTACAGAGGAATGCTTAAAATAAGAAATATATTTTGGTGCCATTAATGTTTACAGTTATTTTGTTATTTACATGGTGAAGTGCTACAGAATGTGAAAAACTACAAAGATATTACACAATACTCTGTAATTCCTTATACGCTGAACTTGGATCAGGCATAGTTAAAACTATGGATATGTGCTCTACTCCTTTTTGCTGCTTTCATTATTACTTTAGAGATTTTTAATACTTAATCATTTTATTAAAAGTATTATTTCAAATTTGCGCATGTGTTTTGAAGCATCGACATTATTACTGTACCACAACTCAATACGATGCATGTGCTTGCAGCGTGGTATATATATATATAGCACAAAAAAACTTATATATCACCTTCATATATATATAGGCTATATATATATATACATACATACATACAGAGAGAGAGAGGGGCTTCTTCATGAACCACAGGGATTTGTAATGGGCTACAATGCAAATTCTCTCTTGAAGACAGTAAATAGAGACTGTGTTTTTAAACATTTACATTTGTGGATGAAAAATGTACCCAAGATAATTAAAGTGTTTAAAATCATTTCTTATTTTTTGTCTTTCATTATAATTCCTAATGTTGTTATCTCTAGTGAAACTGGAGAGAGACTGGAGATAAGGCTCAAGCCAATAATACATATCCAACCCGGTCTCATCCCAAGACGTCAGGATTGTACATTTATAATTGTGTTTCGGATGCTTTCTATTTTCTCATTGAAGTAATTCATAAAATCATTACTACTAAACTGTAACGGTATATTTTGCTCTGGTGATGTCTGTTTATTTGTTAGTCTAGCCACGGTGTTAAATAAAAACCTTGGATTATTTTGGTTATTTTCTATTAGTTTGCGGAGATGCTCAGCCCTGGCTGTTTTTAGGGCCTTTTTATAACGTGACATACTGTCTTTCCACGCGATTCTAAAGACCTCTAAATTAGTTTGTTTCCATTTACGCTCTAAGTTGCGAGTTTCTCTCTTGATAGCATGCGTAGCACTGTTGTACCATGGTGCTTTAGTTTTCTCTCTAACCTTTTTTAATCTAATTGGTGCAAAAATATCTAATATACTAGTGAAAATGGTGTTTAAACTGCTAGTCATTTCCTCTAATTCATCTGTTTGTTTGGGTTCACTTTGCAGCTTAGATAGATCAGGTAAGCTATTTGAAAATCCATCTATAGTGGTTGGAAGGATTGTTCAGCCTGGTCTATAACGTGGCGCAACATGACATATTTCAGCAGAACGTATTATGCAAGTCACCATGTAATGATCAGTGACATCATCGCTTTGCGGTATAATATCAATATCAGTTGGATCGGTTCCATATGATATAATTAAATCTAGTGTATGATTTAGACGGTGAGTGGGACCACTGACGTTTTGTTTGACCCCAAAGGAGTTTAATAAGTCTGTAAACGCAGCCCCTAAAGCATCATTTGTATTATCTACGTGTATGTTAAAATCTCCAGCAATTATTGCTTTATCGACATTCACCAATAGATCTGACAGAAAGTCTGCAAACTCTTTTAGGAATTCAGCATATGGCCCTGGAGGTCTATATACAGTAGCCAGGGCTAGAGATAATATGGATTTCCTTCTTAGATCTAAGAGCGTAACATTTAGCAGCACAAGTACTTCAAATGAATTAAACCTGTGACCTGTTTTCTGAGTAATATTAAAAATATCTTTATAGATTGTTGCAACACCGCCGCCACGACCGATCAGACGAGGCTCATGTTTATAACAGTATCCTGGCGGAGTAGATTCGTTTAGACCGAAATACTCATTTGGTTTAAGCCAGGTTTCAGTAAGGCACAGAACATCGAAGTTATTATCTGTGACCATTTCATTTACAATAACCGCCTTAGGTGTGAGCGATCTAATGTTTAGAAGACCTAGCTTTAGAAATTGTTTTTGTTCACTGATATTTAGATTTTCTGGTTTGATTACAATAAGATTTTTGCTAGATCCTGCACTAGTTTTATTATTTGGCTTCACTAAACGAGGAATAGACACAGTTTCTATATAATGTTCCACACTACGCATATTAGTTAAGTTTGGACCGCAAAGGCTGTAATTTGGACTTTGACTTACTAGTCATCTGGTGCGTAACGTCTTGGAGATGTTGTCCGACAGCACAGCCGCTCCGATTCGGCTGGGATGGAATCCATCTGCACGGTACATCCTGGGTCTCTCCCAAAACAGATGCCAGTTATTTGCAAAGAGCAGCTTCTTCATTACACAATGACATTAACCATTCATTTAATGCAAATAGTCTACTGAACCTTTCCTGTCCTTGCCTGTACGTGGGAAGCGGTCCAGACATGATGATCGCTGCTTTAGGCGCTGTGCTGCGTACCGTCTCGATCAGGCTCCTGTAGTCCTTCTTCAGAACCTCCGTCTGCCGCAGCCTAATGTCGTTTGCTCCCGCGTGCAGCACAACAGCTCCGACGCGCTCATCCCCGTTCAGGATCTCGGGAACCTGTGCAGCGACATCAAGAACACGAGCACCAGGAAAGCAGTGAGTGCGCACCTTACCTTTCCCGAAGTAGTAGTGCGGACATGACGGACCATGGATGTGCCGATGATCACGGCGTCGTCGCGTTCCGGCTCGCGAAGAGGGGAGAAGCGGTTCCGGGTGGAGATCTCGAAGACCGGGAGGGGCGGAGAGGCAGCTCTGGTCCTGTCTCGTGTCTTCCGCTGTGTGATCCATGGTCCATGTTGCTGTTTCGGTGCCGGAGTGAATGAAGCCCGAGATGATCGCGTCCTGGGCAGAGTGACATACGGAGTAGAGGAAGTCGGGCTCAAAGAGTTAACGTTACTAACCACTGATTTGTGAGCGTCGGCGCGTGATGCTTCAAGCGTTGAGTGCCGATCCAACAGCTCGGCTTGCTTCACCAGCAGACCACGGATCTGTTTCTCGACGTATTCCAGCTCCTGCTTCACCGTGAACAGCTCGAACGTGTCCTCACCTGCACTCAGAGGTAATGTTAGACACGCATCTGATATGTTCGCCATTATAACAGATAAACAGTAAATTAGTAGTGATACTACAACTATCACCACTAATTTAGGACTTATTAGTAGTGATACTACAACTATCACTACTAATTTAGGATTGAAATGCCGGAAATAACCAGGATTCAGTGAAACGGGTATAAAATGAGACGACCAGTAGGCGAGAGGGCACGTGTGGAATGCTAGCGGGCTAAAGGCTAGTAGCCGGGATTCGGAAGGTCGGATATAAGTAGCGATATCAAAGCAATCCAATTGTTTTTTATAAGGAATAGTATCGAGGATAAGTTCACATGATATAAAAATAGAAAATGCTTGTTTATAAATGAGTGGTAAAGAAGAAAATCAAGGATTAGTGAAGAAATTCTCCGGAGCTACAAACACAAACAACCGATCGCACGCGCATGCGCATCATGTAAAAGTCTAAAGACAACCATGTGGCGAATGCTTCAGAGTATCTTCTCTAATCACCTTTCCATCAATATAACCTGGTCTGGTGTAGGTGATAAAGCATGTTTTAGAGACATGTTCCTTAAGACCATTGTTCAAAGTAAGTTGGATATTTTTTTATATTTAAGTAGATGTGTATGACTTTATGCCTTTCAAATGGAATGACAGATTTTTATTTTCTACAGGGGCCATCCGGAAGAACCCGGCGACCCAGGATGCCACTGATGAGGCGATCCAGGTTAACGTTACACATCACCTGAAAGGAGCATCTGACTGTGCAGGTGGAAAAAGGCACCGCTGAGTGGGACCCACAGCCGACCCCTTAAACCTAGGCTGACTACTGACACCCCAGCATCACTTGTCAACTGGAACCCTTTTTTTATCCTGCAGACAGTAACTTCAAGACATCTAAAAAAGGCTTGTTACAGTGCTTAACTCTTCTATTAAATACAGCTTGTAAATCCTAGATTATACATCTAATACTTGATTTCTGCACATTATCTGGTATCAAATATTCTACTTGCCGTGACTTTAGTATTGGCTTATTTCATTTCGTCAGTGCTTAACGATTCTACATGCTCTATGCACGAACCCTGCTGACGTATGTCCGAAAGAATCTCAGCCAGCTTCTTTACTTCCACAAGCGCATTCTGCAGGCAAAGTATATAGCGGCAAAACTTTAATAAAATTCAAGTTCATTTCTTTCACTTTTCATACCTCTGATACTTGAAATTGCATTTTACCTGGTACCAAATATTCTACTTCATTCTGTCACAGTGCTTAACTGTTATTCTATTGTTAAATATAGCTTGTAAATCCTTGTGCCACAGGTCAGCATTGCAGTTATAATGGTATATTCTCAAATTATTTGGTGTCCTTCACTTTCTTTGGTACCAAATATCCTCATTACTTGTGTTTACTGGTAATTCTTTTCATCCCAGAGCTGACCTCTTTATGTTATTAGCAAGTATTGTAAGTGTTATACAGTGTTTTATATATATATATATATATATATATATATATATATATATATATACTGTATATATATATAAAGTGTTTTTTAACTATAAAATGTATTGGAAAGCTGTGTGTGTTTGTATTTTTCTGTTATATTTCAGCGATCTGACATTGTTTAATGACAGTTACTGTACATTCAAATGTGGAAATAAAATGTCAAATGGAAATTTGTCTGGTTTGAGCAATCATTATTCTTGATAAACTGCATGCTGTAAATATTAAATTAAATAAATAAATATATAGTGCAATAAGTGGTGGGCAGCTCGCTCGACAAGAGCGTTTGCCTCCGACGGGCCGCTGAAGGTCCGCCTTTGGTATAATGGCGGTGGAACGCCGGCGGGCCGGCCGCGGAACGAAGGCGGTAGGAAGGCGGCAGCCGCTTTTAAAACAGCGGTCCGCTGTCAAACGTGTTTGCGATTACGCCATTCTGACGCTTCTACTATCTCCGGAGCGCCGCCGACTCATTGCTATCTGGGAAAGGATCCGTAAGTTGCGTAGCAGCTATTCATCAACAGTCGCGGTGAAATTCAAATAGTTGTTCTAACTTCGACAATCATGATATTGATTTTATCTTTTGGAGTTTTAATACATGATCAAGGTAAGTTTATAGTTTTTCACTATCTTAACATGTGGATTTTAATCTATAGCGCATTACTAGATACGATTGTTTTTTTTTTTTTTTTGGGGGGGGGGGGGTTGTGTGATTGGATTTGATTTGATTTTATGTTGGAGAGAAAATAGAATTGATGTTTGAATTCTGTTTTTCATTGAAAATTAACGTTATAGTGAAGAACATCGGAAGCTGCCTCTTGCTGAATAACAGCTGATCTTCCTGAGGCCACCAAAATGGAAAATAAAGTAAGATTGATTATTTTGTAACGTTAATTCATTAACAGAGACCTTTCTTACAGGTCCTTATGTGTGTGCAGTTTAACACATTATAATGCACATTTCTTTTTGAATTGCAAAAAGGGAAATTGTCACTGAATAGTCTTTACATGACCATACCACTCTTTCTTAATCAAATTTAGTAATCCTTAAAAAAAAATACCTTTCCTGAAGATGAAACAGGCGGCTAATGGATGAAAATGACCCCGATGAGGAGGCTACTGCAGCCATGGCAAGTAGAGAAGTTCACAAGACCTCACAGAACATCACAGTCAATTGACGTGGGACCAGGATTCAACTTTACAGTCTCCCGGACAGGCAATACAGTCACCGTGACATCATGAAACACCCAGACCACAGAGAAAAAGCCTCTCAAGTGATGACCGATTAATAAGATGTAAGATGTTTCTTTTAGTCTTTTTAATCATATATTCACTGTTAGTGTAAGGATACTATAGCATGTCATAGCAGTGGTGGTGTGGCATGCATGACACATTTACACTTTTGCTTTACTGGTTGTATCAATTTAATTTATTGCTTGGTTTCTGTTGATTTTTAGTACGGTGGCTGAGATGGCTCAACACACTGCAACAGAAGAAAATGGATGCAAACAGAAAAAAAACCTATTTAAAATAAGAACATCTTTATCACATGAGCTAAAACACATCCAAATACAGAAACGCACTCCAAATGTCTGACCAACCATGCAAATATCTACTCAACAGTGCTGTTTATTGTTTAATTTATTATTATTTATTGTTTGCATTGTATTTGCAGCATGTGTGTTGTGACACTGATGTCTTGACTTGCTGGTGTTTTTCTTGTTTGCATGTTTTCTTCTGTTGCAGGACTTTGAAGTCTCTTGCCGTTTGCAGTGCGTTTTTGTATGTGGTTGCGCTGAGTATTTGCTGCATGTGTGTTGTCAAACTGATGAAGATGTTCTCCTAATTTGCTGGTGTTTTTTACTGTTTACATGTTTTCTTGTTTCAATTCGTTAATCTCTCGGCCGTATTTTCATGCCACTTACACTTTTTTTGTAACATTTTAATTCATTGCTGTGTCTTTTTATTATTCTTGTAATGTGAATGATAGTTATTTTGTTTTGTCTTACTCTATTGGTTTGTCTTTTTTTGTTTTTCCTTTTAACTGGCTGAAATTTTCTTCCCTTCTCAATAAAATATTGTTCTTTGCATTTCTGTAGTGTCATTTTTTTTTTATTCCTTGCACAATACATAAGTATTACACAGGGATAATTTCTGGTTCAGTTTTGGGGACTGTGGTATAATATTGGCCCAGTTGTGTCTGTTTTCTGCAGCTTCTGGATAAGATGTGGCTGAGTTCTGGCCTAAAGGTGGTGGCAGTTTGGCTTTTGTCTGGCTGACATATTGGGATTACGGCGTTGTTTTGGGCCAGTTCTGGATAATATCTGGGTACATAGAAAAGCTCTGGGCGAGTTTTGGTTTGCTCCCGGCCTTGATCTGGTTGACTTACGGCAAACAGCACTTGGGCCAACCTTGGCCCGTAATTCCATGCGGTATGTGGGCCAAAATCTCAGCCGAAATTAAGCCAGATCCGGCCCAAAGCCAATTTGCCGTCCTATGAGAAGGACGGCCGGGGGACATGAGAGAAAGTCGCGAGGCCGGTGGTGTGATTGCTAATGAGCAGCATCTGTGAAGCACACCGGTCTCACATCTCTCACGGAGGAGCAGAAGCGCAAAAGGGAAGCGACGGAGTGGATGATCGAGAGAGGAACAGGCCTGCTTTTGTTTGTATTTTATATTTTCTTTTGGTAAGCCAGCAGTCGTCCGTGAGGGACTATGTTTTATTTAGTTATGTTTTATTTGGGTAGTCAGCAGTTCCATGAGGTAGCTGCAGTCATTTCAAGAAAGCCTTTACGAACAAATGTGCCTTACTATAGTTAGGATTCTAACCAAACCCTGTTATCTGTTTTTACAATTATTTCTAATTAATAAAGACAATTCATCTTTAAATTGCATTCTCGATTTGTTCTTGTATTTCTCAAATATACCTCAGATATCATTCCCATATATATCTTCAGAAAGACATTAAAGAGAAAGAATCAAGAGATGGAAGAGACGTTGGACACAATAGTAAGATCTCTTTTAAGGCTCATAATTCTCAGATTTGTCTTATAAAACCCACCCAGCACCAGACATCATTAAGACGTTGTTTTTTGGGCTAAATCAAGTCGGCCCGTCATAGCCTTCATTTAGCCCAAACAAAGATGTTGAAATTTGGGCTTTGTTTGGTCCATCCGATTTTTTTTTTTTTTTAGAGTGTGCAGGTGACCTCATAATTCTGTCTTTTTACGATGCACTTGGGGATTTACAATTACTCCAGAGCACGTTGTACAAAAAGTCGAAGTGAAAAACAGGAACTTGGCGGAGGGTCCGCCGGGGGGCTGATCTTTGACTCGGAGGAGTCGATTGACCCAACTGAACTCCTCCGTCAAAATGATCTGGGCCGACCCGAAAGCCATGTTCGTCTTGTGGTTGGCGACCTGTGGACACACGAGGGGAAGAAATAAAAATAAACAGATAAATCAATCAATAAACAAATCAATTAAAAAAAAAAATCCACACAAAAACACATCGGGCAAAGAAGAGTCGGACGCTCACGTTTATCAGGTACGCCTTCTCCGAGGTCGATTTGCGGGCCCCCAGAACCTCCTGCATAGTTATGTTTTGGAGAACCCCCCCTCTGTGGCCGTACACGGAGGCGAGCAGTGCCGCAAAGTACTCGTAGAACCTCCACAGGGTCTTCTGGGTGGGCTCGTTCTCCAGGAGTGCTAAAGACGAGAGAAAAGCACAAAGTTCAAAGGTCCGTCGGCCGGCGGGTGAGAGGCGCGGGGAGGGGACGAAAGACCACTCACTCAAAAGGTCCGGGATGGCCTTGGCGGCGAGTTCCCTGCACTTGCGGAGGGTGGGCTTTCGGATGATTTTGACCTCCTTGCCCTCCTTGACCTGCGTCTGGTGGACGGCCACGCCCCTCTTCAGAGACTTGCGGAGCGCTCCCATCTCCCTGCGGAGGCCGACCAGGGCTTTTTTGGTCAAGCGGCAGGACTGCGGAGGGGTCTCTGACAGGAAACGCATGAAACATCCCACGTTCAGGGCGTAGTGCTGTATGGTGGTCACGGTCATCTTCGCCCGCCGGAGGAAGCTGACCCAGCTGCGAAAACAGAGACAAAAACCGTCAGAGAGGCGGCAGAGCTCGCTCAAAGGCCGTGCCCACGACGGGGGACGCGTCACTCACCCGTGTATCCTGGCGGTGTCGTCCAGGAAACGGAAATCCGCCAAGTTCTGTTTTCCCCTCGCCATGGCCGCCAAAAATTTCTTGATCCGGTACACCTGGCAGCCGACGTTCTCTTTCAGCTTGGTGCCGGGGTCCGGGCCTTCCCTGTGGCGCCTGTACTCCTCCACGATCTCGTCTGCAAAGAAAAAAACAAAAGAGAGAGAGAGAGAGGAGAGAGAGACGACGGCGAGAGAGCAAAGCGTTAGCGTTAGCACGACCGCGGGTTAAAAAGAGAAACGGGGCGAAAGCGTCACACTCACTTAGCGTGGCCACGTG
Organism: Pimephales promelas; assembly: GCF_016745375.1. The sequence continues at coordinate 367,357 of NW_024121157.1, forward strand.
GTCGGGGTATTGGGGTTCCTCCTCGCCCGGGTCCTCCGGCTGCTGGAAGGCTTCTCTTCTTCGCCCCCCTCCGCAGTCTTCTCCTCGGACGAGGCTCGCGGCTGCTGCTGCTGCTGCTGCTGCTGAGGGGTGGAGGTGGCCTCCGGCGAAGACTTGACGTCCTCTTCCACGGGGGCGCCTTCCTCTTCCTCCGGACCCAGGGAGGAGAGGAGCCTTTTGGCCGGCGCCCACGTTGGTCTAAGATGATTTTCATTACTCCAGAAAGACTGAGCAAAGAGATGATGAATGGAAATGTTAACAAGATAAAAAAAATAAGACTAAAATAAAGAAATTTTCAAGCGTTACTTACGATGCTTTGGGAAACAAGACCATATATTAAGATCAGTCATATGATCGTTTTTACGATCTACTTACAATGCTTTTTGGGGAAACGCAGCGCAGAAGTTCCGATTGGATCCGATCAAGAGATTCTGCACGCCTCGAGATGATGCACTATGAGACGACGTTCATTTGCAGAGCGCAAGTTTCTGGCACATTAGCCTGTAATAAGTTTATGGAAAAGCTGGGAGAAGAGCTAGTGGTTGTTCAATAGCCAAAGGTCAGTGACTTGAATATACTTCAATACAAAACACAATATAGTTTAGCCAGTCAGATAAAGGCTTTTTATCAATTTCTAAAGAAGAGTGCCTTGGATTTCCTTCCACTACCCACAATTTGTTTCAGAATTTCTTTAATTGCAACTTAATATAACAATTTTCTTCTCGGTTTTAACCGTGTCATAAGTGCGGCATGCCAATTCATCAGGAAAGTAACATCCACAAAATGAAACATGGTCAATAAAACTTGTTAGCCTACAACTGTGTAATTATTCGGGCATTACTGTTTTATGTTTAAATGGCAAGTAAAGCATTTACTACTTAAAATAGATTTACAAGATACTAAAAATTAAGTGTCTCATCAGTGTCTGCAAAGATGAAAATTGACGATCATCATCTCTGTAGTGAACACTCCTAGAGAAAATTGCACGTAGGCCTGTTGTGGATTATAAGCAGAGAGTATCCTATTTATTTTCGTTTTAATTGTTTTGTTTAAAGACATTTCAAGCTTATATATATATATATATACACCTTTCTATTTAGCTTTTTTTTTCTTTTTTTTTTTTTTTTTTACAATTTATAGGCTATATATATTTCTCGTGTGAGGCAGACGCTGAGTAGTCTCGGTTAATTTCTGATAAGATGGTGAAGTATTGTTCACGTGCAAAGTGACCGCGCCCGTGCCCATAAAGAAAAAAAAAATACATATATGCTACATTTTGGCTTTAATCAACTTTTTGGCTTTAATCAACTTTTTTTATGTTAACAGTTGCATTTAATTAACTTTTTTTATGTCAACAGGATGCACATAACTAGGTTAGCCTACATTGGATTTATGTAAAAAAATAAATAAAAAAAAAAAAATTAACTTAAGTTAATTACGTAATCCAACGTAGTTTAGTTGAATAAGTTTAACAGTATTAATTTTGTCCAAAACAAATTAAATTAATTAAGTTAAATTATCCTAAATTTTTTTACATTCAACCAAAACAACTTAAGTGGCCAAAATCATGTCAGACCATGTCTCCTGATATTGCACATCTTACTCATGCTGTCAATTTTTATAATCAACAGATGTGGAAAAAAAAATACAGTATAATATTTTAACAAATATGAAACTAAATAAATACACTTATTTAATGGCTACAACACGTAGGCCTGAATATTTTTATTTTAAGGACTGGTATTTGTGTTATCTTTAAATTATTTGTTTTATGTGGTGGACAAAAACATAACATTGGAAATATTTATTGTATTTTTACTAATTGTAATTTTACTATTTTTCTTGTTTGGCTTTTATTTATTTCATGCATTTACACTTATTTGATTTAGCCTATATTCATTTATAGTATGAGTCCCTCATTATGTTGCATGGTCTCTTGTTGTAGTTTCTTTGTTGTTTTAAAGGTGGAATACCTAAGATTTTTGCATTAAAATATACCAAAATCACAAGGCCAGTGTTATATATTTAGTTAAGATGATAACTTACAATATTCCAAATGTTTCAAACAATGTTTAAATCGCGATAAAATTGAGATTTTAACCAAGGAAACGGGGCGTATGAGCAGAGGTGAGCTGGGAGTCGCCAGTCAATCGCGTCATATCCGCTTACCTCGGTTTCTGCTCGTACTACGTGTAGTCCTGGACAAATGCGGTAGTCTCTCAAACTTCTATTTGCTTCTATCATATGATGTGAAACATTTTCCCTTTTAATCTGTATTTATTTGAACTGTTCATGTTTCAAGGAGAAGGTCAAAACAGAACTGAAGAATTGGAAAGCAGCTTACCCTCCACATCCTCAGAAATAAGGGTGGAAACAATGAAAACATCCTCAGAAACAATGTCTGCCAGTACTGGTATCCAGAAGAAAAGACTCACTGTTCATGAAAAGTTGGCTAATGATTTTCATGAACATAAATTGAAGTATCTTAAGGAGAAGCATGAAATGAAGATGAAGATACTACAAGTAGAACTCGAGATAAAGATGAAGGAGAGAGAGATAAAACAGGCTCAAATGTCCCAGTACATGAATCTGTGAAATAAAAATTGTTTTATTAAGAAAAGATGGGTGTTGTGGTGGTTTCAGTAACATACCAGACCAAACAGTTTTACACTTTTAACAAATATTTGGTTTTATTATTACATGTCAGATCTGAACAGAGGGTTGAAAGTTAATGTAAAAGATCTATTTAAAGTGGCACAATGCAAAAGCATCCCTGTATGCAAGTCCTTCTCTGTGGTTTGTTGTAAATGGTGGCACATCTGGATTGTCATCCGCTTCTATTGGGGGATCTGGGCATCCCTGCTTTTTTAGGTAGTTGTGAAGAACAGCTGTTGCAATGATGACAGTGCAGCATCTACTTGGTTTGAATCTGAGTGTTTTCCTAAGGCACTGAAAACGGCTCTTCCAAACACCAAACATGCGCTCGACTAAGCCCCTTGTGCGTATATGAGCCTGGTTGTAGCGCAGTTGTTCAGCTGTTGTTGGGTGTAAGTAAGGCGTAAACAAGAAATCCTTCTGAGCATACCCACTGTCCCCAAGCAAAATTCCATTATGATCTCCTCTTTCAAATTGAGTATACAGAGATGAGATGAGGAAAATTGGGGAATCATGAGTTGCACCTTTCCACCGTGCAACAATGTTTGAAAACTCTAACTGGGGAGTGCATGCACCTTGGACATTTATGGAAAACCAGTTCTTTCGGTTCCTGTATTCCTCAGCATCTGGAGTAGAGGGACGCTTAATGGGAATATGGGTACCATCTATGCAACCTATGACTCCTGGGAAATTTCCATATTCATAGAATAGTACCTTGTAGTTAGCCTGGGTTGTAGCATCAGGGAAGTTTATGTAATGTGGTTTTAATTCACAAATGGACAAATGGTCACTGCACACTCGGTGAATGACTTTACATACTGTTGGTTCACTGACACCACATAAATCTCCAGTTTCTCGATGAAAGGTGCCACATGCCAAGAACCTTAAAGTTATGAGCACCTGGAGACAAACTGGAATAGGCTGTCCTCTTTGGGTCACAGATGAAAGCCTGGGTTCTAAGAGTGAAATTAGCTCCACTGCATTTACTCTATGCATGCGGAAACAATCTCGAAAACTTATTTCATCAAAACGTTGCAATGGGTCACTTCTGTCTGCAAGAACTTGCCTGGCTGGTGGAAAGCGCTGATCATCATTGACATACTCCAAGTAATCCATGTGTCCTCCAAATGAAATTAATCTGAAGTTAAACCTGCCTCCTGGTAGGTTTAATTTAAGCCTCAATTTAGTCCTGAAGTTGCTCTAGTCTTCCGCCAGGAAATTAGCCTATGAAATTCTGGACTAGACTAAGTCTTAGACTTTTTAAAACCATGACAGAGAAATCACATTTCTGTTAATCTGATATAAATGGCCATTTTAGTCCAGGACTAGGCTTAATCTTGGTCCGGGAAACCGCCCCTATATCTCATATGTGTTGGGAAAAGGGAGAAGAGACTATGGCAAAAGGCGGATTCGAACTCGGGTCGAATGCATCAACAACGCACGCGCTTCGCGCTACGATACTTTAGCTGTGACGAAACCGGCGTCTTTTTTCTTAAAAGGCAGGGACACATACGCTCCGTTTTATCAAACCGGCCCTCGCGGCCTCGAAACACTACCGGCCCACCGGGGAAATTCCCGACTCTCCCGAGTGCCTTAGATGTCGTGGGCCCCCGGGCAAGTGCCCAGTTGCCCTGTGGTTAATCCGGCCCGTCCCCAGAGTGTAATTAATTAATTAATCAATGTAATTTAATGTCAGACTAATATAACAAAAGGTATGAATATACATTACATTTTACAAAATTAAGAAAATATTTAAACTTTGTATTTATGCTCACGTGTTAAGCCCGCGAATCTGGCCGATGGTATATAAACCGCTGTCTCAGTGCCTAATCCTTATCGCGCATGCTCTCTCTTCTGGATCACTACATTTATGGGGGTAACGTTATTTCTAAAGTTAATGTAACCAAATGATTTAAATTACATTTACAACTGAAAATATCAAATATAACACTACGAATATAACAATTAACAATATGACCAGACAGAGGATATATTATTACAGACTATATGTGAGCCTGCGGGCTGGCCTGTGAGGGAATGTGAGCCTGATTGATTTTCTTAGCTATTTTTACCACTAAAAATAAGTTCTCGCATAAAAGTGAATATCAAGGAACATTTGGAAAAGTTAATTGACTGTATTTTACTAGTAAATCTACAGGTCCACATCTTGCAAGCGTCTTTCCGTCTTTTCCTATACAATCTGCAGTTAAATGCCGTTAAATACCGATTGAATCTATGACGTCATTTGCGCTTATGCAGCTGATTGAGAGGCGCGCTCTTTTGATTAGAGAGTCATGTTTGCCATGTTAACGTCACTTTAGAGGAACAGTAGGCCTATTATAAATAGTAGTATTAGAAGTAGTAGTAGTAGGCTAGTAGAGTTTCCAAAATCAAATTAAATCAAGCTGGTTGCCGCTGGCTGCTATCAGTGGCGCGGATACGGTGTTCTCAATTGTGACCAGGGGCCTCATTTATAAACGTTGTGTATGCACAAAAGAAGGCGTACGCCGCTCTCTACGCAATAGTTGGTATTTATAAAAAACAAACTTGACGGCAAAATGTGCGGTCCTTCACGCAAGCTCTGACCCAGGCGTACGCACAAAAACGGGTGAAAATGAGAAATGGCGACAACGTCGGCAGTTGGAAAAAACACGTGAAAGTGTGTGAAACTGTAGACGGTTGTGTAAAATAAATTGCAATACTGCCTCAATACTGACTTCACAAAGCAAGTCTTAACAGCTTACAATTACACGAACACCCGTTTGATCGATATGTAACAGAAATGCAAATTAACACATTTCCAAAGAGAAAGTGAAATATTTTCTGCTATAGGCTAATATTGGTATGCAATTCATTCTCATAAATAAGATAGTTACAGGGGCCCACAATTATGGAATGAGCTGGACCCTAATTTAAAACAATCTGCCTCTTTAGCAATATTCAAAAAGAACTTAAAGCAACAATTACTGGAGAGATATAATTGAGGGTATTGAGGGAACCCCTCTCAATTGGTATGAGGATAAATTCAATTTAAAGTACAAAGGTACAATGTCTGTCTATTTCTGTCTGATGAAAGTAACTGTATTCCAAATACTCATAATTTAAAGTTTATTTGTTAATGGCATCTAAGTCGGTCCGCTCTGGTTACCAATGATAGGTGGGTGGGGAGGTGTTGGTGGTGGGATGGACCCCTATTTATAAGCTATTGCTTCTTGGGGATCCATTTTCACATTAGAATATATCTGTTTTCCTGATCAGTTGTTGGGAAAGTTACATTGATCTATGGTGTACTAAAGTAGTAGTTGCAATTGTAATGTGTGATGTACTGCATAATTAATACTGCTTCTGTCTATACTATGTATACCCCAACAACTGCTTCTGTCGAAGTAAAATGTACTGAGTTATTGTGAAATAAATTATAGTGTACTAGTGTACTATGGTAAACAGAAAGAAATAATGTACAAACTGATATTCTCGCCAATATGTTCGTCTAACGGAGCAGATAGCCTATAGCAATTAGATAGTCGGTCAGATAGATAATTAGGGAGATATATAGATAGATCGATAAATATTATTTGTCCACTGGGGAAAGTTGTTTTCATAGTAAAAATGTCTTTTTACTTTATTCCTTTATTACTTTAATCATGGTATTCATGCATATGCCTTTAGTTTGTTTTATTTTTGATAAAATAACATACGCCTATGACGTGTCTCAACCATTCAGAAAGCTGCAAGAAATTACATTTGTGCTGAACTATTTCCCATTTCCAAGTAGATTATAACCGACATCCGTAGCTTGTCAGATGCAGAATTAAATGGATGTAAATAAAATGGCCCATCACAATGCGTATAATGACGCACAATGGCTGATCTTGAGCTCTTAGAAGATGTGGCGATTAAATGGAAGGATTCGGAATGAACGCATCATCTTCACAACAAAAGGTGTGGAAAAATATATTATTTATTCAAGAATTCCCTCATTGTGCAGTTTATTTCAGTTTGGACGGTCTTGATTTCGCCCAACTCCTTGGCCACCTAATAGTATAGTAATTTTATAGTAAAACTATAAAACAATAGCTGTTATTATATGATTTTTTTCTACAGACATCTGTTGGTTTGTTAAAATGGATGACATGTCCTATGGGGATGATGATGAGTTTGATGCTGTGGATGATGGCAGGGATCGAGAAAGTACAGTGTTGAAGGTCCAGACACAGAAGACGAAGTGATGGAAGAGGCGCCTGTAGCTGATGACCTAGATGACAACAGATTGGACCTATGTAGAGACTTGGCAGATTGGGCAGTGGTCAATAATCAATCACACAAATCACTCAATGACTTGCTCCAAGTTCTACATAATCATGGACACAGTGACCTGCCCAAGGACTCACGGACACTGCTTTGTACTCCAAAAGTAGTGGAATGCCAGGCAAGATGTAACGGCGAATACATCTATTATGGTTTGGAAACTGGTAAACGCAGCACACTTCTGCAGTGCCCAGCTTCACCAGATCGCATTGCTGTCACCATTAATGTGGATGGTGTGCCATTATTCAGATCTAGTGCTGTTCAATTCTGGCCCATGCTGGCAAAAGTTGAGGGATTTGAGCCTTTTATCATCTGCCTGTTTAGTGGAATGACAAAACCTGAACCATTGGAAGACTATGTCCAAGACCTGGTAGAAGAAATCAAGAGGCTCAGGGAAATTGGAATCCAACACAAGGGGAATGTCATACAGGTTGACATAAAAGCCTTTATCTGTGAGGCTCCAGCAAGAGCTTTCTTGAAAAATATAATCTACCACACTGGATACCACAGCTGTGAGAGGTGTGAAGAGGAGGGTGAATGGTTGGGCAAAATAGTGTTCAACAGCAAGGATACATCCCCTAGCAGGACAGATGAAAAGTTCAGCCAGATGGCCTACAGAGCCAAACACCAGAATGGGGAGACACCACTGATCAGAGCAGGCATCCCATGTGTCAGCTCTTTTGTTCTTGATTACATGCACCTTGTTTGCCTTGGGGTTGTAAGGTGCATCCTGTACTACCTCGTAAACTCTCTCCGAGACAGAGCTGAACTCTCCAGTGAGCTCATTAAACTGAGGAACTCAATGCCCAGTGAGATGGCAAGGAAGCCCAGATCCCTTCAGGAGTTGGATAGATGGAAAGCCACTGAGTTCCGACAGTTCCTGCTGTACACTGGACCAGTGATACTCCATGGAGTTGTGGACCCGGATTTATACCACCACTTCCTTTGCTTGACAAATGGAATGTCGATCCTTCTTTCTGCAGATCGCGAGCGGAGAAACCACTTTCTACCATATGCAGCAGACCTCCTTAATCATTTTGTCATCAACAGCGCTGAGGTCTATGGAGATAAATTCACTGTCTACAATGTGCATCACATAAAACACCTCCATGAAGATGTTGCACATTTTGATTGTTCCTTAAATGAGATATCTGCTTTCCCTTTTGAGAACCATCTGAAAACCATCAAGAAGCTTGTCAAGACCAGCCATTACCCTTTGGTGCAAGTGGCTAAGCGAATGGCAGAGAAGGAGCATGCACAAAAAAAAATACGAAACAGAAGCAAACTCGCCTGCAGCCAGTGTCAGGAAAGCAAAGGGACAGCTGCTTTTGCTCCAAGATGGCAGTGTAGCTTTTGTAACTGAAAAAAAAACAACAACAGATGAACAAATTGGTTTGCAGTGTCATCCCAAAACACCAAACCTCCAACCTATTTGAAAAGCCTTGCCAGTCTAAACTACTGGACATTGCTTTTGTTGGCAGTACCTGCAGCACAGCTAAAACACAGCTACTACAAATACAGGACTTGAAAACAAAAGCTGTATGTCTACCACATTGCGGAGGATATGCCATCTTCCCTTTGTTGCATAATGTTGAATGAAAAATTAAGGATTTTTTTTAGTTACCTTTTGTAGATTCAGACATGGTTTTTGCAAGGGCTGTTTGGATCGAGGGTGACAAACATTTTGAGGGTGTAATTCCAAAAAACTGGATCCTTGAAAATGAAAAAGTTGTGAAATGGCCAAAGATCCAGGTGCAGTCAGCACATAAAAAAAAAGTTAAACCCCATGGAGGACTGGCTCACTTTCCTCAGATAAAGTCCAGTTTGGTTTATTTCTTTGCTCTTGGCTGACATGTGGCATTGCTATGGCCTGCTTGTGGCCCAGATCTGGCAAACAGGAGTGGGCCACCCAAGGGCCGTCATTCCACGCTGCATGTGGGCCAGATCCGCATCCCACAAGTGCCAGATGTGGGCCGGATCTGGGCCGAAACAATGTTGCTATCTGGGAGACAACTGCCCATGATGATGCAGGTCATGAGGGAGTAGGGATGGCTTGATACCACAATTTTGGCTTTGATACGATACCAGAACCTAATACCTCGGTACCGATACTAAATCGATATCACAGTCGGGAAAAAAAAGGCTAAATTTAAGGGAATTGAAACAATTTTATTAAACACTGCTTAAAACTCTCAGCTACTGTATGTGCAAAGAAAAGTATCCAAAAAAAAAAAAAACATCAAAATTTAAAAAATAAACAAATTATGTGTAGGTAAAATTTTGATTTGGGGAAAAAAAACACTGGTATTATACAATTAAAATAGGTTAATATCTATAATAATAGATTAACCGAGTCCTGAACACCGAGGAAATCACACGTGAGCTCATTAAGCTCCACAAAAGGATCGAGGAGAGACAAATTGATCAAGAAGGAAGGGCCAGAAGAGAAAACATTCGGTTACATGGGATAAAAGAGGGAGCCGAAAAGAATGTAGAATCAGTGGGGTCTTTTGTGGAAGTTTTACTCAGAGAAAAGCTAGAGCTGCCACCAGAGTACCAGCTCAACCTGGAGCGAGCCCACCGGGCGCTGGGACCTCCCCCATCCGAAGATGCACCACCGAGATCTATAGTGGCAAAGTTTTCAAGCTACAAATGTAAAGAGGACATTATCAAGAAGGCATGGGGAAAAAAAGGGTTCCTCTTCGAAGGGAAACGAGTGTATGTAGATCACGATTACGCACCAGAGGTGATGAAAAAGAGAAAGGAATACGCCGAAGCAAAGAGAGTGCTGAGAGAAAACAAAATCAGATTTCAAACGCCGTTCCCCGCGAAGTTTCGGGTTTTCTATGAGGGAGACACACGCCTCTACAACTCAGCAGCCGAGGCGACTAGAGACATGGTGGACAGAGGATTTCAAGTGCGTATTGTTAATCCAGCGGTAGATCCACTAGAGAGGTTTCAGCACCGGATGTGGCGCTCCAGCCGGGAAGCAGGCAGACAGGACCAGGCAGAGACTTCTACTTTGGGATACAAGGCGAAACTGCAATCCTTTAGAAGAACTAAGGAGACTGCACAAGAGTAGGCCCATCAAACTAAAGTAACCGGTATTAACGTTATAATACATAGGGAGTTAATACATTTTCTCAGAGTTATGGTTAAGCGTTGAATAAAAAAAAAAAAGACCTAGGTAAGAAATTATTTAGTTGTTTCGTTTCCAGCGCACGATAAGTGTGGGCAAAGGGATTTTTCTTTATTTCCCTTTTTCTTTTATTTTTATTTTTCTTCTCTTCGTGAAGTCGTAAGTGGGGAATCTGTATACAGAAGAGACTGATGGGAAGGACCATAAATGGTCATGAGGGCCCTCTAACTTGTAGGGGCTTCCCCTCAGAGCTTGGTGTGAGCTCAGGAAAGGTTAAAGACTGTAAAACCTCAGTTTTGGAAACGGTGAGAGTTTTGTTTTGTTCTAGAGTTAATGATTGCTCTCAAGGTTCGTTTTTTATCTGTAGCACAGGGGATAGAGACATTGATGTTAAACAAAATGTTTTGTTAAATGACAACACGAAATAGTAAATTGAAAGTAGCTTCTTATAATACTAACGGTTTGGGCAGCCCAATTAAAAGGAACAAGGTAATTAGTAAAATGAAGAAAGAGGGAGTTGGGATACTTTTTCTACAGGAGACCCACTTAACAGATAAAGAGCATGAAAAGTTGAAGCGAATGGGTTATAACCAGGAGTTTTCATCATCTTATAAATTGGGCCGGAGAAGAGGGGTATCAATACTGATATCAGGTAGAATTAATTTCGAAATGCTGAAGATAATTAAGGATAAGGAGGGCCGGTATGTTTTGGTGATAGGAAGATTAGAAGGGGAATTAGTAACCCTAATGAGTGCATATGCCCCTCCAGGATCAGATTGGGTTTTTTTTAAACAAGTCTTTGATCTGTTAACAACAGAGGGAGTGGGGATGGTAATTATTGGAGGGGATTTTAATCAGAGACTTAATGCACAGCTAGACTCATCAGGAAACGCACAGCAGAAAAATGATATAGGGGAAAAAATTAAGAAGATAATAACATATCTGGGAATTATAGATATTTGGAGGGAACTAAACCCATCTAAGAGAGACTATACCTACTTTTCTGCACCACATTCGGTGTATTCAAGGATTGACTATTTTTTTATATATGGAAGAGATAGATACAAAATAGAAAGCTGTGATATTGGAGTGATGGATCTGTCTGATCACTGTCCAATATATATGAATATATTGTTGGGGACAGAAAAGAAACAAACAGTATGGAGGCTGAACTCAAACCTGCTTATTGGTCAAATGAAGGAGAAAATCGAAAAAGAGATTTGTGAATATGTAGAACAAAATGACAATGGGGAGGTTTCCCCATCAGTTTTGTGGGATGCATGCAAGGCAGTGATGAGAGGGAAACTGATTGCAAGATCTGCATTTAGGAAGAAAAAGAAACAAGAAAGGCTTAAAACTCTACAAAGTAGTTTGAAAAGATTGGAAAAAGAACATAAGAACTCAGTAGATAGCAAAATTATGGCAGAAATTAAAAGGATAAAAGCAGAGATTAATGAGATATTCTCACAAGAAATTCAGAATAAAATGATATACACTAAACAAAGATTTTATGAAGCGGGGAGTGGGTCTGCAAAATTACTGGCGTATAGGCTTAAAAAACAGGAGACAGGAAGACATGTTTACAAAATTAAAGATCCACAGACAGATTCTGTGGTTTATAAGACAGAAGAAATACATAAGATTTTTGAATTTTACTACAGCAGGTTATATTCCCAGAAACATAATAATAATGATTCCCAGATTGATGATTTTTTAAACAGTTTAAATTTACCACAAATAACAGAAGAGCAAAATAATTCATTGGTGTCAGAAATAACGGCAGAAGAAATAAATTCAGCAATTTCAAAGCTCAAAAATAATAAAAGCCCTGGTGCAGACGGATATATTTCGGAATGGTATAAAACTTTTAGAAAAACCTTAATTCCACTATTACACAAGACTTTTAATTGGATATTGAAAGGAGGGGCTATACCTGATTCCTGGAGGGAAGCAATCATATCAGTAATTGCTAAGGAGGGCAAAGATAAAACCAACTGTTCAAATTATAGGCCTATAAGTGTGCTTAATATAGATTATAGATTATTTACAGCAATTCTAGCATGGCGCTTTGAAAACATTCTGCCTGATATTATAAGTTTAGATCAAACCGGATTCATAAAACATAGACAAACCCATGACAATATCCGTAGAACGTTGCATATTATGCAACATATTAATGATAAGAAGATAGAAGCTTTAATAATGGGAATGGATGCAGAAAAAGCATTCGATTCAGTAAGGTGGGATTTCTTATTCCGGGTAATGAAGAGGTTCAATTTCCACGAAAGGTGTATTGAGACCATTCGCGCTATGTACACAGGCCCTATAGCAAGGATCAAGGTCAATGGTAGTTTATCTAATTTTATTAAATTAGAAAGGGGCTGCCGTCAGGGATGTTCAGTAAGCCCTTTGCTATTTGCTGTTTTTCTGGAACCATTAAGCCAGTGGATAAAACAAAATAATAGCATTCAAGGCATTGTAATAGCAGGGTTAGAACAGAAAATAGCTCTATTCGCGGATGATGTCCTGATTTACTTGGAGAATCCAGACTCATCTTTGCCTATATTAATGAATTATTTTAAAGATTTTGGTAGGCTGTCGGGGTACACAGTTAACGTTTAAAGTTAAAGTCATAACCTTTAATTATGAACCAAGTCAAGTCATAAGACAGAGTCTCAATGTTAATTGGGATATGACGTCCATGAAGTACTTGGGTATTAATTTACCGAAAGACTTGGGAAAATTGAAATCCTTAAACTACGATCAAATAATATCAAAGACCAAAATGGACTTTGGAAGATGGAACTTAATACCGTACCTGAGCTTGGTATCAAGAGTGGAAGTGATTAAAATGAACGTTTTACCCCGTCTGCTATACATATTTCAAAATCTTCCAATTGAGGTGTCAGCAAAAGAATTTAAAGAGTTGGACAAAATTATATCTAGATATATATGGCAGAGTGCCAAACCAAGAATAAAATATAGAACATTACAACTGCCAAAGGAGAGTGGGGGCCTAGCTTTACCTTGCCTAAGAAGTTACTTTCAGGCGGCGCAGCTGAGGGTTTTGATTCTTTTGTGTGATCCAGAATATTCTGCAAAATGGAAAGACATTGAGGGAAGACAAATAGAGGGGCTACCGATACAAGCTATTTTATGCGATGAAACGCTGAGGTCACATTTGAAAATAAAAATAAATCCTTGGTTGGAGGTATCACTTAAAGTTTGGTCTAAAACTGTGAAGAAATACAATTTGATGGGTCACTGTAGGTTTTTGAGGTGGATCGCACATGATATAGATTTTGCACCCAACAAATTGGATGGCAGGTTTAAATTGTGGAATAATGGCCCAAAAATGTATTGGGAAGTTATTGAAAATCAAACTGTAAGGAGTTTTGAGAAGATGAAGGAGGTCTATGGTCTCCAGAAGCAAGATTTTCACAGGTATTTACAGATACGTCATTATTTAACAGAAGAAATTAAAAAAGTCAATCTAGGATCAACATGGCCAGGGATCATAAGAATAATGATAGAAGCATACAGAGCAAAGATAGGACAGAAAATTATTTCTAAAATGTACAAGATTTTAGAGGACTTGAAAGTAGACAACACAGTATATATAAAAGAAAGATGGGAAAGGGAGGCAAACATAGTGTTGCCAGGTCATGACTGGGGGGAAATAAATAAATATAATTGGAAAACCACGAATTCCTCGTTTTGGAGGGAATATGGGTGGAAAAATACAGTAAGGTATTTTGTGACACCAGCCCAGAGAAGATTTGGGGATACTAAATGTTGGAGGTTGTGTGGTGAAACTAGAGCAGACCACTTCCATATCTTTTGGGATTGCTCTCATATAACTCAATATTGGACACAATTAAAAGTGATAATTGATGAGGTGACAGAAACAGACATACCAGCCAGCTTTGAAATTATGTATCTTGGAAGAACGGAGACTCTAAAATTAAAAAGAAAGGATGATTATAAATTGCTTCGAATTATGTTGTTGGCTAGTAGGAAAGCAATAACCAGAAGATGGCGAAGTGATCTGGAGCCTAAAGTGGAAGAATGGGTAGATGTAATGCTAAGCATTTACAATATGGAAAAGCTAACTGCATCCATTAGATTGGAAATCGATAAATTTAATAATACCTGGAAAGGATGGCTTAAATATATAAAGCAACATAGAACAGATTTTGTTTAGAGAGTTGGGGTAAGGTCTGGAGGTTTATGAATACCTCTCAAATTTACAATGTAAGATGGGTGAAGAAAGAAATGTTTAAATATGCAAGGATTGTCAATGAGTAAAATACATACTATACCCTGGTTCTAGGCTACAGTTTTTTTTGTGGGTTTTTTTTTTTGTTTGTTTTTTGTTTTTTTCCTGTTTTTCTTGTTGTTGTTTGTTTGTTTTTTTGGTTTATGTTTAAAAAAAAATGTTTTTATTACTAAGGGCTTTCAAGGAAAATCATTTATGACTGTCTTTAAATATTGTATGCCCGGTTGTACTGTAAAATTCATACTGTGTGGAAAATAACAATAAAAAATATAAATGAGAAAAAAAAGAAAGTAGCACAACACAGATCAACAACATTGCTAAACACTAAATAACCCCAACTGAGCAAGCTCAAAGCAAGCCAAAAGCAAGGCGACAGTGGCAAGGAACCAAACTCCATCAGATTGGATGGAGAAAAAACCTTGGGTGAACCCAGGCTCAGTCGGGGGCCAGTTCTCCTCTGGCTTACATTCATATTGTTTAAATATAAATATTAAATATAATTATTGTTTATGAATCAAACGGCGCCATAACATATCGCAGGCGTTGAGTCGTCTCTTCACAGGCGTTGAGTCGTCTCATCACAGGCGTTGGGGCATCCGAAATCCCTGTGAGAGGCTGGACACAAAACTGGACCTGACGAACGCCATTTTTCTCGGGACAAGCGTCCCGAGATAACAGCAGAAAGGCAGATGGGAAATAATTAGCATAGCTGATGTTCATAATGATTTCCGTTATAACTCACAAACTCTCCGTAACCTGAACTCTCCGCAACCCAACCCAACCATACGAGCCGACCCGTTTGTCTAAAAGGCTGTCGAGCCCCACTGGTGCGTTAAGCAGTTTCAGTGGCAAACGGTTCCGTATGGCATAACAGAGGACTAGAAGGTAAGCATTATGTGAATGCTTTACTAAAGAGAAGCGTCTTTAATCTAGTTTTAAACTGTGTCAGCGAGTCAGAGCCTCGGACCGTATCTGGAAGGCCATTCCAGAGTTTTGGAGCTAAATGCGAGAACGCCCTCCCTCCTTTACTGGACTTCGATATCCTAGGAATGACCAGAAGCCTTGAATTTAGTGATCTTAAGGAACGCGGTGGATTGTAGGGCGAAAGAAGGTCCGTTAAGTACATAGGTGCTAAACCATTTAGGGCTTTATAGGTAAGTAGTAGTATTTTGTATTTGATGCGGAACTTAATAGGTAACCAGTGTAGAGATGATAAAATCGGTGTTATATGATCATATTTTCTTGACCTAGTAAGAACTCTAGCAGCTGCATTTTGTACTAACTGTAGCTTGTTTATTGAGGATGCAGGACAACCGGCTAATAAAGCATTACAGTAATCTAGTCTCGAGGTCATGAATGCATGAACTAATTTTTCTGCATCAGAAACAGATAGCATGTTACGTAGCTTAGCAATGTTTCTAAGGTGGAAAAAGGCTGTTCTTGTAACATATGAAATATGATCTTCGAAAGACAAGTTGCGGTCTAGTATAACACCCAGGTCTTTTACTGTAGTGGATAAAGTAACATGACATCCGTCTATATTAAAGTTGTGTTGTGAGAGGTTTTGTGAGTAGTTTTTTGGACCAATAAGTAATACCTCCATTTTATCTGAATTTAATAGCAGGAAATTACGCGTCATCCAGCATTTTATATCTTTGAGACACTCTGTCATTTTAGATGAGTTAGTGTTTTCATCTGGTCGTGATGAAATATATAATTGAGTGTCGTCAGCGTAACAGTGGAAATTAATTCCATGTTTTCTTATAATATTACCAAGTGGCAGCATATATATTGAGAATAGCAGAGGGCCTAAAACCGATCCTTGCGGTACTCCATAGTCTACTGACGTTATCTTTGATTTTTTTCCCATTTAAACCGACAAAATGAGAACAGTCCGATAAGTACGATCTAAACCAGCTTAATGCCTGTCCCTGGACACCGGTGAAGTTTTGTAGTCGATCCAAGAGTATTATATGATCTATAGTGTCGAACGCAGCGCTAAGATCAAGTAGGACTAGTATTGAGATACAGCCTTGGTCAGAAGCTAAAAGTAAATCATTTGTAATTTTAACTAGCGCAGTTTCTGTACTATGATGCGGTCTGAATCCTGACTGGAATTTTTCATAGATATCATTTTCTTGCAAAAAAGGCACAATTGAGCGGACACTACTTTTTCAAGTATTTTGGACATAAATGGAAGATTTGAAATGGGTCTGTAATTTGCCAAGTTATTTGGATCTAATTGCGGTTTCTTAATGAGCGGTTTTGTAATAAATGGTGTAAAAACGTCTTAGTGCTGCCCTCTTCAGGTTGAACGGTGGCTACTGCAGTTGAATTTTCCTATTGGATGTTTAGCATCTATTTCGTCCCCTCTATCTCTGCTGGGGTCTGCCCATTTTTTCAGCATTTTTCAAATATTACCAGTGGGTGGAGTCAGGCTCTGACCAGGGGTTTAGTTATCCTTTAAGCAATATTTTTTTTATCCTTTTTTTTTTACAGTTGCAAAGAGACCTTGTGGATGTTTTGAATGAATTCAGGGGGGACAATTTAGACCTGACCACCCATGTCACTGTCGTGGCCCGCCGGAGAAGAGTGTTACATAGTGCATGTGTTGCTCTTCAGAAATCCTACTTTGAATGGCATGAAACGCCAAACATTGAATTTGTTGGTGAGATGGCCGAAGATTATGGTGGACCACGTCGTGAGTTTTTCAGGTGATTGCTGATTTTAAGTTTTTACACCCCAAAAAAACACCCCCAAAAAATAGGATGTAGTGTTTTCATGAAATGTGACATCTTTGTCTTTTTTTTAAAAGAATTCTCATGAGCGAAGTGCAATCCTCCCTTGGCATTTTTGAGGGGAAACCTGGAAACGTCCTCTTTTCGTACAATCAGGATACACTGCAGCAGAATAAATTCTACACAGCAGGAAAGCTGACTGCATGGTCCATTCTTCACAATGGACCTGGGATTAAATGCCTTAATCATCACCTTTTCGAAATGATGTGTGGTCGGAGTCAGACCATAGACCTAAGCACGTTTGAAACTTTACATGACACAGATATACAACATCGACTGGAAAAGGTATTGATAAATAACAGCAAGACCCGTGTAGTCTAATCGGCTTTGTGTAAAACACTGTCATAGACAGAGTGAATGCATAATGAGTAGAATATTTTGTCATAATTATGCATTTTAACAATGTGTTTATCAATTTGAACAAAATTTAGATTTTACAATGCAAGACCACAGCGGAAATGTTGGAGGTCAAAATGGAACTGGGGGACTGGATTGCTGAATGTGGGATCCCCAACATATATTCTGCATTACTTGCTGATTTCCCTGCTATTTACCAACAAATAATCACCCACTACATGTACCACAGGTTATGTATTTTAATTATTTATACAATGTAAATATATGGTTCGCTAATTATTAAAAAATACTAGTTTTGAGAAAAGCGCATTTTGACAACTTCATGTCACTGCCAATGGCAAGAGTTCTTCAAATGTCATTAATTATGTCATTTTAGCCATATTTTTTTTTATAAGAACACACATTTTCTGGTATTATCACAAAAAAGATGTTTGAAATGCCAACATCTTAAAAGATAATTGTTTTCATTTTAGGGTTTCCAGCATGATACAGCAGTTCATCGCCGGAATGAATGCTTGTGGCAACATGTGGCAAGTTGTCCAGAGAAACTGGGAAACCTTTGCACCACTCTTCACTCATACATCTAAAAAGCTGTCACGGAATGATGTGCGAGGACTCTTTGATATTAAATGGAGTTTGCAAGGCAGCAACAAAAGAGATCAAGAGGAGGACACCATCTTTCTTTGGGAGTGGTGGTTGATGTCAATTGAAAGTAAGTCATTTGTGTAAAATGTATTATGCAAATGTTGCAATAAACTATTAAATTATGAAGGAAAATGGGTAGCTTAACTTGAGAGCATGTAAATGTGAATTTGAAAACTTTTACAGTAGATATTCATACTTGTACACTACAATTTACACTCACAGCTCCAATGTAAAATGTTAAGTGTTGAGATTTGCACTTGCAGAAAAAAGTCACAAACCTAGTCTCAGAGGAGTCGTTTTATTGGTTGGCACCTAGCCAATGAAATGGGACTTTTTTTGTATCACAACACCCCGCCTCAGGTACATTCTAAAATGGTAATGTTGCTTAATGCACTAAGAAAGTGATTTAAAAAAAGTAAATGATATTATAAAACTCAATAAACACCAAACTAAAACAGCATACTAAAACCCACAAACATAATTATAAACTTCAGTGTTTATTTTTGTGCAACATGGACATCAGTGTTTAATTTGTGTGCCTTTACCAACATTTGATTTATAGCCATATGTAGCCTGCCTATTCCTTCAGCTGCGAGCCTGTGCGCTTTAACTGGCGTTTCAGGGTTAGGCCCAGCAGGTGCACACGGACTGGGTTCGGTAATGAAAGGCTTTCAATGACAAAAAATAATTCAGACTGACAAAATAATAAAAAATACATTCTTCTTCTTTTAAATAATAATAATAATAATACAAATAATAATAACGACATTTTTCTTCTAAATAATAACAAGTGTCATTAATACAAAAAATAATAAAAAGAATATTACAAATTGTCATGCAATTATTAATGTGAATGAATGGTACTCCACATCACATCATCATCATCATCACTATTGTACACCCCAATACATGTGACATGATTCGAAATTGAATGCTAATTTAAAAGACGTGCTATAAAATAAGGCATTGTGATAGGTCATTTCGGCTCCACGTCAGGGAAGTGTCTCTTTGCCGTCTTCCTTGAGTCTGTGCCGTAACATAAGGGTGTGGGGGAAGCGGAGACGTGAATATTTAGGGGCGTGTTATTCTAATGACGATCGTTTTCGGCCGTGGGATTTATCAAGGGCAGGCATTGCGCACACCTGGATTTCAAAGGTACGCACAGCTTCATAAATCAGGTGGTGAGATGAGTGTAAGCATAATCTTACGCCAACCTGTTTCTATGCAAGAATGATAATGACTTTGTCATCTTTGCAGGACCGCAATATGAAGTGCGCAAAGTAATATATTTTAGCAACTGTGTGAAAGTGAAGTACGGCTTTTCTGTACATAGTATGCTGTTTTAATTTGGTGTTTACTGATTTTTAGAATATCATTTACATCTTGTGTAATATAACTGATGCACTAAGCCATGTTAGCATTTTAGAACTTCCCAGAGGCATGGGTGTCGTGACACCATCCCGCACAAAAGAAGTCCCATTTCATTGGCCAGGCGCCAACCAATAAAACACTAATATGCTGTTAACAAGTTCTCAAATTCACATCTACATGCTCTCCAGTTTAGCTACTCATTTTCCTTCATATTTAATCACAATTCTAACCCAGGTCGAAGTAACATTTGTATTTTTCTGTTTATATAGATAACGAACTAGATGTTACTTTGGAGGACCTACTCATCTTTGTTACCGGAGCAGATTCTGTGCCCCCACTGGGTTTTCCACACAACTGTGAAATACAGTTTTATGATCAAGAACCTGGAAGCCAGCGATTTCCATTCTCTTCCACCTGTGCCCTCATTTTGTATCTGCCAAGAGGCATTACAGAAGAGGCCATTTTTAAAGACTTAATGCAGATGTCCATTAAAGGTTCTGTGGGCTTTGGAAAAGTCTGATTAGCTTTCCCGAGGCAATAATGCATGTAGGCTACAGCAAAATGTGCCATAATGTCTATGAAGACATGTCGTTGTCCTTTCAGGTATTCTTTATTTTTTATGTGGTTTCTCTGTTCCAGTGGCAGGAAAGAGTGCATGTTCCTGATAGTGTTTGAACTAGAGCAAAATTGTTTGAATTAACTTAATGTGACCCTCTTGGTGAGGACAGAGGTTCGCTGGGAATACCCATACGCCAAAGAGTTCTGGCTTTTCTGAGGCTATGGCAAAATGTGTCATAATGTCTTTGAAGACATGTTGTTGTCCCTTTCAGGTATTCTTTTTTTTTTTTTTTCATAAGGTTTCTCTGGGAGAAAATTGTTGTTCTGCAGTTTATTTAACCATAAATGTGTTTATTTGTAACCTGGCTTGTCCATATTTTATTTTATGTTGTTTAACTTATATTAAGCATTAGAGACTTCATCTAGGCTACAGCTGGTTAAATAAATGTATGCAACTGAGGAAAAAAAGACTCTTTGTTTGTTTACTTGTTATTGGGATGATTTAACCAAACTCTTATCAAAGCTGTAATATTAAATCCTCGCCTCGGTCTTTGTCTCCATGAATGAATATTTTGAGCAGTTAGTAGTTTACACTGTTCACACTTTTACTCAAATAGTTTGCTTTGTTGTCAATTAATTCCACCTACCAGTATCTAAATAGATTCTGGAATGCTAATTGCCATGATACAAAAATTGTGAAAACGGCTTTAGAAATAGATTTGAAGCCAATTTAATTTATTAATAGGCTAATGATTCCTCTTAATAAGCATATTGGTAAAATGGTAGAACCAGCCTTATCTGCCGGCCATTTGACTTCTCCCTGCCGCTCAAGATCGTAGACGGTAAATCTCAGGACAGGTTGGAAACCTGTACATTTATATCTGCTGCTTCCTTTTCAGATTTGCGGGAACCAATCACAAACCGGCTTATCCATCTTGCGCGCTATTTGCGGGTTTAATCGATACTCAATAGCTTCTTTTTAGCAAATAAATCGCTCGAGTGGGTGTGAATACCACAAACTTATTTTATTTATTTATTTATTTATTTGCATAACCTGCAAAAATCACTCCATTCCATTGCTGCTTCTGTGGTTACAAATTAGTAATTCAAAAGCTTCTGCGCTCTATTTGCCCAGATTGTTAGTCTGATTGGTTGACGGACTATCCAATGCAGTTATTTGACCTATTCCCGTTGATCCCGTTGATCTTCTGCAGGGGAAGATATAGCCCAGACCAATGGCTGCGTCCAAAACCGCATACTCAATGAGTAGGTACTTAATTTCAATAAGTACTTACTCAACGAGCGCTAAAAGAGTAGGTACTTTATAGCCAAATCTCGTTGAGTATGAATGAGAACCGGACATCTGCCATGTTGACGTTATCATGTGACCTACTACGACGTGTTATCATCATATCACAAGCGCAAAGAAATGAACAGCGACACGTTTAATTCTTCTATCTATAAATATCTTGACATTGATGAAACGTTCTCATTTTGTTGTGGTATTGTTGAAGAAACAGCTGATATTTTTTTTATTAAGAAACCCCCAAATCGTCACCTCTTGAATATATGTTGTCAATTTCTTTATTTTATACCCAAAACGTTTCTCGTTTAAGTTTTCCTCCTTTTCTTGATGAATTTACCTCGTTTCATCCCTCAGACCTATAACAACAAAACAACAACATTTTTCATGTATTATGAAGAACTATTTAAAGATATTTAGCCTTGTTATTGTTCCTTTTTCCTGTATTATGATGTAAACAAACCAATGATCTTTATGTTTTCTGTTTTGTCATTATGACTATTATGGTATCTTTCCATGATCTTGTATGTAATGTAAGTTTAAATTATGAGTGACAGGTGTACTAACACTTCATACCATCAGTGACTCGACAGCACAACCTAGAACAGTTTTCCTCTGCGTTTGTAATGTCTGCACAAAGGAGACGGGCAGCTGCTCGAAGATCTCTTTTGGAGAAAACTGTTGATTTTATACTCGAAAAATGTAAGTATCACTCCTTAAAAATTAATATTACCTCAGAATGAATTGCATTGTTAGCCCACCCCAAAACTTAAACAAAATAATAATATTAAATGCTGACCAATACTTAATTATATAACTTTTTTATATACTAAAAATATAATTTAATATAAGAAGCAAAATGTAATTTGTTTTGTCATATGACAGTTATGCATGAATAAATTTATATTCATAAATGCAGTGAAACATCTCAATTATCAGTCAATCGATGAATTCACGAGTTCACACGTACAGGAAATCAAATATAATTTTAATGCGTATTTGGCTTGCTGTTCGGGGGAGGGCTCCGAGCTCGGAATTTTGCCCGAACCCAGAGTACTCCCCCCTATACTGGGGTAGACCCAGCCCAGAGTGAGGTGATGGGGTGGTGGAGGGATGCTGAGAGACTTGTCGTGAGACATGAGGTGAGAGAAGCTTTATTTATACCGGCTTCCTTTGAGTTGATTGGTTGATTACCTGAACATGCTCCTCCCGAACTTTGTTTACATAAAACTTCATTTCACGAGTTCACACGTACAGGAAATCAAATATAATTTTAATGCGTATTTGGCTTGCTGTTCGGGGAGGGCTCCGAGCTCGGAATTTTGCCCGAACCCAGAGTACTCCCAAAAAGCAAGGTATGGGACAGCGAGCGTAAAAATATTTCCCCCCAAAAAGTGAAGGGCATGAGAAGGTAATTACTAAAGAACGAGCTTGACCGTTCGACCATTGAGGGCTCTCGCGACGTCCGACGGGAACTTGGATGCTCACAGCATCAGACGGATAAGCCCCGCCAGCAGTTGAACTGACAGCTCGATGACGCCAGATTTATACGAGCGGGATATTGGAACGAGTTATGCCGTTCAACCGGGAGGGCTCTCGCGGCATCCGACGGGAACTTGAGTGCACACAGCGTCGGAAGGGTAAGCCTCGCCAGTTGAACGGGGGCGCCCGCTGTACTCGGTCGGGAGGGCTCGACCGGCGCTTCGAAGGGTGCTGGGGCACGGGAATAGACCTCTCGCGGCCCAACGAACGGGGAGCCCTTGCGGCGACACGAGCGCGGTCGTCCAACGATGATGAAAATAGGCAGGCTCTCACTGCGATTCGGACGGGAGGGCTCGACCAGCGGCTCGGAAAGGGGGACGAGCCCGACCCACGAGCGGGGAGCCGTCACTTCGTACGAACGGGGGAGCCTGCAATTTTAAAATGTTACGCCGTAATTTGGATATGCTTACGACGTGGGCGTGGAATACGGTGATGGTGTCGATGAACGGAGCGCAACAGGTGATGGAAATTAACTAATTAATTAGTAAGGGCTTGGTGAGCGTTTCGGATGTGGAAGCGGCTGGATCTAATGTAAGTATTGAAAGCTTCAGATGACCAACAACGACCGAGGGTTTGGATTTGTTGTTGGGAAAGACCTTTTTGTGCGGCTGTGGTTGCTGCGCCGATGCGAAAAGAATGGCTTGAAAATTGGTTTGCAGAGATGCCAGATTTGGTGAGGACTGCTTTGAGATGTTTTTGGAACCAGAATCTCGTGGCTGGATGATTGGAGTCGTCTGTGAAGAGTGGATCGAGAGGGGATTTTAGCGTGGAACGTTTATACTGAAGGTAATTTAGCAGGGAATGAAAAGGTTGAATGGGAGTCGGCAGATTGAAAATATATACAAAATGACCTTTTTTAGCTCGATCTGTTTGCTTTGTTTGATGAAGAAAGATATAGTTTCGTTATCCACGATCTGCAAATCTGAAATGGTAGGGTGAATGTTTGGATTGAAATTGGATGTGATTGTCAATTCTGAGCAACTGAGAATGCCGAAGAAAGCTAAAATAAACATAGCTTCTAATGTGCGCGCTGTGTTGGTGGAGTGGTATCCTAGACGGAATGATGAAATGCATTTGGCGAGTATATCAATTGTAATGGGTTGTCTGGTATCCGGGCGAGTGGGGTGAGTTCTTTGAATTCCTTTAATGAGAAGGGACGTTTGGAAGTTATTGATAGCGGGGGCGGGCTTACCATAAGTTAGTTTGTGAAAGAATTGAATGCCGCTTAAATAGCTTTTTATGGATCCGGCTTGGAGACCTTTAACTTGGTTGAGGTGAAAAAAGAAAGAAGTAAAGGTTAGAAGAGAAAAATCGGGAAACGGCAGGTAATGCGAGAGGTGAAATAATTTGAAAAATTTCCACGCGGTGTAGTATGATTGGGGAGTTCTGGGAGAAACTGCTTGCAGGATAGAAACGATGGACGTGACCAGAAAGGATTTCAACGGATGGTTTATGGGAAGATTAGTAGAGAATAAGGAGGTACTGGGGTTGGAACGGGGTCTGCTTCTGGTGCCAGCATCCTGAATCTCTGAAAATAGAAATGGGAGAGAGAGTCAGCGATTTTGTTGAGAACACCTGTGACGTGTTTTTTCATTAATAATGAACTGATCGCACGCGGAGAACCAGATGAGGCGTCTGAGGAGTGGCATTATTACAGGTGAGCGAGAACGACCTTTATTGATGCATTGTATGGTTGCTTCGTTGTCGCAATGAATTTGGAAGCTATGATCATTCTTTTCCCCCATAGGGAAGCTGCGACGACGATCGGGTAAAGCTCAAAAAGGGCCGAGGAGGCTGAGGACTTGGGAGTGTCTAGCAGCTGGGGGGGCCAGGGAGATGCTAACCAGCGACCTTGGTAATAACCTCCGAAACCGACTGAGGGAGCTGCATCTGTGAACAGTTTGATTAAGGAAAGTGATCCATAATTTTAGCTCCTTTTTTGCACTCACGAGATAGGATGATTTGATCTTCCAGCGCGTGAACTGATGACAAGAGGGCGAGGAGATGCGCGATGAACGGGCGGCCTTGCGGGATGATGCGCATTGCATAGTTTAAGCGGCCAAGCAGCGAGAGGAGTTCGCGTTCGGAACACTTTGAGCGTCCGTAAGATTGGCGGCGCTAAAAATGTTTGATTTTTTCCTGAGCTAACAGAAACCCTAGCTCGGTGAAGCCTTTTTGCACCCTGACGAGGTGAGCCGCGGGGAAGGCGTCGTGAGGTGAAATGATTATGAAATCATCGAGCAGATGGAGAAGGTGAGGAATTGCATGGTTGTTGGAAAGGGTCCAACGCAGTGGCGTAGCTTCTGGGCATGCAGAGTATGCACGTGCATGTGAGCCCGGCCAATAGGGGCCCGCTCATGGGGAATTTTTTATTAAAACCAGGTAAACCATTTTTAAAGTGTAGCCACAATAATATATTTTTTGTTTGCATGTCATGATATATTTCTGAAGCGTTTCATTTTTTTTTATGGGAGTGCGGTGAGTCATTATTTCGACCTCTGTGCTCTGGCCATGGAATAGCGGCTAATAGGTGAATGTGGCATGAATATGTCTACATTCGCGAGATGGACGTATGCCCGTAGCCATTCGTTCTGTGTTTTCTTCTAAATAGTAAACGTTAGGCAACATGTGGCTTCTGATAGGGTGTCAAAAATTTTTGGGGGGCTGCTTTGCAACCAAATGTTAGGCGTACAGAAAAAATAAAAAAAAATTTCGCCAGATCACGCCGAATAAATGCCACTAATCTGGGTGGATAGGGATCACTTTCAAAGGAGAAGCGATGTCTACTTTCGCCATCCACGTGCCGCGACCTGCTGTTTTGATCATGGATATAGCTTGATCAATGTCGTGATATTTTAATTGAATACTCTTCGAGGGGAATGAGACTGTTGATGCTTGGATGTGGAGAGTTGTGAGGAGCTGTGAGGTCGATTATCAAGCGCTTTTTTCCTGAAAATTTCTTGTAGCCACGCCTATGGGCCTAATGCGAAATTTGTCGAAAGGGGGGGGGGGCCTCGAACGGACCGATCATGGAACCTAATACTATTTCTTTTTTGACCGTCTACCCCTTCAGGCTCTGCATGGAGGATTATTGAAGATTGAAGACTAAAGATTATTGAAGATGATGTTTTTCGCAGGCTGGCGTTCTACGCCAGGTTTAAAACTTTGGCTGAGACCGGACAGCAGGTAATTTATAAAGTTGACGTCTGGGTGATGGAATAATTTCCAGCCAGACGGGAGATATTCACTGGAGATGAGAGATAGTTCTCACCTTTACAGCTTTTTATACATGACATACAACACGGGCGTGGGCACCGCCACAATAATTACGAATGTGGAGATAACGATGGCGTTGTCTTTGGCATTTACCCTCGTTGGAATAGTTACAGATTTGCCTGTTGGACACGATGTTTGGGGCTCTGTTCGGAAAATCGCCACCGGAAGAGGGGTCCTCTTTTGCTGGTCGTGGGGCATGGCCTGTGGATTTGACGGGGATCTGTGCTGGGCCGGGAGGAATCGAGGGATTAATTTGCGGACATGCCATGGTGGCATGGTTTACGGACCTGCAAGAGATGTTTCGGCACCCGAGAAACACGCGGTTATGGAGATCAGAGTCCAACGCTCCCCAGTAAGGACACTGATTCCATTGATAAATATGGACGGCACATTTAGCAGAAAATAATTTGTGATAAGTGAAAAATTACTACCCCCAAACGACAGCGCGAGCTCCGCTATGATAGAAATGTAATAGTTGAGCTCGCACCGTCTATGGGAAAAACAGAGCATGTGACTTCGGTATAATGGTTAAAGGAAATACGAAATTCGGCTAATGACAGTGTGCGAGATGAAAAACCTGCGTGTTGTTTTTTAAGGTGACGGATATATCGCCGCAATCCACCTGGCGATTGGATTCCGACATGAGGAGGGAGAGGAAGCATTTGCGGAGCTGATGTGATGTTGATGTTGCAGAGATCTGGAGCTAACGGTGCCACGGTGGGAGGGGCTGAGGAGGAGATTTAACCTGGAAGAAAAAGAAAAACCCTTCCGCGACTGGGTCTGGGGCGCGGCCCAGGCTAGCGGAAGGTCTGTGGCGACGTGGCGCGTGGGCGGAGCCCGTCACTGAAATTGGAGACGCTGAAGGGCGAGCGATCTGGGTTCGGCAGTTATATAAATCTACTTTTTTCGATCTGCGAGAAAAGTTAATGTCGGAAATAAATAAGGGCTTGACTCAGCGCTTTAACGATCCACTTCCTTATGGGAGGTATGTTTGGGTGGGTCAAAAAGTGCGATGACGCGGAGGAAGATGGTGGGGTTCTCGCCGGCGGTGGTGAGGGGAGTCCTCGGCATCTTGGCGTGCACGGAGAGGATCGCGGAAGCTGGCGTCCCCGGGTTGAGGAGGCTGGAGATGGAACGATCCGCGGATTGCGATGGAGTTTCATCAGCGACGAGAGAATCGTCATCGGAAGGGAAAAGCTCTAACTCAGACATGTCGGCACGAGGGCGGAGTCAAATGCTGAGAGACTTGTCGTGAGACATGAGGTGAGAGAAGCTTTATTTATACCGGCTTCCTTTGAGTTGATTGGTTGATTACCTGAACATGCTCCTCCCGAACTTTGTTTACATAAAACTTCATTTAATGGATACATTAATTAAATAATTCAATTTTATATACTGACAACAATAATAAAAATGAATAAATGAGTAAAAGAACAAATAAAAGTAACCATCACAATAAACAAATGCATTATACAAGTCAACAACACATGAAACAAAGCTTTATTCAAACTACAAACATGTATTTACAGCCGCTGAACACCACATCCTACTGCCGACTCGACACAGCGGTTCCCATTCTGCAGCTTTATTCTGATGAATTCACCAGAGGGGACTGTGCCTTCGTGCCAGAGCTTGTTGCTGCGCTTCACAATCTGAGGCAATAAGGGCAGGTGGAGAGATCGAGGGTCTCGTAAAGGCAGGTGGAGAGATAGAGGGTCTTGTAAGGGCAGGTGGACAGATGGAGCGTCTCATCCATGGCACCACTTCCAGGATGCAGCTCTAGGCTCCTCATCCTCAGTGCTCACACCAGTCTGCAGACATTTCAGATCCTACAAAAATGCACAAACATTATACAAAAGCAGTCATTTTAACACAATGTCATTTGATTTATGTATTAAAAATAACCTTACTTTATATTTGAGTAAAATCCCTAAAACAAATGCTGCCATCATCTTTCCTTGCAGGTCTTGCTCCACCACAAAAGCTATGCAGCAAATGCACAGAAATCAAGAATCAGAAAAGTGTAGTAATTTCTCTACTTGAAATTTGTACAATAATTCAAATAAACTACAATTTAAGATTGAATAGATTTTGTTATCCATTTCTGTAGTATACTCACTCAAAGCCTTTGATGACAGCATTCAGCATCATGAGCCTCTCTCCACCGGATAAACACACGCGTGTTCTTCTGTCCTTGTAACATACAGACAAGATTCACATTATGAGTTCAACACTGAATTTACATGCTGAGGTTGATATGTTAACTCACTTTTAATCCAACTTAAATGTTCCTCAATATATCAACACTAATAAGGGACAAATTAAATATAACATATTTAGTTACTTTATAGATTTGTTTATTTACCTTATTTACAGTACATTTGTCTAAAGTAAGTAGTGTTGACAACAGTGAATTATCCTTCATATTAATAGCACACATAACGTTACATCACTCAGATGTATTTTTCATGTTGGGATGTGCTCATCTGCAATACTTAAACAATATTTTCATTTCAGATGTAAATAGACATTTTAAATAAGCGTATTTAAGATGTAACGTTATATGGTTATGTAAATCCATTTTAGAAACTTACGTGTAGCGTACTTACAGGAGCTCCCCAGTTTAACTAACTAATAAAACATGTGTTTACAGCAAAATCACAACTATACTATACTGTCTAAGTCCTTTAGACCTTCAACAGTTAAAACGTTTACTGTATAGTAGTTTAACACATACGATTTAAACACAAGGAACCGTGTTTACTCACATTTGAAAACCCCTGCTGATCTCCGATGTTGATAATGACGTATGCTCTCCCGTGGCCTCCTGGGATAGAAGAGTATCCATCGGATGAACACTCAAAAATCGGGGCGAAAGCAGGAGATCATCCGGAAACTTCTCGCCTACTCTTTTATGAGTACTGAGGTTTCGGACATACTACTCCTTTCAAATACTGTTTCCCCCTACTATATAGTACGAAAGTAGGAATATTCGGACGTACTATAAGTTTACGTATGCCCGAATCTCGCGATAATTAGTACGTCACTCTGGTAATTCTCGCCTACTCTTTTATGGATACTAAGGATTTGGACATACTTATTCGCTCGCCTACTGCCTTTTCCATACTATATAGTAGGGAAGTATGCGGTTTTGGACACAGCCAATGTTTAATCTTAAAGGTGGTGATCGGCAGACTCTAAAATAGCCTTAAAACCGGCCTTTTTCTAACAGTCGGTTTTGTCGATTTTTGCTTCATTCTTTTAAACATTATAGGCTACAAATCAAAATGTTTTTAGCAGGCTGTGTTTCAGACCATGAGAGCGAAAAGTGCGTTTTTGAGGATTCCACATAGCCTAACCTGGTTTAGGGCCGTCGCCAGCCCAGCCCTATAGGATAGGCTAAATAGCGACTCATTTTGTTTATAGGGGGGCACGCATATTTTTTATTATGATCTGAGAAACAGAATTCTCACCAAAACAATCAGATCCAGTATTACAGAAGTATAGTAGGCCTACAACATGCAAACTACACCCCTTTGCATTAGCCTGCAGAACTTCGTAAAAACGAGGAACAAAAACGTTTCATTTTCTTCAACAACACCATGATAAAAAAAAACAATACATAGCAAATCAAATATGAAGCCTACATCTGTAGAAGGGGTGCACAATTTAATATCATGTAATATTTGACATTATTTAGGCTAATACATTTCCAGCTCTTTACATTAGTTGACTTAGCAAGATTAGTTAATGAACTAATAAAATAAGGTTTAAATCAAGATATATTTCTATGCTTATTCCACCACACAAATGACTGTTTATAAGGCGACAATTCTTTACATGTAAGATTGTAGGCTGTATCTTGAAGATTATTGAATTGTAGGCTATTGTATGATCTGTTATAAAGACGAAGATTGACATTTCGTTAAACAAAATAAGAACACAATGCTGTAAAAAAATAAACAACTTAGGCGTTTATGTGTGTTTCGACATGGCCTATTTTTTGGTAATGAAGATATATTAATATATATAATATGTAGAAAACGTAAAATATAATTTTTTAAAGCGGCTCATTAGGCAGGATACATTTTATGTGGATATATGGCATATTTTGTCGCCTACATGACATGTCCATAAGGCCAAGAAACTTATGTTTCAACGACATAGCCTAACATCTTGTTATAACGCGAAAAAAAATCGTTTTAACGAAATAAGATCGTTATTAACGAGAACATAATATGTAGCCTATGTGGCAGCAAAGAGTAAAACAAAAAAATAAATAAAAAACGTATAATCGTTATAATAGGCTATATCACAACAGAATGATGGTAGTTCAAAATTAGCCTATTATTCACCGTTAGCAAATATGAATGTTTATTTTAAGGCAAGGGCAGCGTGAAAATACATAATTTATATGTGAAATGTGAAATAGAAATATTTTTTACAGTTTATGGAAATAGCCCGTCTTGTATGATTGTTGAGAGCAGCAGTAGCCTAGTCCGCGCTTGGGCTGGAGCGTCATCTCTAGTTGAATCGTTAAGGCTCTATACCTCCTTTCGTGTATCCTGGGAACTGCTTCTTATGATCTTAAGAGTCTTATTGATCTTAAAAAGCGAAATGGACTATATCGTGAAGCATCTGCCCATATACGTCATTATAATCAGCAATAAAGGGACACACATCAGCAGACACTATAGCGGGCTTAAAACAGCTGCTGCTGTCATTTACTCAATCAGTTGTCAGCTATCGGGTAGTCTTCCGAAATTTAAAAGACATAGGCTACAACAGACCAATACAAAAGAAACGAAGCAGCAGATAAAAATAGAGTTGGACATGGGAGTCGAACCTCTGTCACTAAGAGCAAAATGACACTGTATGCTGGTACGCAGACCACTGCCCTACTCAAGATTTTATGTTTACTGGGTTATCTAATGTATTTCACAGACATGAATGTAAACGGAGGCTAAAATCATACTATCTACATACGATAAAGGAAATTTCCTTTATCGTGCTTTTTAAAAAGCGATAGCCTACTCGTGCCCAATGAAGAAATAAAAATATGACAGGATAACATTCCAAAAACAGAACCTTAAAGACGGATCGCTATTCAGATCGACAATCTACTACATGTCTTTCCAACAAACGTCACTTCATTAGATGGGCTGAACTTTGAAGAAAAGGGTGGGGCTGATTATAATATTATACAAAACGCCGCTTTTTACGCCATCTTTGTCAGACAGAAGCGCCGCAATTGACGGCGCACTGTGGATGGCCTGCGGCGTCAGAAACGCAGAAATTTGCTTTGTAAACGCCGTAATTTACGGCGGTTGTACCACAATACGCCGTAATTTGCGGCGTCTTTTCATCTAAAACGCCGCTTTTTACGGCGCTTATTTAACAAAACGCGTTTGGAAAGTGGCGAAATGTGAACCATTTGGCTTTCCATAGAATAACATCAAACTAGCGCGAGTCGATTTGATGTCATTACCGATCGCTCGGTGCAGCGCCAGTTCAAGTTAGTAAACAAGCCAGTAAAAGTGGAGTATGGAGCGCTGCAGGTCACGGTACGTGGAGAAATGGCAAGTGGGAGATGAGGGAGTTGGAGGATGCGCCAGCGTCCTATAAGTCTATGGTATAAGTCTGGTGTGTGGGAACATTTTGGATTTCATGTTATGATATTTTAATATAACGCTACAGTGGCACTTTATGTTTAGATAAGAGCTTCAGTCAAATGTTTCCAAATCCTGCACTTTAATTTCAAGTGAAAAAAAAGTACCCTCACTCTCTGGGAATAGAAGCATTGTTGATACTGTCTTTTGTGTTGAGGTTGAACTTATGTTTAACTTTATGTTTATGGCCTTTGCTATTGCTATAGCTTAATTATCTATAGGCAATGAGGTTTCATGTATATTGACATTTAAAAGACAGTGTTTTAAGAGTTCCTCTCTTTTTCTTTTAAAAGATAGAATTTTGGTAAGAGCTACAAAAGTTAGCAGTTGATACATGAAAGTTAATTTCTTTGTGTAGATAAGATTTATGTGATAAAAATGCACAAGTTCTTGTAGAGATAGTGATACACATTCTCCTTTTTTTGCCAAATAAACAAAAAGCATGTCAATGTCTTCTCTCTTGCTGTATCTAAATCTCACCTAGCTTTCCTCTGAGATAGTCCCAAAATGTGCTTAAAGTCAAAGAGTCAAATTCAGTTTGTCCATGATTGCATGAATATAATATATATATTTTTAATACTGTATCCTAAAGTGTGGATAATTAAGCTATATATCACATGCTGAAGTACATTTCTGGAGTGTTAAGATTAAAAGAAAAAAAACCGTGCCACCCCTAGTTAACATCATGTCATTTTTATGATGTAAATTGAGGGAGCAAAATGTATCGGCTCCAAATATCGACTCAAGAAAATCGGCAGCCTGTATCGGTCATCGGCTAAGGCTGATGGGAAAAAAATCGGTATCGGCACTAAAAAATCCATATCGGTCGATCCCTAGTTGAGAAACACATTTCAAAGGATGCCAGGGTTTTACATACAGAAAAACACAGTCTACTTACCAGTAGTCCAGCCCTCGGTGTTTGAAGTGGTATGTATATTCATTTGTTTTTAACTTATGTTTGTCCAATAATGTTCCTTTATAATGAACAATAAAGGAACCTCTTAATATAAATGTT
Organism: Pimephales promelas; assembly: GCF_016745375.1. Next base: position 400,311 of record NW_024121157.1, read on the forward strand.
GTGGCAAACACACCCCGACCTAAATGAAACAAAAATCAAGAAGAAACTGTTAAACAATTTAAACTACCGTATTTTCCGCACTTAAAAGCATTTCATTTTCTCAAAAAACGACAGTGTGCCTTATAATACGGAGCGCCTTATATATGGATCAATTTGTTAATTGGATCAATTGGTTCGCCCGCAAACTCACGCTCGTGTCCATCTTATGCCCGCTCTGTGACACGGCCAGTTCAACCTTGTATAAATCAGGTTTTAAGTGTTTAAGTCACGTGCCTTATAATCCGGTGCCCCCTATATTGTGGAAAATACGGTAAGGAAAGGTAGTGTAGGCAATTTTGGAAAGGCTGGCAAAAAGGCTCGAGACTAACGGCATCCTACGGAGCTCCTCTAGTCCCACTTTGGTAAAAAAAATTAATTATAACTATCTTGTGGCCTCAAGATAGTAACTCGTGGCCTCAAGATAGTAACTCGTGGCCTCAAGATACTAACTCGTGGCCTCAAGATAGAGTTAGTATCTGAAATAACTTTCACCCTGATTGCGGAGAGGCTCTGATAAAATGGATCACTCTCACACTACCTCCGCTTTTTATCGCACTGATTCAATGCGCTCTAACTCGAACATTTTGTATAGAAATATGATGTTTTTGAGTCATGTATGACACGTCTGCCATCCAGAGGAGTGGAGGTCGAACGAAATTTGACAAAATCGGCCATGTCACAGATGCTCATTAATCGGCCCGCTTATAGATGCCATGTCGAGTTGTTCCAGGAAGAGCGCGTCCACCACAACATGAGTCATTCTGAAAGGCACGTAACTTACTTTAAGTAACTTGTTCATTCACATCATCAAAAGTGCATCCACAATTAGTCATTCTGAATGGCACATATTAGTTCAAGTTCAATTGTTCATTAACATCATTTTGTGTAGATATAATTTCATAATATTATGTTTATTTTTGTTTCTTTGAGTTAAATAAACTCTAACAAAGTGCTCAATGGTTATTCATTCAGCACGCGCCACTCAAGCAGAATGTACGACTCATAATAACGATGGTTAATTTGGGACTGTCATATTACATAACATGAGAACACTATTTTATTAAATGGTTGTGAATTGATTGGGTTTAGTTGCCGTTTTCAGTGCGTTGTTCCATCACGTTCACAACAGTAACACATTCTGACAAGCAAGCTTCTGAGGCGGCGTTGGTGACACTGTATTTATTGTTATATTTATATATTAAATAATTAATTTAGGCTATCAATCAGATCAAAACATTTTACAATCCTACTAACCCTTTATTTAGATTAAAAAACATTCTTATTAATTTGGTGAGGAACATGGCTTTTTGAGCAGCATTTGCAGACCCTGTAATGCTCTTTGCCATTAATGCTAATGATTAATCGATTAATTGATCACGATTGATTGATTAATTTCAACAACGATCGATAGTGGGAATTTGTGAAAATTGACGTCCCTACCCCCTAGTCAAACAAACCAGGCTTTGGGGTCAAACATGTTAGGGCACAGCTCAGATAATCTAGTGTGAGTACACCCCAAGGTTCCATCTTCTTTGTGGTTAGTTCTAACACTTTGGTCTATTTTGAAATGTATTATACTCCATTACTAGATTTTCCAAGGCATGCATGTTACACTGTACACAGAGTGTATTTCTGGTTGAACATTGTGTATCTAGTATAGTATAGAAGTTAACTAGGCCTAACTAATTAAGAGGTAGGCTAAGGTTTATGGGACAAAAAGGAACTTACCTTTGACAGAATTTATATATCTCCCAGTTATTATATCTTTGTCTTTTCCAATTTTTATCCTACTTTCTGCATCTTTTAGAGGATTTGGTCCTCTGATCCGACGACTCCGAATCACTACAAAATATCATGTCAAGTCAATCTTTACAGAACAGTTTAATATATTAATATTATATATAAATACAAAAAAAATTATAATAAAAACACGCATGTGAATAATTAAATTGCTTAGGCCTACTTTATATACACGTCTATGCTGTATACAATGCAACTGCATTGTAATTTAAATCATTCCCAGCTAACACACGACGTAACAGTTACGTAATATATTCGTACTTTTTGGTCACTTTATGACTTACCAATTGACAACCTAACTACAACGTCGTATGCTCGTAATTTCATAACCATCATATTACCAACCCACAACGTCGTCAGTACGTCCTCCTAAGGTTATAAGATGACCAACAACGTCGCAGATACGTAGTCTAATCGTAATTACTTGGTAATTTTATGTCTTACTGGCAACGTAACTACAACGTCGCATGGCCGTAATTTCATTACCATCATATGACCAAACCACAACGTCGTCAGTACGTCCTCCTAAGGTTATAAAATAACCAACAACGTTGCTTTTAATGTTTTTTGTCCGTAAAATTCGCGGCTCCAGCCTCAAGCTCCTCGTGTTCTCGTGCTAAACCTGCCATCTCTCCCGCTCACACCAGCGCGACCGCACAGACAGCGACATTAGTGAATGACTTAAATTGTGCTTCTTCTTATAACGTATTATTTGAACTTTGATAAACTACCAAATGAAGATATGTATCGCAGAAATATTGTCTTATTAGACGAAATGACTTTTTAGCAGTGTGCTCAGCCCACGGCCACTTTTTACACAACGATATATTTAATTTAAATTAGGGCTGGGCGATATATCGAATATGTACGATGTATCGTTATATTTTTTGAAACGATATGGAATGAGGCAATACCGTTTATATCGATACAGTAGTTTGATATGAGCACATCTGAAAAATAGCGGAGGTTGCAGTGTGAGCTGCTGCAGTGAAACCCAGTTAACAATTTTTGGTTCCCAGAACGTTCCCAGAACGTTACTTTCAGGTTCCCAGAACGTTCTCAGAACGTTCCCAGAACAAACATTTCTAACGTTCCCTATTGGTTTCTTTACGTTAATAGAACGTTCCCTTTAGGTTAGGGGAACGTTCCCAGAACTTTTCCGGAACGTTCCCAGAACGTTCCCGGAATGTTCCCTAAAGGTTCCGGGAACGTTCCCTAAAGGTTCCCGGAACGTTCCCTAAAGGTTCCCGGAACGTTCTCCTAACCTAACCTCTACATCCTGATATGCCTGTACACAAATAAGTCTACAAAAAATGTCTTGTTGTTTATTTTTTCCAAAACATAAGAATCGTATGCATATAATATTAATACAATAAATTTAATGTATGTACAAAAGTTTAATGCTACGAAAAGCCATGCACATATATTTTAAACAACATATTTGTAAACAACATATATATTTTAAACAACATATTTTACAAAATTTTACAAAATTGCATTGTTTTGCATTTGCATTGCATTTGTATTGTAAATAGGACATACATAATCATATACTAATTATATATATCATGAGAAACTATTGACATTGTTTATTCTTCACATTGACCTGAATAGTAATATTATTTAAAAAATTAAAACAATTAAAACAATGGATTATGAGTATAAAATCATTACAATAAATTGAAAAAAAATGTATATACATATAAAAGCCATGAACATATATTTTTATAAACAACATGTATTACAAAATTAAATTAAAAAATAATGAAAAAAATAATGAACATGAAAACATAAAAAATTCTAAGATTGGAGATTATAATAACAAGTTTATAAATGTAAATAAATGTGAATATCTCTATTGAATATGACTATTAATGAGAAACTATATACACATTTTAGTTTAGCACACATATAATGAAATGTAAAAAAAAAAGATCTTCTCTTCATCATCTGAAAAGCAAAAACAAAGAAACAAAATGTACACGAGTCAGATATAAATTATATAAACGTGTAATACGCTATATTTCGTCAATTGCAGTTTTGTGCCTTGTGGGCTGGTATAAGCACTTAATAAAATTAATTAAGTCAGGTAGTACTGATACTTACAAAGTTAAAATTTTAGTTGTACAAATATAGACCTAAATTAAATGTCACAAAGAAATGTCAAAAGAAATGTCACAAAGTCACAAAGAGAGAGTAAAAAGCCTGTAATTGGCAATGGTGGTTTCGCCAACAACCAACTCTTTAACTTTATCTCATCACTAGATGACGTTGTATTGACTTAGGCCGACTATTGATCATCTCAAAACAATTTTTTTGACAATCATTAACTTACCATTTTAAGTGCCTGTGTGGGGCAAATTTTAAAACCATTGAAATAAGGTCTTCCACGTCAGTTGCCTTTAACGTCTTGAACATATTTTGCGTTGCTCCTAGAATATACAAATTGATTATGCAAAAAAAAAAAAAATTGTTAGATTTGAGGTATGGAATTATTTTAAATACCGTATTTTGTGACCAGAACTATACGTATTTTTTCCAAAGTGCAAAATACAAAACTGCTGCTTTTACCAACTCTACATTGATTGATAACCATTTGGGGGAAAAAAAACAACTTGCCTATAATTAAATCACAGATGGTCAAGTCTTTAAAGGCTAGTTTGCCTTTTTTTCCCTTCAAACTGAAGACACTCAATACTTCGTTTGATGCAACCTTGCGCAACATTTTGCGCACGGCTGCCCCTGGGTTTGTTCCTCCCAGGGATCGGAGGTAGTTCATCTGTTAAAAACAATCACAAAGAGTCGTAATTAAACACTGTTATTTAGAATAATGCCATTTTGTTAGAATTGTAATGTTGAGGCCAATGTCGATGTATTAACCCCGAGGTCGGCTCACGAGCCGCCGCGTTTTGCTATTTTTTTTTTCTTCACATAGCTGCAACATAGACTTAAAATAGCTACTCCGTCATTAATGGTCATATAAATAAAATCAATACAGTATTATAAACTATACAGTGTCTTCCTTTTTTTGTGTACACTCTTATTAACATCAACCTTGTGTTTTTGTAAAATAAATAAAATAAACAGAGTGCGCTTTCAGAAAAATGAACTCAGTAGCCTTAATACTTGTCACAGAGACACAAACGATTTCTCTTTATGAAGCTGAAATTCTCTTCTTTTAAATGAAATAATTTATATAAAAAACGCAATTGGTGTGGGCGGTCGTGCGCGTTGGATCCGCAAGACCCCATTGCGCCTGGCGGGTGCTGTGCACGGCACTTTTTGTAACTTTGCGCGCGGCGCCGCATCCGAAGATGGACGACTACGAGCCGAATCTGGACGAACTGGTACGATCTGTACCAGCATGTTTATGATCCTTCTATACACAGAGACATTTGCATTGATGGGCGACCATAACATCTCATTTTGTAAACAGGAACACATTTGCATTAAGCACTTGTCTAAAGTAATTGGTTACATCTACAAAATAAGCCTACAATAGCAGAATTAAGCTCTGCTGGTAAAATTAAGGTTTAAACACTCTCCAATAAGGCTTCAGTTGTTTAACTAGTTTACATGCAGTGAAAGTAGGCTACAATAAACCTGCGTTTACTCTTTTATGAATTAGCAATTAATAAACTACTAATAAACGGCAAACTACTTCTTCACTGCTGATTCCTGTTGATTTAGAGGAGAATTACTCCGAGTTCGCCCCCTGTCGTTTCACAGAATAGCACAACGGCGAGCGCGTCACAAGTGCCTCGTCCGTTTGGAGAGGTGCGCGCGCAGGCGCGTGCAGCGGAGACTCGCGCTCTTGAGGACGCGTCGAGTATAAACAAGGCTTGTGCCCACTGAGAGCGCGCGCTATTCAAACGCTAATGTTGAGGCAAGCCATATAATGCCCACATCAGCTGGGCTGAGTTTATTACAAATCTTCCCTCGTCCTAACCTTTCGTCTTGCAGCGCAGCCAGTGAGGAATACTTCCTGGAACTACCTCAAGTTACCTGTTTCATTTCGAGGAGCACACTGATTCAGCTGATGTAGTAAGTCATTTATTCTTACAGTAAGTGCTTTGTTCTAATAGCATTATTGAATAGTGACTGTAAACTGCATAACGCGCAGTTTTCAAATGAGAGACACAAACCATCATATGAATAGACATTCATAAGAACCAGTTGAACACTGATGTGCTTAATGTAAAACACTATGGTCAATGGAAAACACTTCTTATACATTCATCATAATGACTTAGGCCTTGTTGTTCAGTATTGCTTTACCACAGACATTATACATAAGTGTGTTGTAAAATATTTGAGAATACTGTGTGTATACCCAGAACACACAAATACACGGTAACAAATATATTTTAAAGTATTTTCCCACAAAATCAATGGGAGATAGATCGCAGATTTCAAACACCCCAACCAAAACAAAGTTGCACATACAGTAGTCTACATACAAAACAACAGAAAAAAATGTTTATGCTGTTACAGTAAAAAAAAAATATATATATCTACGCTGCATCATCTCTTCGGTTTTGGTATTTTATGCTAAAGCTCTGATTGCTAATTGTGTGACGGGTGTTTGCCCATGTGACGAGTCAGTGTGAATATTTGAATGGCAGTGTTTCTCATAAAAACAAGAGATTTTCTGCATGAAAATTGTGCCAAATGCAGAGAATTTGAGTGTAGTGCTTTGAAAAAAGTGTTTTTTAGAACTGCAATTTGATTGTAAAGCAGGAATTGTGCTTGTAGTTCAGTAGAATTGGTTCAGGGGGTTGGTGAATGAGTTACATGTTGTGGTCATTGTGTCTCAAGTACCAGAATTTGTGTGTAAACAATCGAGAAAAACTGCAAATATGTGGGGTGTGTGGCGTGCGTACATGTGGGGTGTGTGATGTTGGGTGTGCGTGTGTGTAGGGTGCCTGCCTGGGGTGTGTGGTGTTGGGTATGTGTGTGGTGTGTATTACCAGCTTGGTCCTTTTTTCTTTGGTGCCCAGTTCTGTGGAAAGACTTTGTAGTTCTTCTACAGTCTGGCATGGTCCATTTTCCAGGACATCCTCCCCTTCCTCAGTCATTGTCACAGACACAGCAGCCAGCAAACTTCTTTGCATGGCCAGTATGTCTTGCTGGTTCTCTGTAATCTCTTGCAGTTTTTGCAAGACTTTTGTGCGGTAGTCTGTGAAGCAATATTGCAGATCGGTCCTTGAAAATACAGTATTGTTTTAGTGTGAAGATGAAAACATGACTCACTCTTTGTTGCTGCTTCAGAAGAACACTGGGGCTCTTCTAAGAGAAGCTGTGAGGCAGCTGTGGGATGACATCAAAATATACTTTTCAAAGTTTAATAATAAATTACTCTAAATAGAATGGTTAATATGATAACATTTATACCTTGAAGTGTTTGTGACGTGCTTGATTCTCCAAACTCTGGCAGTGATGTTTTTGCTGCAAAAAACAAAATCCAAATAGACTTAACATTCCTAGTAGAGTTGCAGATAGAATTAAACAGAAAAAGAAACAGAGAGACAACCTCAAATTTCAAATTTCTCTGTTGCCTGTGAGAGGGCAAAGATATTTATATATATTTTTTTTCAAATGTCTTTATACTTAAAAATACATTTTTATATTTTACGAACCCTTGTCAAGAGGATGAATATTGGAGAATGGCTTATCTGTAAATACAATTAAAATGGATTGGACATTCCATTTGTTGATTTAATCATTTGTTAATCGTGTTGCATGTCAACAACTTACATTTGGGTGGAAGTGGTTTTGATAGATTATCCTTAGGGAAAACTCTGACATCATCTAAAATAGAAATATGCTTTAAAATTAAAAACAGAGTTTACAAATAGAATAGAAATTGATCAATAAAAACAAATATGACACATTGTTCACTCATTTCACTCACTTAAATTGTCCGCTCTGTGTGAAGTGCACAGTTTCAGTTTTGTAACCAAACACTTCACAGTTAAAGGTTTTATTTAAGGTTATTTTCATTGTGGTGCCCTTAAACGGTGGTGCCCTTAAATTTAAATGTTGTTTGTTTGTTTTTTTTTCAGCAAAAAATACAAAAAATATTATTTAATGTGTTTTGAATACTTACCATCTGAGGAGGAATCTGTTTCAGGCAGAAATCTCTGTGGTTTTTTGTGTGCCCTCTTTTTGTTTGTTGTGGAGCTGTCCTCCGTTTCAATGTTTGAGGTCTCTACTACACGCCGGCATTTCTGGACACCTTTGGTGTATGAGTCTGGAAATTATGTTGTTGTTGTAAGTGTTGTTTTGTTTGTTGCAACTTTCTTCTTATTTGGATAATGTTTTAACTACTCTCACTTAAAGGGTTAGTTCACCCAAAAATGAAAATTAAGTCATTAATTACTCACCCCCATGCTGTACCAACCCCGTAAGACCTTCGTTCGTCTTCGGAACACAAATGAAGATATTTTTGATTAAATTTGAGAGCTGTATAACTACCACATTGGCTCCTAAGGGACTGCCTCTTGACGGCCCAAAAAGTCAATGAAGAAAATGTTTAAATATCCCAAGTGACTACCGTGGCTCAACTATATGTTTATCAAGCGACGTGAATACTTTTTGTGCGAAAAAACAAACAAAAATAACGAGTTTATTCGACTATTTCTTTTCTTCCTTGTAGGCCAGAACGAGACTTCCTTATAGATTTCCACGACGCATGCGCGAGAATTGCGATCTAAGCTGGTGTAAGCAGATCGCAAATCTCGCGCATGCGTCGTGGAAATCTAAGGAAGTCTCGTTCTGGCCTACAAGGAAGAAAAGAAATAGTCGAATAAACTCGTTATTTTTGTTTGTTTTTTCGCACAAAAAGTATTCACGTCGCTTGATAAACATATAGTTGAGCCACGGTAGTCACTTGGGATATTTAAACATTTTCTTCATTGACTTTTTGGGCCGTCAAGAGGCAGTCCCTTAGGAGCCAATGTGGTAGTTATACAGCTCTCAAATTTAATCAAAAATATCTTCATTTGTGTTCCGAAGACGAACGAAGGTCTTACGGGGTTGGTACAGCATGGGGGTGAGTAATTAATGACTTAATTTTCATTTTTGGGTGAACTAACCCTTTAAATACTGTAGATTAATTTATATAATGTAAAAATTACTATATTACCTGTTCTTAGCCAAATTTTTTTTACCAAACACTTGCTCCACTTTGCTTTGTCTGGCATTGCGCAATTTTTTACAAGCTGCCTTGCATTTCCATAAGTCCAATAACAGAACGTTCCCTGGGGGAAAAAATAGCGGACTTTACAGTTTTACTAAAACACATTTCTAAAAACCATCAAAATTTTATAATAACAGATTTTCAAATGAACTTGAACTTGTTTAATGTTTTATAATGTTTTACAGAAAGACTGACTTATTTGACTAATTGGTTTAGGCTGTTAAGAAATTGATTCAGATAATGGGGAATAGTTTTTTATTAATTCTGAAAAACTGTTATAATGTAATGTAAACGAATGTGAAAATGTATTGAAAACAAAAACAGACCTCTTTGGTCACCTCCAACCATGATGTTGGGACTACTTCGACTGCACTGTCCTCTGTGAATTCCACCACTGAATATTTTTTTGTTTCCATCTGTTGGAAAAAATAATGATAGTCAAAAACTTAATCAAAAGTTAATTAAAAAAAACTATTATTGTGTATAACCGATGTTAATGACCTTTATTGTTAATCCTCTGTGCTTTCTCAGAATTTCCTTAAATGGGAATTGTTTAACAGGATATCTCAATGTTAATGCAAAAGTGTGTGTGTGTGTGTGTGCCTTTGTCAATCTCTCCATAGGATTATCTAGTGTGCAAAGAAAGCTCTTATGGATGTCCTCCTCAGGTTTGGCTATCCCATTTAATGTGTTAATATCCTCTGCCAGTTCCATGATGGGATGATGCTCAGGTGACCATATAGGCGGATAAGAATCCCAGCCCTTCCTTGTATGCACAGGGTGAAACAGGGGTGTGTCCTATAGACCATTTCACAAGATGTAAACAACACTGGTCCAGAAGCACTTCCTGTTTCAGTTTTTTAACACTACATAAAAGCTGGGATAAAATACAACCAACAGAACATTTAAAACTGAATCAAAAATTTAAACAAACATCTTTAAGATGTTTTCTTTACATGTGAAATAAAGAAAACGGTTACAAACTGAAACAGGAAGTGCTTCTGGGCCAGTGTTGTTTACATCTTTTGAAATGGTGCTCTCCAACATTTTCCTACTTTGTGTCACCAAGCTTCTCCACAACAAAATTGAAAACAGCAGCAACGCCTTGAGGAAGCGTAAGATCAGACCCAAGGATCTGGAGAATGTTGGTGATGACCACTATACCCCCAGCATCTAATATAGAGCTTGTGGGTCCAGGATAGGACTGGACATCAACAATCTCATCAATAAAGGCTCTGACATCGCCATTGGAGAGAGAGAGAGAGAGAGAGAGAGAGAGAGATAGTCCAGTCATTTTAAGCCAAAATGGGGGTCAACCTTGAACAAATTGCAACAGAAGCAAATTCAACTGCGCTTTTGTATGCTCAGTATGTCCTGAGTAAGAAAAAAAAGCCCAGAAGAATCCCATTAGGAGAAAGTTTTGAAAAAGATACAAATATATCACATTCATTCGCTTATTCATTCTTTTTCTCACGTGAAAAGGGTACAAATTTTAACCTTTAGATATCATCATGAAAATCACTGAGTTGATTACTTACATCAAGACAAACAAACAATGAATTACAATTTTTTTGCAATTGTTTGTTAACATGGACAAATGGTGCATAATCTAATTACATATTTGCTAATTTGCATAAGTACCCATAATTAACAGATCTAAACATTGGGTATAGCAGGTGAAAATGACTTGTAGAATTTTGTTGACATATAACAGTAAACTATTTAATATTAAGGTCTGAATGGAACCCATTTAGGCGACCCATGAACATTAACACAGGAATAAGTACTTTAGAAACCAGCCTTTATTAATAATTATGGGAGAGATGGGGTTTGGGGCTGGGTCAGTGGGACTGTTTCTGGGGGAAGAGTCTGAGGGAAGAACAGGAGACATGGGTAAGGAGAATGCAGAAGACAAAAGGTAGATGAAATAAAAAGTGTCTGGATCAAAAAAATCAAATTACGTACACAATGCACTCAATGCCCAAACCCCATCTCTGCAATAATATTTAATAAAGGCTGGTTTCTAAAGTACTTCTTCCTACACTAATGTTCATGGGTAGCCTGGGCTCCATTCAGACCTTAACATCGAGTCTTTTACTGTTATATGTCAACAAGATTCAAAAAAACATTTTCATCTGCTATACCCAATGTTTAGATCTGTTTGGGTAATTATGCAAATTAGCACATCTGTAATTAGATTATGCACAATTTGTCCATGTTAACAAACAATTGCAAAAAACTTGTAATACATTCTTTTGTTGGTCTTGATGTAAGTAATCAACTCAGTGATTTTCATGATGATATCTAAAGGTTAAATTTTTTACCCTATTCACGTGAGAAAAAGAATAAATATGTGAATGAATGGGATAAATTTGGGTCTTTTTCGAAACTTTCCCCTAATGGGATTCTTCGGGGCTTTTTTTCCTTACTCAGGACATATTAAGGATACAAAATCAGTTGAGTTTGCTTCTGTTGCAATTTGTAATTTGGACTGAGAGAGAGAGAGAGAGGAGAGAGAGAGAGAGAGAGATGGCAGCCGCGAGAGCTGAGACTGTGTTCACTGTGCTCTCAGAGAGAGGTGGAGACAGAAGAACACATTCACTGTGATCATTATCACAGCATTAGATCAGACTATTTCTCTAGATTCCAACAACTAGATCCAAATTTTATGGCATTGCCAAATTCAGAAAAATTAATTCATATTTTGGGAGAAAACTCCAGCTCAATCACAACAGCAGCAGACTATGTAACAGCCTGCCACAAACTAAGAGAGTCAGCCAGTGGACAAAACTAAAGTCAGAATGTTGGTCCAAAACTGTGTTTTTTTTTGTTTGTTTGTTTTCTGATATATACATGCATTTCATGCATTTGTTTACTGATTCATTTACTGATTATTTGTTCATTGCGTATGTAATGGCCAATGCTTTGGCAATACTGTATAAGTCATGCCAATAAAGCTCATTTGAATTTGAATTTGAGAGAGAGAGAGAGAGAGAGGTTCAAAAATGCTTTAATTTCTACATTTCAAAAATCATACATTCATATACTCATTCTAAAAATAGAACATGTACAAAACCCACAGATATTAAAATAATAATAATCAAAAATTCAGAACCATCACATCATCATAAATAGTACATAAAACATCATTAATACACCATATCTCAATAAAACTCCTAACATCATTTACAATATCATAATATGCATACTCCACTTTAAGCCTCCCTTCCACTAATTTCCTAAACATCACTTCCGGATCCGTAGATGCCAACTGTAAGCCTTTGTTCTTCCTGGTCTTCCACACTGCCAATTTTGCAGTCCCAATAATATAATTCAATAAACAAACTTTCTTCCTCATCAAAAAACTATATTTTAACCCTCCAATAAACACTTTATCTGAAAAATCTTGATCAAATTTCCTGAACCATTCTTTAAGAAGATTAAAAAGACTCTGTAGTCTTTCACATTTTAAAAACAAATGTTCCAAGTCTTCCTGTTCACCACAAAACCTACATTACCCACCCACAGCTGGATTCAAGTGTGCCACATGTCTGTCTGTAGCTATTGCCCTGTGAATAATCCTCCATTGCAGATCAGCAGTTCGCTTCTCCACTGGAGGTTTATACAGTGCTCTCCATCTGTCCCTTACGAGGAACTCTTTTGTCAACAGTCCTGGCCACCCAGAGGCTTTCACTCTCCTGAGCGATTCCTGATGTAGGACCTTCACCGTGATGTAATAAATGGCCTTCTTTGATGTAGACTCGAACAGTTCTATTTGAGGAAATTCAAAAAACAAGATTGAACCAGCCTCCTCACCATCCAGATCCTCCTTACTTGCGGGAGCTATTTTTATCTTCGGAAATTCTTTTTCATCAGTTTCCTTCCTTGCAATGATCTCTCTGTAGCTGCTTGGTATTGCATTGAAAATTTCCTCCATCAGTTTTTCTGTAAGTCTTAGTGAACGTAATCCTGTCACCTCTCTGATGGTCTCAGCTGATCTCCATCCATTCCTGTCCAAGAGATGTCCCAGTTTTACAACGTTGTTCCTCAGTAAGCTCGTTCGTATACTCGCAGAAGATAACATCCTTGTCTGGATCATTGGATTAAACAGCAAGGGTTCTTCAGTGACCCATTGTCCTTGAGGATCAATCTCCCGTTCTACTTTAAAAACAGTTCTCCAGACCTTCAACATAGACTTATAAAATGGTGTAAGCTCAGACAAGCTCACTTCCTCCAGTTTTATTAGGAATAGATGTTTATCCAATCCCAGTCCTCCTGCTCTCTGTAGCAAAGCACAAGCAGTTTGGGCCCAAGTCAAGTCCTTATGATAGAGGAGTCTCTGTGCAGCTTGTATCCTGAATGCACTGATACGACTCCTCACATCCACCAACCCCTGGCCACCTTCCTGGACAGGTAAGTACAGCGCAGCTGCCCGGATCCAGTGCTGTCCACTCCAGAAGAAGTCCACCAAAGCTCTTTGTACACGGCAGATCAGTTCATCAGGTGGCTCCATGACAATAAACCTGTGCCACAGTGTAGAGGCAGTTAGGTTATTAATAACCAAAACTCGCCCTCTATTATGATAACTGTGGTAATAGCCATTTCCATTTAGACAATCGGGCGAGCACTTTCTCCAGCATTCCCTCCCAATTCTTCATCTGGAACTGACTATTCCCTAAGTATACACCCAAGACCTTCAGCCCTTCCCTACCCCATTTCAACCCACCAGGAAGCTGCGGAAGTCTTTTACCCATCCACTGACCAATAATAAAACCCTCACTTTTCCCCCAGTTTAACCTAGCTGAGGATGCCTTCTCGTATTGCTCAATACTCTTAGTTAAAACTGCAACATCATCCTGGCCTGTAATGAAAACAGTAACGTCATCAGCATAAGCCGATACAGACACCCTAGAACTTATGTCTCCATTTGGAATTAAGACCCCATTGAGATTTCTCCTTAGCTTACACAAAAGAGGTTCAATGACAAGGCTATATAACTGTCCTGAAAGTGGACAGCCTTGCCTAATTCCCCGAGAAACAGGTATTGGCGCACTTAAACCACCACCAGCCTTCACAAGAACAAAAGCATTGGAATAACACAACTGAATATATGAAATAAAAATATCACCAAAGCCAAAATGCTGTAAAACATTATATAAATAGGCATGGTCAACTCTATCAAATGCTTTCTCTTGATCTAGAGAAAGAACACCAAACTCATAATTATTCAGCTGACCTATTTCAATAACATCACGCAATAAGGATATATTGTCCATTATAGATCTCTCAGGAATACAGTATGTCTGATCCTTCTGCACCAATTGACCCAGATAACACTTTAATCTATTAGCCAAACATTTTGAGAATATTTTGTAGTCAACACACAATAATGACACTGGTCTCCAATTTTTTAGAAGTCCCAGATCTCCTTTTTTTGGAAGTAGTGAAAGAACTGCCCGACTACAACTTATGGGAAGTTTCCCACTTTGACAGCATTCAGACAGTACCTCATAAAAGTCTCTCCTAAAATACTCCAAAAACGTTGATAAAATTCAGCAGTTAATCCATCAATTCCTGGGGATCTACCCGTGGACAACTGCTGCATTGCCTCTGTAAGCTCTTGAAAAGTAATGTTATTATCCAGAGTCTTTTTCTGTTCACTCTCAATCTTCGGTAGATCATTAATTATATCCTCAGCACTTTCATGGTTACAGTTTTCAGAAGCATATAATTGTGAATAGAATTCCACCGACATCTTCCTTATTTCCACAGGATCTGTTGTTATAGAACCATCATGACGACGAAGATGATACATTTGCTGCTGTGTTGTATTTTCCTTTCCAAGATTGAAAAAAAATGTGCTAGGGGTATCCATGTCTTTAATAGAGCAAAATCTTGCCCTTTTTAGCGCTTTCTTTACTTGCTCTTGTAGAAAAGTTCCAAGTTCTTTATTTTTCTTTCGTAGAGCATCATCATGCACAAGTTCATTATTTTTAAAAATTCCTTGTTCTAAAAGTTCAATGTCTCTTTGTAATCTTTTCACAGTTGCCTTCACCACTGATCCAACATGGGATGAATAATTCATAAGAATAACTCGGTTTTGACATATTTTTTAAAATAAAATCAAAAATAACCATGTGATGGTCTGAAAAACCGTTAGGCAAAATAGAAGCATTCGTCACCCGATTATTCCATACTTTACCCAAATAAAACCTATCTAATCTTGCACCACTGACTCTATTATCATTTACTTTAAGCCAAGTATATTGTCTAGATCTTTTATTAATCATTCTCCACACATCTAATAATTCGAATTCATGCAATACATTTACCAACATCCTACTTGATTGAGTATGTGGCTCTTCACCATTTCTATCAATTGTAAAATCCGTGGTGCAATTCCAATCTCCTCCCACAACAATACACACATTACTATCAATTGTCTTAATTAACCTTGTCATTTTCATAAAAAAAATCAATCCTCTCAGATCCATTATTTGGTGCATAAACATTCATTAGCACAAATACCATTCCTCCAACCTCAACCTTAGTTAACAACAGTCTACCTTTTATGACCTCATCCACAGCTAAAATATTAACATTGATATTTTTCGAAAATAAAATAGCTACCCCTGCGCTATTATTTGTCCCATGACTTAAAGTGAGCTTCCCTCCCCACCACATGCTCCATTCATTTTCATTATCAGTATCAGTATGGGTTTCTTGTAAAAAAAACTACATCAACACAGTTAATTCTAAGAAACTCTGAAACCATTGCCAGTTTTGTCCTATCTCTACCTCCATTTATATTCAAGGAGCCAACCCTCAAAAGCCCCATAAGAAAAAGGAGATAAAAGAGACAGGACAGATAAAAACGTGACATACAAAGTTTAGAAAACACCATGTGCAACTTCTTCATTTTACTTTTTTTTTTTCCTTCCTTAACCTTGTTATCATTTTCTTCAGACGAAATCTCTTTTTTTTTATCCAAGGCTTCATAACTGACATTTCTCTGCAATGACAACACTGACCCAATGAATTTATCTGTGTCTGGAAAAAAATCCGTAACTTCCACTACTTTCCCAAATGTTGCATCCAAAAAGTTATTAATTTCCTGCAACGTGTAAGTATCCTCTGTATTATGATGATGCATCCTTTTGTGGCCCACATCCCCACACTCAAAACACTTCATGCTTCCAGAGTTTGCATAGATCATGTATGCCTTACCTTCATGCCATACTCTAAAAGAAATGTCTAATTCTGGCTCATTCAGAAACATGAACACCTGTCTCCTGAACGACATGACATGCTTTAATGCAGCATTTTTACAGCGAAGTGGAACCATTTTAATTGCGCTAGCAAACTTCCCATAACGAACTAATCCCCGTTCAATCTCATCATTATTAATGAACGGGGGCACGTTTGATATTGTTATGCGCGTCGTCGGCGTAACCAGCGGTGAAACATTAATGAAATCGCCACTTACCACAATTCCGTTGATAACGAGACGATTAACTATCTCTTCCTCCTTTACAAAAATCACAACAGCCTTGTTCATCCTCGAAGCCGAAAAAATGTTTTCAAACCCGATCTGCTCTCCAACCGCGACTAGCACATCCTCCACCTCCACACCTGGCGCAGGAACACACCTGACTCCATTACGCATGTAGATCTAAAAAAAAACTTCTTTTGCTTTCCCCATGAAAAGAGACACCAGTGATTTTGCCAAGAGATCTCTCGAATTTATTTATAATATTTATAAGACATAGGAGGAAGAGAAACAGAGGTCTTCATTCTGCATCATTACCATCTCTTCCTACTTTTTGAACAAAGGGTCTCAGTCTTTATACCACTGACCAAGAAAAAAAACTGCATCACCATAGTAACACATACCTTACCACAAGAACATATGGTTTCCATTTACTATGGAATGTATATCCATCCCTGATGGAAACTATACACTACATAAACTTTCTGTCTCACTCCAACATACATTCTCTCATACAGTTTAACTTATCCCAAAGTCTCCTAAAGTCTCTCTCTCTCCCACATCTTCAAAACATTATAATCACAAGATGCAAAGATTACAAATGATAATGTGTGTATACATGTAATAAAACAGATACATATTATGAATATTAATACAAAATAATAATAGTACTAAAAACAACATTAAATGAAGAGATTTTGAATCTTCAGTCCCTCCTCTGGAACTACGACAGTCAGTTCCACACCATCATCCCCAGGTGGCCAGCCTATTGAAGTGATAGTGGTGAGGAGAAATAGTAGACCAGGACATAGACATAAAAGAACAGAAGAATTGAAAAAGAAAAGAAAACAAATAACAAACAAAAACCCAACCCATGTTATGTCCCCGTATGCTATGTGTCATTTAACATCTATGTGTAAGCATTTAAAATGAACCCCAATCATCTAAGAAAAGAAAAAACTAAAAAAGTCTTCTGCCCGTGCCTGGACTCATTAATTAATTAACTCGTTAATTAATTAACTCCCCCAGTTCCGCGCTTAAAATAACAAACAAAATAAACATTGATGTTAAAGGGTCCTATCCCTTAGGGTTGTAAATCAGTAAGTGGGTGTTCATTGTTTGTGAGGTTGTGTTTTGTATGTAGTGTAAAACATAAAATCTCCTATTTCACACCATATTTCCCATTCTCGGTTCTATCCATTTTGTCTTTTATCAAGAATAACTTACAACCATCTCTAATTAATGTCAATGAACTTGATTCCTGAAATGGAAACAGAAAAACAATTAATCATCACTTTTCCCAGTATTTAAAAAAAAATAATTCTTAAATTTGCTCAATCTTAAACCATAGGCCATCATCATTTTGTTATTCACTAAGCAAGGTTTAACTTGTGACCAATGATACCATCTATCTGTTCCTACACCCTTCCCTTTACAACATGCTTGACTATAACAAAACTGCCTAACTCAGGAATGTGTGGAATATCAGTAGTGGTGTGTTTTCATCCCATTGCTGTTGAATTCACTTTCTATTATTGTCTTTGGTAATTTTGTCCAGCATTGTGAAATAGCATCTTAATTTCTCTTGAAACAAAGTAGAGTCTCCTCCTGTTTCTGCAGGTGGCATAACATCAGGAAGTAGAACCATTGCTGTTCCAGTAATCAGTTACACATAATTCCTTCAATGAGCTGACGAACTTGTGCTTCAGTCCACGTCCTCCCTTGAGAAGTTTCATCATGAGTTTTCACAATGACTTGTTTAAAAGATGGACCTTGACTTCTGCTCCACCTCCTTTAGCCCAACAGTCTTTTCGTAAGTGTCCATGCTTTCCACAGTTGCTGCAAATCTTCAACCACCTCTCTATGTCCATGTTATATTGAACTGTCGCCACTCCTCTTTGGTTTGGCTTGTTTCCTTCTTCCAGGTTTGACCTCATAGCCATCTCTAGACGGCCAGCCCATTGCATAATTTGGTCAAATGTTTCGCCTGGATTGACTCCAAGTGATAAGGCTTGTTGGTATTTAGAGCTAAAGCCATCCACAAGTGTGTCAGTGAATTGTACATCATCTCTGTCAGGTTGTTTCTTTGCACAGAGAGCCCATCTCTCATAAGCGTTCCACTTACGCAGAGCATATTCGTCTGGAGATTCATCATCCTTTTGCTTAATCAATGTCACTGATGTGAATGGAATTTTACCACTTCCCAAGATTTCTTGGATTTCTTTTCGAAATTCATCTAATGTTTGCCAAAGACCCAGGTGTCTTCCCTGGCCATCAACCCCAAAGTCTACCCATTGGGCTGATGTTATCACTGCTGGCAAGCGTTCCCATCTGTCTCTTGGGATTTTAGCTTTCACAATGGTGTGAATGTCTCTTAGTGTCATTTGATGTGCTTCAACCAGAGAGTCTAATTCTCACCAAAACTCTGTGTTTGGATCTTGTCTCTTCAGAGGAGGCAAGGCTGAGAGAATGGCTTGTCGTTCTCCCGGAGTAAACGGTCTTTCTTCGGTCATCATCTCAGGTTGCGACTCTTCCCTTTTAATCACAGGTGAAGAAAATTCAGGACCAATCTTGTCAACTGTGGTCATGTCGTCATCCCTTGTCTCGTCACCCCAGTCAGATCCATAATTATGAGCTGGTGTACATCTCATCATGTCTCTGCTTGGCTGGGCTGATTTAGATCTCGTTATTATTGGAGCTGCTTGTGCAGATGCAATAAACATTTTGTCAACTGGACCTCCGTTTGATCTTGAAGCTTGAGGCTGCTTCAGAGGTTTAGATGAACTTGTGTATTGCTCAGGCAAAGGTGGATAAATTGGTTTGTAAGGTGGAGGCGTTACTGTTGTCGCAGATTTCACTGGTGCTTGTGAATATTTCCTTTCAGCTTCAGTTATTATATTTGTCCAATCTGGATCAAATAGATCACCACTGGTTGTGTTTTCCTTCTCTGGACATGTGATGATTTACTATGTATGTATGTGCGTCTATGTTCAGAAACTGCAGCCTATGTGATGCGTCTGTGTGTGTGCTCAGAGCTGCAGGCTGTGTGTGTGTATAGGTATGTGTGTGTGGGGCTCCCTGCCTCTCTCCCTCACCAACTGGATGTGTGTGTGTGAAGGTACAGGCAATTCTGAAGGGAGGGGCTGCTTCGCTCTCTTTCTCCCTCACTCACAGAACAAAAGAAAAATTTAAAGAAAAGTTAACTCTAATGCTTTTCAGTATTTTAGTTTTCTTTTTAAAACTCAAAACAGTTCCTTTTTTTTTCTTTCTTCTCAAATACTTTGGATTTTATCTCAGATTAATTTCTTTGGTATTTATTTTTTCTTAAAGTTAACTCGGATCAGTCTCCTCAAATATTTGAACAGCTTTACGGTCAGGTTCAGAATGCCCACGATCCTAGCTAGTTACAAGGGCGCCTTTTATACTTGTATAACTCTAGCGTGTTACAATGTTTTAGGGATTACCCTGCCATCGTTTTAAACAGTCCCGCCACATTTAACCGCTTTGGTCAATCAAGTATCGCTCGTGTTAAACTTTCCTCGTTTCCTTCTGAGAACGAATCTTCGGTGTGCTGGATGTTTTAGGGATTACTCTGCCTTCTTTAAACAGTCCCGCCACTATCCAACCACGTCGCAGTTTTAACCAAGCAAATTTTACTAGCTTAACCGTTTTACAGCTAATTCCAAATTTCTGACTAGATGGTCTTTTTTCTAAAAAAGATCCACCTCTATCCCAGCATTTCAAATATGATTTGAGGTTTACTTTTCAGAGAACTTAAATAAGCCAAACTCAATTCAAATGACTTAATTTTTATTCATTTTGGTATTTATATTAATTTTACTATGTCTTATATTCATTGGCAAAACAACTGGTACCCAAAATCACACAGTTCTTTTCAGCAGTTTCAGTCACTGTCTCTAATCATCAGGCAGACTTAGAACTTTTTATAAAGCAAAAAGTCTTACCCGCAATGATTGAGACGAATGCCTGGACATGCCATCCTGTTCGTGACGCCAAATTGTAGATCTAAAAAAACTTCTTTTGCTTTCCCCATGAAAAGAGACACCAGTGATTTTGCCAAGAGATCTCTCGAATTTATTTATAATATTTATAAGACATAGGAGGAAGAGAAACAGAGGTCTTCATTCTGCATCGTTACCATCTCTTCCTACTTTTTGAACAAAGGGTCTCAGTCTTTATACCACTGACCAAGAAAAAAAACTGCATCACCATAGTAACACATACCTTACCACAAGAACATATGGTTTCCATTTACTATGGAATGTATATCCATCCCTGATGGAAACTATACACTACATAAACTTTCAGTCTCACTCCAACATACATTCTCTCATACAGTTTAACTTATCCCAAAGTCTCCTAAAGTCTCTCTCTCTCCCACATCTTCAAAACATTATAATCACAAGATGCAAAGATTACAAATGATAATGTGTGTATACATGTAATAAAACAGATACATATTATGAATATTAATACAAAATAATAATAGTACTAAAAACAACATTAAATGAAGAGATTTTGAATCTTCACGCAGAGACACCGGTGGCGGTGGCGGTGGCGGTGGCTCTCCCCCATTCGGTAACGACGCCATCCCAACACCGTCCCGGAAAAAAAACTTTTCTCAACTTGACCTACTTTCAAAATCAACCGTTATACCCCAAATTTAAGATGAAAATAAGGAAAAAGTAAATACCAGTAGGCTTGGGCGGTATTACGGTAATATCGTATACCGTGGGATCTAAAAATAGCAACGGTATCGGTTTCAATATCGTCATACCGTCAGAAAAAAAAAACAATGCACTTATTGCATTTATATAGGAGACAAGGATTCCTTGTCTCCTATATAAATGCAATGTTTTAAATACAATTTATTTAATGGCTACAATGCTTATATCTGGTTCTCATGACGTGACAGTCTGGTGACGAGAGAGTGGGGGAGAGAGGGCAAAGATTGCAAGTTGCGCACTGAGTGACTTGGTCTCGAAGAAGAACACGACTTCTGCAGTTTGGCAGGGATGGGCATTTCCATCAAAAATAATATTTAAAGATTGCCTGGTATTATTCGATTATTATTTGAAAAGTGTGCCCCACCACGGTACCACCACATGTACGCACACATGCATGTAGTCTACAGCGGGCCAGACCGTGTCGCTTAAATATAAGCTAGGTTTGAAAAAAAAAAAAAGTATTCCTTTCATATTTCTTTAATAATATGATGTTTTTCTATGTATGTTGATTTTATGAAAAGGGAACTTCATGAGATGACTAAGATAAGATCATAAAATGCGCAATATCGGAAAACATTTGGAATGGGTCAGTCAGACATGATTATGACCACTTATTACGTTTTGTTTTGTAGAAATCCTTTCTTTAAAACGAATTTCGTTTTGAATAAATTGCATCTTCATTTTAATTTTTTTTTCATCAACGAATTGCCTGGGTTAATTAATAAAAAGCAAATATAGTGATCAGGACACGCGCCGGCGCGTGACTGGAGCGCGACTCATACATGAACTGAAACTCGGCATATAAGAAACAAGATCTGAGACGTGTATAAATAGCCTATAGTAAGCTTGAAATGTCTACTTTTAAACAAAACAAACAATCTAAAAGAAATTGGCTGCTCTCTGCTTATGTTTAGGCTAATTCATATGAAGTGAGCATTACTCTTTATTCGCGTTCACTACCGCGAAGATGCTTTGCGTCATCAATGCAATCTTTATCTTTGCAGCACTGACATAGAACACATGTTGGGTCAGTCAGACATGATTATGACCACTTATTACGTTTTGTTTTGTACAAAGCCTTTTTTTTAAAACGAATTTCGTTTTGAATAAATTGCATCTTCATTTATTTATTCGTTTTTCATCAAGGAATTGCCTGGATTAATAAATAAAAAGCAAAGATAGTAATCAGGACACGCGCCGACGCGTGACTGGAGCGCGATTCATACATGAACTGAAACTCGGCATATAAGATACATGTCTTAATGATCTGAGAAGTGTATATATATATAAGCTTGAAATGTCTATACTTTTAAACAAAACAATTAGAAGCTAAAAGAAATGGGCTGCTCTCTGCTATAGGCTTATTCATATGAAGTGTGCATTAGGCTACTCTTTATTCGTGTTCACTACCGTGAAGATGCCAGTTTGCATCGTCAATGCAATCTTTATCTTTGCAGCAACTGACATAGAAAACACTAGTTTATTAATAAATAATTTTATCTCGGCTCCACTCGGATCGCGGCGCTGAGTGGACAGAGCTCGTGGCGCGTGATCTCCATAAATGCGCTCCCCTCTCTTGAGGAAATATCACCACTCTGCTCACATTCTCTGGTGTGAGACAATGTGCATCTCCTGTTTTCTAATAGTTGATTGACAGCTTTTAGATGCATTATTGGAACCGACACTCTCTGGTTGAACGTGTCATCATGTGTGATGCCATCTGAGCCTTATCTCATAATTTTTAATTAGTCACGCGGTAATACCGTATACCGCGGTAAAATAGGGAGGAGGTTTGACGGTGTGAAAATTTGGATACCGCCCATGCCTACCAGTCACCCTCTCCCCTAACGAAACCCCCCACACACCCAAACGCTCCCAGCGTGCACCGGAAGTGAGAGAGAGAGAGAGAGAGAGAGAGAGAGAGAGAGAGAGAGAGAGAGAAGATGTAGATAAGATGCTCAGAGGAAGGGGGTAGGGGGTCAAATGTTAATTTTGCAAGCAATGCCATTGTCTTTAGAGGCCACTGGTCAGATATTTTCTCTTTAACCAGTTTTCCAGTCTTACAATGACAGTGACAATTTATTTATTGTCTTATGTAAAAGAGGGGGAATGCATTGTATGTTTCTGTCACAGCAGAAGTTTTCTGTTTCTGTCACAGCAGAAGTAGTCTGTCAGGGTTCTCAAGTCTCACGCTTTGGCCGTGAGACACAGGCAATTCAACCAGTTCACACGCTCACACGCCACACCGTATATTTCTCACACTGAAAAGGCAACGGCAACCAAGTTGTCCTGCAAGCTTTATATATA
Source organism: Pimephales promelas (assembly GCF_016745375.1). Next base: position 423,895 of record NW_024121157.1, read on the forward strand.
ACGTTGTATACGAGGCAAAGGCACACAAAGTGAAGTTTCCTGTCGCTAGCACGTATCTCTCGGACAACATTTCTTTAGGCAACATAGACCCGCAAACACATGAAAGTTGACGGGACATTCTCGCCCACCGTATGTATTGCTAGGTAACCAACAACATTGTGCGAACACACGTCATGACGGAGAAGGGAAGAAAGCTCGTATAACATTTTTAGGCTAGAACATTTAATATTTAGCCCATACATTATTATTGATGCAGTCAAAACTCTGCAACTACTTTACAACCAGGCCAGAAGCTTTGGCTCAGTTTGGCTTGCTTACATTACCTGACACTATAAGGGAAATCTTAGTGGGAATGGGAAGAAATGAAGATATATTCCTTCATTTTATTTTAAATGATATATTATACTGTATTAATAGTCTTCTAGTTACATTAAGGCTACATCTGTTAAAGGGTTAGTTCACCCAAAAATGAAAATTCTGTCAGTATTTACCCACCCTCATATTGTTCAACACAACACGTTGGTTCAACGTTAATTCGATGAGCAAAACAATGTCAGATCAATGTTGTTTCGATGTCATGTTTCCACGTTGATTCAATGTCAATTTGCTATCTGGGTACTATGGTAGTCAATGGGGAATGAGATCTGTTTGATTAAAACATTCTTCCAAATTTCTTCCTTTGTGTTCAGCAGAACAAATAAACACATAGAGGTTTGGAACAACATGAGGGTGAGTAAATAAATACTGATAGAATTTTCATTTTTGGGTGAACTAACCCTTTAAAGCAGAGTGCTCTGGGCAATATTATATCCTGTCAAAACATACATTAATCATTGCCATTGCATTTGTATTGGGGCTCCTCCCCTAACCACATGTGATCTCACTCCAAGCTTTTGATAAAATTCGAGAACCCTGGGTCTCTTCACCGTCATCCTACAGTGAAAATAAGGAAGGATGCTTGGTCTAGGTAGCAAACAGAAATCTACAGACAATCACTTACAACTGCGACAGAGTGTGGTGTTGCAGAAGGATTCAATAATACAATGTGGCCATCAGCAACTGCAAGATAATTAAACCAATAAGATAATCATGCATATTCAATACTCAATGTATATTCTTAAAGGGTTAGTTCACCCAAAAATGAACATCAGTACGCGAAAATTCTGTCAGTATTTACTCACCCTCATGTTGTTCAACCCCGTAAGACCTTCGTTCATCTTCGGAACACAAATTAAGATATTTAAGATATTAAGATCGCTCCTGCATACAGTCCATAGGCTTCTTGAGGGACTGGCTCTTGCTGTCCCCGAAAAGCCATTAAAGACATCGTTAAAATAGTCCAAGTGACTACAGTGGCTCAATCTTAAGTTTATCAAACGACGAGAACACTTTTGTGCGCAAAAAAACAACAAAAATAACGACTTTATTTCAACTATTCACTTCCTTCTCCATGAGCCTGTAAGTCAGTTAAGGTAGTGTGATTGCGTAGAGCTACGTCACACGTAGGCTCACTATTGGCCGACGCTGGTCATGTGTGTGATGCGTGTGACGTACAATAACAGAAGCTTACGCTATTAAACTAGTAACCTGGCTCGCGCAGAGGGAGAAATTAACGAATAGTTGAAATAAAATCGTTATTTTTTTTGCGCACAAAAGTGTTCTCGTCGTTTGATAAACTTAAGATTGAGCCCCTGTAGTCACTTGGACTATTTTAACAATGTCTTTAATGACTTTTCGAGGACAGCAAGAGCCAGTCCCTCAAGAAGCCTATGGACTGTATGCAGGAGCGATCTTAATATCTTAAATATCTTAATTTGTGTTCCGAAGATGAACGAAGGTCTTACGGGGTTGGAACAACATGAGGGTGAGTAAATACTGACAGAATTTTCATTTTTGGGTGAACTAACCCTTTAACCCTCAGATGCTCTTCGTTTTCGGAGTCACACTTGTTATCTTCCCGGTCAAAAGTGACCGGACACCTAAAAATGAAACTTTCTCCATCCCAGTAAAACCAATGCAATTTATTTTTGTTCTATAATATTTATTCTTTTTAATTTAGTATTTTGAGACAGTTTGATTGAATTTATTAATATTTATGCAATATTTATGGTTTATTTTTGCCATGGAAAAGTATATATATTTTTCTAAATATATATAATTTTTTTTTTTTTAAATTATGAATGCAGTATTTTAGTATACTATAGAGTCTTGGCCTTCAGAAAAAAACATTTTTTGAAGAAAATTAGCACCATCTATTTACAGTATAGAGAAAAAGCGTAGAATCATGGTGTAATCACTAGCCTTCGTTTCGGAGTCACACTTGTTATCTTCCCGGTCAAAAGTGACCGGACACCTAAAAATGAAACTTTCTCCATCCCAGTAAAACCAATGCAATTTATTTTTGTTCAGTTATATTTTTTCTTTTTAATTTTGTATTTTGAGCCAATTTGATGTTACTTATTAATATTTATGCAATATTTATGGTCCATTTTTGCCACTGAAAATAATACAAACTTCTTTTATATATATAATTTTTTTATTTTATTTTTTTAAGCAGTATTTTAGGTTAAAATAGAGACTAGGCCTTCCAAAAAAAATTTTTGAAGGCAGATTAGCGCCATCTGGTAAGAGTATGGAGAGAAAGCGTAGAACCATGTTGTAACCACTAGATGAAATGTACAGTTCTCTATGGAGAGGCATGTGAATTCCCCAGCTGTTCATGGACACGTTTACTTTTTTTTTTTTGTTATAGGTGTGTGTGTGTGCGCGCGCGTGTGTGTGTGTGTGTTAATTTCAGTATTGAAGTTAGTGTCACCCCTTTTCAGTATTGAAGTTAGTGTCACCCCTTCACTGCTGTGAGCTTTTCCTGCATTATGACTGAATTATTGAATAGATTTCACATATTCTCACAACATTGCTCTATTATAGACACAGTGGTTCATATAGGCGTGTGTTTATTTGTGCGTGTGTGCGTCTGTTTGTGAGTGTGGGTGAGTGTCAATATCACAATCTTGATGTTTTAGAGCAGCGGTTTTCAATAGGTGAGGCGCGCCTCCCCTGGGGGGCGCCAAAGAGCGACAGGGGAGGCGCGAAGCAGTTTATAATACGCGACTTTTTTTTTTTTTAAGTCGCGTAAAAACAGCACGGGTTTCGGGTTGCGTTTTTTGGGGCTTATTAAAAAAAAGGTTGTTTGTTAGGAAAATCTGACAAGCAACTTTGTTTTCTTTACATCTATGGTGACGGTTGGCCGTTTTCTCAATCTCCAATACATTGATTGTCTGACGGTGTACTTTTGCGTCCATTTCTTTTCCCTTTTTTTAACTCGTAATTAAATTACGAAAAACATGCTTTCTTTATTCGTTTTTAGACTGGTGAAACGATATTCACAAACTTTTTTTTTTTCTTTATATACAAGGCTTAGATTTTTAACTTCACATTGGCCTATAAAGAAAGCCTAAAACAAAAACATTTCATAAACAGTTTAAGCTATAAAAAAATAAAACTTTATTAAAACATAAATAAATTATTTTATGATACACATGCCTATTACTGTCTTAAGTGAACTCATTTATAAATGCCAATAATAATTGTCATTAATATTATTAATCTACATTTAGGCTAGATTCGAAGACGCTTTTATCCAAAAAAATGTGAGAAAATGGGACGAGTGTCAGATCGCGTCTCTGTCAGCAACAGCTGTCCGAATTCGCTCACTCGTTTTTATTTACTCCTTTTCATTCACTCCTTCAAGTGAACAGTAGGCTATTAGTGGACTAATGTAGGGGTTTAGGGGGCGATTTCGGATTCATTAACCCATGTTCTCAAGCAGTGAAAAATAGTGGACACCTCAACGCGTCGACAGACAGGACCGTGCAGGTAATATTTAATATGAAACAAAGTCTCAACTTTCAAATTTGGTCAGTCAAAGAAAATTAAAGGCCTACCGTTTTGTGGCTCTTCGGTCATTTCTGACCGAAAAATGTTCTGTTTTGAAATTTTAAAAATCACAGCTTCATCGGAATGTTACGAAACTTGGTGACTTTTATGGCATTGGGTATGTGAACACACAAAAATATTGAGGTCATGATCCGAGCAGGCTAAGTGGTCGTAAAAAAAATAGTCACACTTGTGCTCTTCGGTCAAAAATGACCGACCATAGGAAATGAATGGGAAATTGACAAAAACACAAAAACTTTGAGAATTTTTGTGTGTACAATCTACAAATCGGCCACGATGCAGAAAAAAAGTGCTCAGCATTGAAGGGGTGACACTGTAAAACATCAAGAGTGCAAAACAGACATACCCACCCCTACGCACACACATACACACACACTTTTATACACAAGAACACCAATAAATTGTGATCAAAGAAATCTGTTTTGAATATTTAAAAATCACAGCTTCTTCAGAAAATTACTTTTATGGCATTGGGTATGTGAACACACAAAAAAATTGAGGTCATGATTCGAGCAATTTAAGTGGTCGTAAAAAAATGAGTCACACTTTTGCTCTTCTGTCAAAAATGACAACCCATAGGAAATGAATGGGAAATTGATACAAAAAAAATTCTCTGAATTTTTGTATGTACAATCTACAAATCGGCCACAATTCTAAAAAAAAAAAGTACACCACAAGAAAGGGGTGACACTCTACAACATCTAGAGTGCAAAACAGACACACCCACCAACACACACACACATAAAAACACACTTTTATACACATACACACCAATAAATTTTTATTACAAAATTTTAGAGTGTCACCCCTTCAATGCTGAGCACTTTTTTTCTGCATCGTGGCCGATTTGTAGATTGTACACACAAAAATTCTCAAAGTTTTTGTGTTTTTGTCAATTTCCTATGGTCGGTCATTTTTGACCGAAGAGCACAAGTGTGACTATTTTTTTTACGACCACTTAGCATGCTCGGATCATGACCTCAATTTTTTTTGTGTGTTCACATACTCAATGGAATAAAAGTCACCAAGTTTCGTAACATTCCGATGAAGCTGTGATTTTTAACATTTCAAAACATAAATTTTTTCGGTCAGAAATGACCGAAGAGCACCTGAGGGTTAAACAAATACAACTAAGAAGGACATTAGGAACATGAATAGTACTAGTAATAAGATTACAGTATACAGCATATGCAGTCAAATGCACTCAAAATGCCTTTTTAACCTCCTGAGACCCGAGAGTTCGCCTGGTGTGCATTTTATACTTTTTCTTGCTATTTGGGATAAGTAGGACCTAATAAGTATAATAACTAAAATTTGTTTTTTTACAGGAAGTAGTTTTTGCATAAAAGGATGTCCTCATGCGAGGACAGTGGGTCTATCATATCTTTTACAAAATATTATTTGCTGTTGGGGCCAGAATTTCCTAATTAGTCAAAATTCAAAATTTCAGCTTAATACGATAAGTAGTTCTCTCAAAAATGAATGTCCTCATACGAGTACAGTGGGTCTATCTTACTGTTTGACACAAATAGACTACATTGATAAAAAAGTTCATTTGATACATTTTCACAGTTTATTTGAAAATGTAAACATCAGTGTATAGCCTACATAAACTGTAAACAAACTGAAACATGGCTAGTAAAAAAGCTAAAGTGCAAACTGTAACAGTAACTGTCCAAAAACAGTTGAATTCAGCAGGGCAGCCTTTGAACTCTGGCTTTTTTTTCTAACTAGCTCCCTCTATCTTTCCAGCCTGTCTGGAATAGCCCCTATTGGCCGGTGTGAAATGCTGCAAAGCAGTTTCGTTCACTTTGCAAGCACAGATACACTTTGCATGTCATGCATCGCACACGGGATTTCCCAGTGCAGCCTTTGACTCTGCAACGCATGGGGCTTTTCAAGGCCACCATCTCCGGGAGATGAGCAGCACTGGAACGGACTGAGATATGGGGGATTGGAGCGACCCGAGATTTTTTGCCTGGTGGTGGAAGGTTTCCGTTCTCATTCTCTTCTTCTGCGACATGAGCACCTTCATGAAGAACATCACACTTGCTGAGGAATACCTGAGCCACTACCATGCGAAACTTCATGATAGATTTCCTCGGGGTGCCATTTCCCTGGTTATCTCTGCGATACAGCAGCCAGCTGTTGACCAGGGCAAGATCTGTGAAGTGCATCAGCATTCGAACTGTCCACTTCTTCGTCCGCACAGACATTCGGTAGTAACTCATCATCCTATCTGACATGTCAACACCTCCCATCTTTGAGTTGTACTCGCGCACGATGCTTGGTCGTTTCACGGTCACATACTTTTTTCCCTTCTTGGACCAACGCTGGCAAGTATCTTCTGGCTGCTCTGAATGAACAGTGGAGAGCATCACAACTGGCTTGTTGTCGTAACACTTGACCACGCAAAGTTTCCCATCTGCCCTGGTTACTGTGGACACGGCACCTCTCCCTTGGTCCTTCAGGGTTTTGTCATCGGGTAACTTGTTCATTGCTTGTTTGACTCGGCCCTTCATCACTGTACCAGTGAGATAAATATCATCCTTCAGCATGTGATCAACTACTTGTATGGTAGTAAAGAAGCGATCACAATACACTTGAGTGCCTGCAGTGAGCATTTCAGAAAGACGTTTGATGACTAGTGTTCCTAGACCCAATCCATCTGAGTCCTGAACCTTCGAAGCCAGGGTTTTTGAACCTTGATAGACTTCAAAGTCTAGCACGAGTCCATCCACAGATGCCAGCACAAAGTTCTTCATTCCCACTGGATTTGGCTTTAGTGGCAGGTATTGTCGGAATGGACATGCCCCTGTAAACGGGATCATCTGTTCGTCTATTGAGACGCATTCTGTACGAGCCTGAAGGCGGCAGCCGGTAAGTTTACGGTCCATAAAAGGCCTCACCTTCCAAAATTTGTCGGTTTCCCTCTTATCTTCTGAGACATCATAGTCAATAACTACTTTCAGATGGCTCCTAAGTTTGAAGAAGCGAGCACGTGACATTTTGTTACTAATGGCAGGGATTTGTAGGGCATTGGACCAAAACATCCTTATCTGTGGATAAGGCACGCAAGACATCAAGATTGCTTCTCCAAAAAAGTGATGCATCTCATCTACCGAAGTTTTGATAGATCTCCCACTGTTACCCAGTGACATGGCATTTGTGCAGTCAGCAATGAGTTTCATCAGGTCTGAGTCAATGTACTGCTCCACATAATCCAGTGGCTGCCAACCGGTTCGCTCATCTTTCAGTCCATCATGTCCATCCTGAAACTGGACCAAATTTGGTCTTAATGAAACAAACCTCCAGCGTTCTCCACGTTCAGCATTCCTTGGTTCTGATCTGGGCTCTTCATGTCTCTGATCTTCCTCATCCAGCTCATCATTCTCAGCACGCTGTTTTTTACGTCCACGTCTGTGCACTTGTGGATGATTTGGCTGAATTTCATTCTCAGAGTCAGTATCTTCAGTATCTTCAGCTGCATCAGAGGGTGTGTATTCTTCACCGGAATCATCATCTGATGAATCAGGTGGTGAAACATCGAGTAGCGAAAAATCAGGTTGCTCATCCATGAGGTCAACATCTTGTGGAATGACTTCGTCCACAGCAGGATCATTATCTTCCCCATCTGAGAGGTCCTCCACCTCAGAGTTGTTTGCTATTGCCATGAGCAGTCGTTCTGCTTTTGACAATGAAAGTTTCGCTGTAATGATAACGTGAACAAATTAGAGATCCAGCTTTTTTCCAAGAGATACTAATATTGGGGTCATCTAAAGTCATCTTTTATTGTCATTCCAGAATGATTTACCAGGATTCTAGCATGATTGACCATGATAAACCATATATTATAGTATTATTTACTGTCATTTACAATGTTTCAAGTGTGATTCACCATGATTTACTCTGCTCAAACACACACACACACAGACAAATGTTGTTTTTTCAATGCTAATGCTAATGCTATCCATCTAAATATTCCTAAGTTTAGCTAACCACATGGTAGAATAAATACCATTATATAGTCCCAATGTCCTCAAACGAGTGCTTCACATTTACTGATGTCCTAGAGTGCTACTCTTACTAAAATATGTCAAATTTTAATACCCATATAATGGTAGAGACTGTATTGTACATAAATACATTTGTTTCATTCATATAATTTGAATAGATTTCTTACCTGGGTCATTTTTCTTTCGGGAACTGCTGTAGAACTGTTTTGTTGAAAATCCAGACATTTTCCAGCCACTTTCTTCTCACTGACAATGGTGTAATGTTGTGATATCACCACAGGGGGGTGTGGGCAGTGTCCCTAAGTGTTGCCAATTGGGCTAAAATTTTACAAATTTGACTATCATTGTGTCAATCGGCAAAAATGGAATGTCCTCATATGAGGTCGCAGGGTCTCAGAATGGTGACAGTGTTGATGATTTTCTTTATTAAAATACTGAAAAAACAGTGAAAACATCACTAAATCATAAGTATTAATCAGACCTTATTGATTGTGGAGTACAATGGAGTGAAAAGCAAAACAGAAATATAGAAGCCATTTTTATAAATGTCTTAAGCCTTGTATGTTTTAAATATGTTTTATTAACCCTTGTGCTGCGAAACCTTGCTGGTGGCGAAACCATCGATTTGTATAAGAGGAAAAAACACAAAAATTCAATTATTTTCAATAAACTAAATGCAAAGAGAAAACTTTAGATTTGGATTATCACAGTCTTTAATATGTCAAAGATCAGCAGCAACATTATTTCTGGTGCATTTAAAGATTTTGTGTTATGCCAGATTTAAAAAAAAACGACACTTAGCGCGTTAGAGACCAAAAATGGCCACATATTAAATATTGCCTAAAATATTATATATTATTATTATTTTCCACTTTTACCAAGTTAAATCTTTTAATCAGCATCAGTCCTCGTCATAACTACCAAAAATGTATTCAATTTCAGGATTTTAACCCTTTAATTACCAGTTTTGGTGGCGAAACCATCGATTTGTATAAGAGGAAAAAACAAAAATTCAATTATTTTCAATAAACTAAATGCAAAGAGAAAACTTTAGATTTGAATTATCACTGTCTTGAATATGTCAAAGATCAGCAGCAACATTATTTCTGGTGCATTTAAAGATTTTGTGTTATGCCAGATTTAAAAAAAAAAACGACACTTAGCGCGTTAGAGACCAAAAATGGCCACATATTATATATTGCCTAAAATATTATATATTATTATTATTTTCCACTTTTACCAAGTTAAATCTTTTAATCAGCATCAGTCCTCGTCATAACTACCAAAAATGTATTCAATTTCAGGATTTTAACCCTTTAATTACCAGTTTTGGTGGCGAAACCATCGATTTGTATAAGAGGAAAAAACACAAAAATTCAATTATTTTCAATAAACTAAATGCAAAGAGAAAACTTTAGATTTGGATTATCACAGTCTTGAATATGTCAAAGATCAGCAGCAACATTATTTCTGGTGTATTTAAAGATTTTGTGTTATGCCAGATTAAAAAAAACGACACTTAGCGCGTTAAAGACCAAAAATGGCCACATATTAAAGGGGTCATGAACTGGCTTTTTAAATGTTATTATATTGTTGTCTGAGGTCAACTTATAACGTTCGCTTGGTTTTTGTTTAGATAAGAGCTTTAGTCAAATGTTTCCAAATCCTGCACTTTAATTTCAAGTGAAAAAAAAGTACCCTCACTCTCTGGGAATAGAAGCATTGTTGATACTGTCTTTTGTGTTGAGGTTGAACTTATGTTTAACTTTATGTTTGTGGCCTTTGCTCTTGCTATAGCTAATTATAGGCAATGAGGTTTCATGTATATTGACTTATTCATAAAAGACAGTGTTTTAGAGTTCCTCTTTTTTTAGATAGAAAAGATAGAATTTTTGTAAGAGCTACAAAAGTTGGCAGTTGATAAATGCAAGTTAATTTCTTTGTGTAAATAAGATTTGTGTGATAAAAATGCACAAGTTCTTGTAGACATAGTGACACATTCTCCTTGTTTTGCTAAATAAACGAAAAGCATGTCAATGTCTTCTCTCTTGCTGTGTCAAAATCTCACCTAGCTTTCCTCTGAGATAGTCCCAAAATGTGCTTAAAGTCAAAGAGTCAAATTCAGTTTGTGCATGATTGCATGAATATAATTTTTTTATACTGTATCCTAAAGTGTGGATAATTAAGCTATATATCACATGCTGAAGTACATTTCTGGAGTGTTAAAGATTAAAAGAAAAAAATAACACCATACAGAACCGAAAACCGTGACCCTAAAACTGTGATACAAACCGAACCGTCGTATATATATATATATTAGGGGTGTAACGGTTCACAGAATTCACGGTACGGTTCGGTACGTTTCAAATACAGCAAAAAGAAAGAAATGGCAGAGAAATTTCTTTGATTAAATTTTTTTAATTATACTTTTATTAAAACTAACATCGTAAAGTATGATATTTTTAACTTTGAGCAATGATGGAACGATACTTGACTTTTCTTAGGAGCATTTAAAAAAACAGCTCCTTGGACAAAATGAAATGTAAAATTGTAGTAGATTAACATTTGAGGGCAGCAGTTGTATTGATAATGTCAAAATACAACCAACGTGATGTTACTTGAAAGCATTATAGCCTACTATTCCTGTCAAACTTACAGATAGTAGTGTTATACAGTAAATCCATGGTGAATGTTGCTGATCTGTGGACACTGGATAGTTCATTCATGGCACAATGTTTCTTCCTGGTTTCCAGTCAGCGCTGTTTGATCCGTTAATAACGGAGAAATGTGAATGTTTCTCACTAGATCTCGCAGCGATGTTATTACTTCAGTGGCAAATCCAAATGTTTTCTTTACTGGATTTGGCTGTGTGGTAAAAGTGCTGATCAAGATCGGCTCGCGCTCCAAACGGCTCCAAACTGATAAACGGTCAATCATCCAGACAACCACACAATAACTGAGGAGCTCAGTTTCGTTTCTGCTTACGTTACATTTTCCATTTGATGTTGGGCAATGTTGTGGTCACGCCAGCGTCTCTTACATTATGAACGCGCTTGCCACCTACATTTGAATAACGATATGTTGGTCGGCAGGAAAAATGAACCAAACAAACCGTTCGGTTCAAAAATGAGTACCGATAACCGTACCGAAAGCCTCGTACCGAACAGTTTAATACGAATACGTGTATCGTTACACCCCTAATATATATATATATATATATATATATATATATTAGGGGTGGAACGGTACACAGAAGTCACGGTTCGGTTCATACCTCGGTTCAGAGTCGACATCATGGTTCGGTACAATGGAGGGAAAAACAAAACAAAAATACAGAAGGCATTGTATTTTTTAAATAAGTTTTATTAATAAAGGCATAGAACCAGTTTATTTGTAGTGCATTGACAATAGATTTATATAATTAGTTGATTTATTAAACGAATAAAAAGACAAAATGACCTTCTGATATGTTTGGTAAATGTACCTGAATTAATTTTAAATTATTTTGCTATATTTCAGATCAATATATTTATTTTCCTTAATTTTAATTAACATTATTAATTAACAATGTAACATTATTCTCATCTGAGTTACAAATAATTGATTTCTGTATAAAATAATACTAGCATTAAAAACACATTCGATTTTCTTTTTTAAACAATGCAGAATGTGTAAGATTAGTGCTCAGAGGAGAAGAAATGAAAACCAATGCCATATGACGAATGTCCAAAAGATGGGACCCACAGAGTGTTTTTAAATGAAGTTGAATAAATATGTTTTGCTTTTAAAACAGTGTGTGTGTGTGTGAGTTTGGTTGGGTCGGGTGGGCGGGGTCACATTAGCACGTCATACGTTATAATTAGGTGAAAGGGAAAATACTAGAGTTGAGCCGAATACTCGGCTGAAACGAGTATCCGGTACGGATAAAGCACTTTTGTCAAGTACGAATATTATACGAGTAATACAAGTCAATATCTGTGCTCGGATAAAAAAAAATAAAAAAAAATTATGTTGAGATTAAGGCTGAGCGATATATCTACACTCACCGGCCACTTTATTAGGTACACCTGTCCAACTGCTTGTTAACACTTAATTTCTAAGCAGCCAATCACATGGCAGCAACTCAGTGCATTTAGGCATGTAGACATGGTCAAGACAATCTCCTGCAGTTCAAACCGAGCATCAGTATGGGGAAGAAAGGTGATTTGAGTGACTTTGAACGTGGCATGATTGTTGGTGCCAGAAGGGCTGGTCTGAGTATTTCAGAAACTGCTAATCTACTGGGATTTTCACGCACAACCATCTCTAGGGTTTACAGAGAATGGTCCGAAAAAGAAAAAACATCCAGTGAGCGGCAGTTCTGTGGGCGGAAATGCCTTGTTGATGCCAGAGGTCAGAGGAGAATGGCCAGACTGGTTCGAGCTGATAGAAGGGCAACAGTGACTCAAATAACCACCCGTTACAACCAAGGTGGGCAGAAGAGCATCTCTGAACGCACAGTACGTCGAACTTTGAGGCAGATGGGCTACAGCAGCAGAAGACCACACCGGGTGCCACTCCTTTCAGCTAAGAACAGGAAACTGAGGCTACAATTTGCACAAGCTCATCGAAATTGGACAATAGAAGATTGGAAAAACGTTGCCTGGTCTGATGAGTCTCGATTTCTGCTGCGACATTCGGATGGTAGGGTCAGAATTTGGCGTCTACAACATGAAAGCATGGATCCATCCTGCCTTGTATCAACGGTTCAGGCTGGTGGTGGTGGTGTCATGGTGTGGGGAATATTTTCTTGGCACTCTTTGGGCCCCTTGGTACCAATTGAGCATCGTTGCAACGCCACAGCCTACCTGAGTATTGTTGCTGACCATGTCCATCCCTTTATGACCACAATGTACCCAACTTCTGATGGCTACTTTCAGCAGGATAATGCGCCATGTCATAAAGCTGGAATCATCTCAGACTGGTTTCTTGAACATGACAATGAGTTCGCTGTACTCAAATGGCCTCCACAGTCACCAGATCTTAATCCAATAGAGCATCTTTGGGATGTGGTGGAACGGGAGATTCGCATCATGGATGTGCAGCCGACAAATCTGCGGCAACTGTGTGATGCCATCATGTCAATATGGACCAAACTCCCTGAGGAATGCTTCCAGCACCTTGTTGAATCTATGCCACGAAGAATTGAGGCAGTTCTGAAGGCAAAAGGGGGTCCAACCCGTTACTAGCATGGGGTACCTAATAAAGTGGCCGGTGAGTGTATATAAAGAATATATATATTTTTAAATGTGATATGTAATTAGATATTGCATATCGATATAGGCTAGTTCAGGTTTGCGCTGTGATCCTTGCTCCAAGCAAGCTGCAAGAGTGCTGACCCAGAGCTCTCTGCACTGCTCCCCGCGCCCCAGCCACTCCTTTTCCACTTTGCGTGCTTGATTAAAGCATGTATGTTATGAAATAAAGTCTTTTACCTCAGCAAAAGGGACTTTCTGTCCTGTCAGCCGTTATACTGTAACGTTAGTCGTAGCGCACACTCAATTGCACGCGCAAATGCGGCGACGCGCGCTGGATCGCCTCACTGTACATAAAGTGCAAAAGAAACTATACGAGCATGTAAATTACACGAAATAAAAGCAATGCATTTATGATTTTCATTTTATTCACCAGGAGCAGTTTCCATGTTTCATAAATAGTTCTTGTTAGTATTGTGTATTCACTATTCACCATGGTAACTGTCGTTTCTATATTAACCCCTTAATGCCCCTATTTTTCTTTGTGTTATTTTTTATATTTTTTTAAATGACTGTAATGGCTCATACCAACGTTGTATTAACAAAATAAATAAACCAATTAATAATCTGCAATTAAGATTTTTGTCATAGCTAATCATGCAGCCCTAAGGTGAAGAAACCTGTTTATTATTTATTCATTTGATTTAGCAAATGTTCAAGTTTCAATAAAACTACTTGTGACATGTCATATTTTTCTTTGACTGAACATTTGCTCTCACTTTGCAGAAAAAAATATTGGGATATATTTTGTATATCGAAATTCAGCCTAAATATATATCGGGATATGACTTTTGGTCCATATCACCCAGCCGTAGTTGAGATGAAAACTCTTGTTCATTACATTTTACTTCATAATTGCAGCCACATGTGTTGTATTCATTGTTGCAAAACTTGTTCTGTAGTTCGTTTGTTATCGTTTATCAAAACCATTGATCTGAAGCTCAATGCTGATGCTGTCATGTAAATAGTTTTATTTCTTATCAGCAATAAATATAGCAATTTCAGATCAACCCATATCAATTGCATGCTTAAAATAACATACCGGTTAAAGCCCCGCCCATTTCAAGACTACCCGACCCACTTCCGGGTTTAGGCCCCGCCCAGTCCGAGTACAGATACAGATACAGATAATTCATATGGTTAACAGATACAGATAATGCTGTACTCGCTCATCCCTAGAAAATACTGACATCTCTCTCTTTTCATACAGATTACATCAACTGAGAATAGTTGCTTTCTTATATAAATTTCAGCTTCAAAAAGAGAGATCTTTCGTGTCTCTGTGACAAGTATTTAATGTACACAAAAAAGAAGACCCTTTATATTTTATAATCATGTATTGATTTTATTTTTATAACCATTAATGACGGAGTATTTTAAGTCTATGTTGCAGCTATGTAAAAAAAAAAAAAAATGATCAAAACACGGGGACGCGTTTTTGGTCCTCAGAGGGTTCATCTGTGTGTCCTAAAAATATATTTGGGAGTATTTGTGCTAGGGATGCACCGATACCGTCTTTTTCAGAATCGATCCGATACCAAAAATTCTGAGAACTGAGCGATACCGATCCCATACCAGCACAGTTCTTTTAATAAATCAAGTAGAATTTCTATAACTCTGTGTGTTGAACTAATAAGTCACTCTTGTGTGTGTTAAACACAATCTACTTAATACAGACAACTTCATTAAAAAGATAAACAACAAATCCAAAAAATAAATGATCATAAACTATGACAAAAATGCCTTTATAAACTAGATTCGTGGATTATACACATTGCTCTTTGTAATGTTGTAAAATACATTCATGAAAAACAAGATAACAAAAATAAAAAAGGTAAATGATTTTAGATAAAGCCAAGGTGTAAGGATCCCTTAACTGGACCGCTGTTTTCCTCCTGGTCAGCAGGTGGCGCTTCTCGTCTGACTCCTGATGAACACTACTTCTCATTATGCCTGATGTATCACACCTGTGTCTTGCCCTATTTAAGTGTGTTTGTGCCGTGCCATGCATTTTTGTTCATTCTTGAGCCTATCCCATAGGAAAAATGTGTTGCTCATCTGTTGTTCAATCTTATCTCTTGAGACCAATTTGAGCTTCTCATATTTATATCATTCTGTGATCATTTGTTTCTGAGTTACTTCTCCTAAGGGTCCCTTAGGAGCAAGACATAAGCTTGAAAGAGACAAGACACCAGTAAGACAAAGGAGGTTAATTTGAGAAAACCATTTGAGCAATATTTGAGAAGTGGGATAAACAGCGGAGACCTCATATCCCTGATCTCAATTACGTCTTGGTTATTTGAAGGAGAATTAAAGAGAATAACATGAAATGAATCTGAGTCTTTTATGAGACAAATCTGAGAATAATGAGCCTTAAAAGAGATCTTATTATTGTGTGTCCAACGTCTCTTCCTTCTCTTGATTATTTCTCTTTAATGTCTTACTGAAGCTATATATGAGAATGATATCTGAGGTATATTTGAGAAATACAAGAACAAATTGAGAATGCAATTTAAAGATGAATTATCTTTATTAATTAGAGGTAATTGTAAAAATAATACTCAATATTGAAAAGTTGAAAACTGTATTTGTGTAACACCAGTAAAACACTTCAAGACAAACACTGACCAGCAATTGGAACTTGGGATACCTGGAACAACAATGTTAGGCTCACACAAGAAAAGTATGTTGGCCTGGAGGTGCAAACCAACTTGAAAAGATAACAGGGTTTGTTTAGAATGTTTACTATAGTAAGGCACACTTGTACCAACTCAGCTCACTCCTCAGATGTAGGTGCTAGAGTGTGGGGACATCACTACAACACTTCCAGATTGTAAAAATAAAGCACTAACTAGCACATGGAACAATAATGTTTGGCTCACACACATGAAAAGTATGGTGGCCTGGAGGTGCAAACTAACATTACAAAATCTGAAACACTTTTACAGAGCTTGAAATTTGAAATTTTAGAAAACATTTTTTCCATATCATAAAACAAATGACATTACCATAACACAATTACAAGTCACGAAAAAACAAATTACTAAGAACACACTTTTACAAACACCAAGACAAATTTACCAACCAGAGGTGAATGGGAGCAGCCAATAGGAGTTTTTGTTGTTGATGGTGTTCATTCTGACCCGATCAGTGCCGTTGCCGGCAGTAGACTACCGTATGTGAATTTGCCATGGTCATTACCGGTCTGGCGGTACCGTTGCCTACTACTACCATGAAAATGAATAAGAAAAATAAAAGAAGGGGTAGAGAGAGAGATAGCGGTCCACATAGGACAGGCTATATCAGTGGGCTATTCCTTGGAGCCTGCTCTGGCCATACATTTGTTCACAAAGGCTTTCTTGAAATGACTGCAGCTACCTCATAGCCTGACTTCGTCATACTCATATTCAAGAGAGAATATGAGTCTGAAAATCCTCCATTGGGCTTTGATTATGAGGCGTGTCGTAACCAAACCAGGACAAAAAAAAATCTCTCTGCACTCAATTGGATAGTCGGTAGACCTACAACCAATCAAAGCAACGCATAAGTCAACTCCTTTGCATAGCGCAGTTTTCAACTACAGAACGTAGCCTACTTTATTTATTTTAGAAGTTAAATAAATAAATAACAAGTGTCCCATCTTCTTAACGACCGTCAGAGCCAGCTGATAAGTTACACTTTTCCCCGATTCATGTAGGAAGGACGCCAAAAATATCTTTCCGATCGACATTGCAGTTCTCTGTTTGTCTATTAAAATGAATGCGCTGTCGATTTATTTTACAACAGACGCGACAGCGGAATCTATACATCTCAATTCTCCAGCTGCAGTCATCTTCGACAAGCGCTCTTTGATAACATGATGATTACGTCCATGCAGATCATCTGTCCATCATCGTATAAAGCCCGCCCTGGCAATTTGATTGGCCCGATCATTTTTTGCCAGATCATAATTTCTCCTCAATGGATCGAGTCCAGACCGAACTTCCGGACCAAAAAATATTGTGGGCGGAGTTCGGGCTGGCATCCAGGCTAGCTACCTCATGGAACTGCTGGCTAGCCAAATAAAACATAACTACCGGCCCTCGTGGACGCCTGCTGGTTTACCACAAGAAAATGTAAAATACAAACAAAAGCAGGCCTGTTCCTCTCTTGATCATCCACTCCGTCGCTTCCCTTTTACGCTTCCGCTCCTCCGTGAGAGATGCGAGACCGGTGTGCTCGCGACTTCCTCTCACGTCCCTCGGCCGTCCACAGTAATCATGTACATTTTATCTTTAAACAAAAGGATAAATCTGCTCTTTTGCTTACATGTGTCTTTATTTATTGAACATAATACATCTGAACATTGATGAATTCATTAAACAAATGTGTAAAAAAACAGCTTTATAAACATTTCTGTTGTCTGTAATGTGTAGTAACATTTTTGTATTTACAAATGAAAAAAAATAGATAAAAAATAGTTTGAGGTTT
Source organism: Pimephales promelas (assembly GCF_016745375.1). The sequence continues at coordinate 441,632 of NW_024121157.1, forward strand.
TTTTGAACAAGTTTTGTTTGTTGAAATGTAAATGTAATGTGTAAATCAAAATTGTTTATAAGTATGTAATGTAGTGTGTGTACAAGCTGTTAGACTGCTTTGTGTTTTTTTTCTTTTCGATGTTCTCGTGTGTAGACTTTAGTGTTGACCGGGTAATTGTCTGTTCAGTGGCTGGAATGTGTGACTGATTGTCAGATGTTTGTGGGACTTAAAGGGCATATTGCAGGTTAGAGGACCCAACGAGTCAATGCATAGAAAAACAATGTAGGAACTAGATTTTCTTTAAAATATACGTATAAACACGCCACAGAAGCTTCTGCAGTCGTTTTTGTGAGAAAATTTTACTTCCGCGTCTGAAAATGGGCGTGGCGGGCGTGACGCAATGAGCGGGAGAGCGGTCGATTCACACAACAGGAAAACAATGAATCGCATGACATTTCGGACGCTGAGGAAATACTCGTATGACGGATCAAGCCATAAAGTTATGAGCCTGCTATGCTAAAGAGATCAGGGACAGGCCAGGATAATGTCAGACAGAATGGTCAGAGAAAAATTGAGCTGTGATGTGAGGAGAACCAGTGGAGAACAGGACAGGTGCCTTTTAGGTGAGACGTGCTTATAGTATACACGTTCGCTAACGATATACACTGTGCTCACAATATTGTACAGATTATTATGATCCTATAACAGGCCAGCAGACATTAGTATGTTTAGGGTAGATTTATATACTATTAAATGTATAAAAAACTTTACTTGAGTATATTTCTATAGGCTACTAAAAGCATAGGCTATACTCGGGTAAATTTTTAATACATATTTTTCACCTTGGTTATAACATAAACAGAACATTAAAGGTTTGAGTATTTAAACAACCAATTTTGTTTTTCAATTACAAGTTTTATTTAGGGCATGACATGACTAAGTTACCTATATAACACTATTTGATGCCATTGGTAGTATACGACGATCAATATGCTTCGGCATACCATGTTGAACTCCATCATATTGCCGGGATGCTAATCATTTGATCTGAAGTGAACGCTACACACGACCGCGTTTACCGAGCCGATGCAGAAGAGAAATCCCGTCTCTTCACCTGCTCAAACCGCACCAGGAACGAAAGATAGGCTATATAGCACAGTCACTTTTATTGTAATGGAAACTTGTGGACTCGATCTTGAAGTCCTGACAGGCTGGAGTTTTTGCAATCTCCACAAACACAATATTTACCATGACGATGATAAATTAAAATGCAAAAACTAACGAAAGCACACTGACTGACGAGCGCTCTCACTGAACACCAGCCTGCTCTCACTGAGCCGAGGCTGCGGCTCCCAGATATGACGTCAAATGACGCGACGTTGAAAAAAAAGCCGTTTTTACTAGCAGTCCAAGAAACGCTCACTTTATCTTCTAAATTAGTGTCCTTATGTTGTTTTAAAACATTTTAAATCCTGCATTAACTTTTCATATGGTATTTTCATACAAGGTTATCTATAAATTTCGATTTTTTTTTTACCTGCAATATGCTCTTTAATGATAGGCCATCATCTGTAGATTGTAGGAGGGGGATACATATTTTGGCAGGTCGAAAATACGGACTGAAAAAATCTGTATCCCACTATAACTTTTGTGAGGAAACAAGAAATGTGTTCATATTCACTGCTGTTATTAGACATGATGTACAGTATTCACAAAATAAAACACTTGATAGGCCATCATCTGTAGATTTTAGGGGGGGGGGGGGATACATATTTTGGCAGGTCGAAAATACAGTCTGAAAAAATCTGTATCCCACTATAACTTTTGTCAGGAAAAAAGAAATGTGTTCATATTCACTTCTGTTAGAACAATTTTATATCCACAGGCTGTTTGAACGATATGGTCGTCTTAGTTTTTCAGTAACTTTAGACATTCTCGTAAGAATTTTTCCATTCCGTGCATGAAGCTCGATCGTTTGCCCACAGAAGAATAAAATAATTTGTTTGTGATGGGCCACGTGATATCTGTCTTTGCTAAACCTCGTCGATTAAAAAAAAACAACAACAGTAAAACGATAACTTAAACAATTCACGTGTTATAGTTTAATTCACCTTGGACAAAGCAATGACGCACCTCCTGCTGAATGCGAGCGCGCTCCCGCGACCGGGGATACACTTTCTATCAGGGGTAAGTACCTTGGCACGACACCGGCAAACGGTGACAACGGAGAAAAGACAATGGATCAGACAGATGAAGCGCATTCCACACGCCCGAAATTAGTTAATAAAGAGACGAGTAGGAGTGAAATATGGCATTACTTTGCATACAAAAGTAATGATAAAGGTGAAGCAACAGACCTAAATGCACCATGCTGCAAACACTGTTTTAAATCATGTATTGCCACGGGCGGCAACACGTCAAATCTGGCCAAGCACTTCCCAGATAGCAGACTGACATTGAATCAACGTGGAAATATGACATAGAAACAACGTTGATCTGACATTGTTTTGCTCATCGAATTAACATTGAACCATCTTTCAAAACTAACGGAAAATCAACTTGAAATCAACCCGTTGTTTCAACGTTATGAAAGCAAACCAATTTTCGATTTCATTTAGCTTTGAAGAATGCCGTGTCTGACGTTGGTTCAACGTTAATTCGATGAGCAAATCAACGTTGTTTCAATGTCATGAGAGACGTCGTTTCCACGTTGATTCAATGTCAGTTTGCTGTCTGGGTTGTCACTTGCCCATCCCGACTAGTGATGGGAAGTTCGGATCATTTTACTGATTCGGATCTTTGAGTCTCGTTCAGTAAAATGAACGAATCTTTTATCGAGTCATTTCGTTCATTTCGGTCATTTCATAATTATATAATTAAAATGTCATGTTAAATATCCCATACATCTAGTACTTACGAAAATCTTAATTACATTTGTAAAAATAACATAATAGGGTAATGCAGCCAAAGCCAAAAGCAACTATAACTGTAACGTTAGCTATTAATTAGTTGCTGGGTCTCAAGTTCAGGCTATGCAGTCTGACCCTGTTATAGTTCACCTCACCTCCTGATCCGAGACGTTCTTTGCTTTGCAACTTCATATTTATCAGGTTTGTTCTCCTCCTCTCATGTCTCGAGACGTTAGCTGTTGACTCGTCAGTGTCTGACTCTGATCTGTGCTGTCTGCTGGCCGTGCCATGCGATATAGCAGGACCGGAAAGATTAAAGATTAGTTCATCTCTCGAGTTCGGGTTCGGCCGGGTCCGAGTCTTTCGTTCTTCCTGTCAGTCCCATAGAGTCTATGCTGTCAGTACCGGAAAGAGAAATGATTAGTTCATCTCTCGAGTTCAGGTTCGGTCGGGTCCGAGTCTTTCGTTCTTTCTGTCAGTCCCATAGAGTCTATGCTGTCAGCACCGGAAAGAGAAATGATTAGTTCATCTCTCGAGTTCGGGTTCGGCGGGTCCGAGTCTTTCGTTCTTCCGGTCAGTCCCATTAAGTCTATGCTGTCAGCACCGGAAAGGGGAATGATTAGTTCATTTGAGTCTTCGGGTTTGAGTCCGTCGTTCTTTTCTCACGTGGCCACGGGTCTCGCATCAAATACAACATTAGATTCGTATTATTGACTGCGTCTGAATATTGTGTTATATAGGCATTAAAATACAAATGTTCAATAAACATTATAAACGTCCATTATTCCTTATTCCTTATTATTGTCCCTGTCCGTCTCTTTTCTATATTATGCATCTGTGGTGTGTTTTATTATATATTGTACATTAATTAACTACTATTATATTATACATCATCTACGTGCTTGTTTGTAAAAGGTTTGTGAATTAGTTTGTAAAAAGTTTGTGAATTTGGGTATTCAATACGGTGACAATTCACGTGACTAAAGAACGAAGGACTCAAACCCGAAGACTCAAATGAACTAATCATTCCTCTTTCCGGTGGTCTGACAGCATAGGCTCAATGGGACTGACAGGAAGAACGAAAGACTCGGACCCCCCGAACCCGAACTCGAGAGATGAACTAATCATTTCTCTTTCCGGTACTGACAGCATAGGCTCTATGGGACTGACAGGAAGAACGAAAGACTCGGACTCGAGACTCGAGAGATGAACTAATCATTTCTGTTTCCAGTACAGATTCAGAATCCATATGTTGCGCAATGCGCATGCGCGGGTAACACAAGATGAACGAATCACTCCCTGAGACAACTCGATAGTCCCGAGTCATATTAAAGATTCGTTCAAAATGAACGAATCGTTCATGAACGACACATCACTAATCCCGACTTGTACAAAGACTTCAGAGATCGACAGGTGAGTCCATCATTCAAATTAACTGATTTAATTTAGACTTTTATTCACAACACTGATCGCACATACATAAGAGCTTATCAATTAAATATGATACAGCAAACATGAAAGCTCAAATGTGCCTGCTTACATGATAAAGTAGAACCAATGAAGTTTATTTTTGCACTTTTAAACAATTATATATTGACAGAATTTTTATAAATATATATAGATATATAAAGAGAGTTATAATGATTTTGATCATTTAATGAATGGTATATTACTGTCGCTGTTGCGACCCCTAGAGGAATCAGCCGAGAGAGACAGTAAAATTAATATTACTAAAATTAATGTTAGAATATTACTAAAATTAATGTTAGAATAACACTTTATAATTAAGCTACATTTGTCAACATTCATTAGGTAACCTGATCTAACATTATTGTAGCATTTATTAATCTAGATCAATCAGTAATTATTATTTAAGTATACTAATACATGTTTAGCATGTTAACAATTCTTTATGCAATGCATTAAACTAATATGAATCCAAAAACAAACCAAACCATAACTAAATCAAGATGAATGAATGCTATAAATGTTGATAATTCTTTGTTTATGCATGATAGCTAATAGTTTACAATTACATGTAATTTCATTTTTCCTCCTTTTGACACCCACAGAAAGGAACAAAAAAAGCACCTTCGGCTTCTGCAAGCCAGCCTACTATTTCAGAAGTGCTAGCAACAACAAGAAAATATGAAAGCCACTCCAAAGAAGCAAAAAAAACTTAACAGAGCTGTTGCAGAGTTTATTTCTATGGACCAAATTCCCATTTCTGTTGTTGATAAACCCGGTTTCAGAAACCTTGTGGAACTGCTTGACAGAAGATATGAGATGTAAAGGAGAAAATATTTTTCTGAGAAAGAGATTCCCACTTTGTACAATGAAACAAGGTCTGTGCTTGAATCACAACTGTCCAACCAGCCTTACTTTGCTTGTACTACAGACCTTTGGACGAGTCGAACAGTTGATGCATATATGGCTGTTACAATTCAGTTCATTAGTGACTCTTGGGAAATGCAGTCCTGGTGTCTTGGATGTGCTGCAATGCATTCAGATCACACAGGAGAGAACATCAGGGAGGTCCTTGAAGAAACAGTAACTCAAACATGGAAACTGGATATGACACGCCTAAGTGGAATCACAACGGATAATGCATCCTCAAACATCAAAGCATTTAAGGGGAGGTCTTACCACTGGGTTCCTTGCTTTGGCCATAACCTACATCTGGCAGTGAACAAGGCTACAAGCCTGGACCGTGTGGCTTCGTGTCTGTCTAGGCTCAGAAAGACTATATGTACATTTTCTAGATCTAACAAAATGACAAGGCTTTTAAAAGAAAAGCAACGGCTCCTTCACCTGCCAGACCACAAGCTGGTTCACGATGAACCTACCCGCTGGGGTTCTACATTTGAAATGGTGGACCGTTTCTGTGAACAGCAACAAGCGATCTGTGCTGCTTTAGCAGAAAACAGGAATAAGTGGTGCCTAATGCCTCCTGACACAGACATCACCACACTGGAGACCGTGCGAGATGTCCTGGGCCCACTAAGTTCCTTCACTGATGCCCTGTGTGGAGAAAGAGAGACAACACTTTCTTCTGTCATCCCTGTGATGTGGAAGATACTTTCACATCTACAGGACAGTGATACAGACTCTGTGCTAACCTGCAACATGAAAACAGAAATCAGGACCGATCTGGAAATGAGATACAGCAATGAGAAGTTACAAATTCTTCTTAATTCAGCAACCTTCTTTGATCCTAGGTTTAAGAACACATTTGTAACTAAGGAGAAGGAAGTGACAGAAGTACTAATGGCAGTGAACAAGGCTACAAGCCTGGACCGTGTGGCTTCGTGTCTGTCTAGGCTCAGAAAGACTATATGTACATTTTCTAGATCTAACAAAATGACAAGGCTTTTAAAAGAAAAGCAACGGCTCCTTCACCTGCCAGACCACAAGCTGGTTCACGATGAACCTACCCGCTGGGGTTCTACATTTGAAATGGTGGACCGTTTCTGTGAACAGCAACAAGCGATCTGTGCTGCTTTAGCAGAAAACAGGAATAAGTGGTGCCTAATGCCTCCTGACACAGACATCACCACACTGGAGACCGTGCGAGATGTCCTGGGCCCACTAAGTTCCTTCACTGATGCCCTGTGTGGAGAAAGAGAGACAACACTTTCTTCTGTCATCCCTGTGATGTGGAAGATACTTTCACATCTACAGGACAGTGATACAGACTCTGTGCTAACCTGCAACATGAAAACAGAAATCAGGACCGATCTGGAAATGAGATACAGCAATGAGAAGTTACAAATTCTTCTTAATTCAGCAACCTTCTTTGATCCTAGGTTTAAGAACACATTTGTAACTAAGGAGAAGGAAGTGACAGAAGTACTAATGCAAAAAACTGTCACAGCTGGTTTCTCTAATCCACAATCAGTGATTGAGTCAACTCAGGAAGAGCAGGAAGAACAAACAGCTGGCAAAAAACAAAAACGAGACTTGGGTAGCCTTCTGTCTTCTATTGTATCAGAGAAAAAAAGAAAAGAGTTGGGAAAGGGAGATGAATGTCAAGCCGGGAGGGAATCTCTAGAGATGCCAAATGACAGACTAAAGAAAGAACTCCAAATGTACAAGTCCATGGAAGAGACCAATGCCACAGACAACCCACTTTCTTGGTGGAAAAGGCATGAATCAAGCCTCCCCCTTCTTTCGATGTTTGCCAAATATTACCTTTGCATTCCAGCATCTAGCTCAGCCTCTGAGAGAGTTTTCAGTACCTCTGGCCTCATCTGTAGCCCACTTAGATCCAGACTATCAAGTGACAATATTGACACATTAGTTTTCCTGTCCAAAAATCTGCAGCTGTCAAAGGAGCTGTCAAAAAAATAAGACTGAAAAGATGTGAGATTTTTCCAAAATCAAAATTTAACCTATGTTCCCTGTAGGTTTTTTTGTTGTTGTTGTCACATTTTCAATTTTTCTAGTCTGACAAGATATGAAGATATTAGCCTATTTTATTTTTTTCCAAAATCAAAAGTGAACTTACTGTATGTTCCATGACTGTAGGTTTATTTTTTTTATTTATTCATTTTTTTTTTTTTTTTTTACATTTTTATACTTTTTGTTTGCACATTTGGTACTGCAGAGAGCAGACAGAGTTTCAAGGAGTGTTTTATTAATAAAATTGTTTCAATTCGCTCAAAGAGCACCTGTTTCCTAGGTTCCATGGGAACACTGCAACCAGGTATGGCCAGGAGAATGAGGAGGTGGCCTACGCATGGATGGAGAGCTGTGGGTTTTTAGTTGAGAAGAGAGGCACTGTAGTTAAGTGTCACAGAACCATGGCTTTCTGCAAGCCCAGATGGCGTGGTTAACTCCACAGAGCTGCTGGAGATTAAATGTCCTGTTCTGGCCAAGAACTGTGCATCTTTGGCCGAAGTGTTTTCCAGCAAGCTCACAGATGTGAAGATGGTGGATGGGGTTCCACAGCTGCAACCAAATGGATCCCGTGGTTACTACCTTCAAGTCCAACTAGGTATGTTTTGTACAAGACTAGAGAGATGCAAGCTGCTTGTCTGGGCTCCATCTGAGAAAGTTGTCATTGATGTGCCATTCGATTCGGAGTATTGTTCACAAGTTATACCTAAACTCAAGTCCTTCTATTTTAGTCACATGCTGCCAAGGATTGTAGATGAGTTTCTGTCAGGCAGACTTGTACTGTGCCATAAATATGTACATATGTGTAAATAGGCTCAGGTTCTAGTCTTTAAAGGGATACTTACGGTGGCCGAGAAGTGCAAAACAAATCACAATTATAAAAACAAAATAACAATTCAAAAAACACAACGACAATTCAGAAAACATAATAACAATTCAGAAAACACAACGACAATTCAGAAAACATAATAACAATTTAGAAAACACAACGACAATTCAGAAAACACAATAACAATTCAGAAAACACAACGACAATTCAGAAAACACAACAACATTTCAAAGAAAACGGAAAAGGTAGGTACATTTTGAGAATGGCAAACTTATCGCTAATTGGACGAGACACCTGTCAATCAAGCGATTACGGGAAGTACCGACTAGAGAGGTTAGAAAACCGTTTTTGAACGTGTGGTGTGAGTATGTGTGAATATGTATTGTCCTTTCTGTGGATTAAAATATGGCGTCCTTCCAAATTTCTGCAATTCATGTGGAAAAAATCTCGAGGTTTTAAAGGAGACACGACAGAAAACGCCCATGCCAAAGACCGTGACAGGTATGGCTAACGACGTTAGCTAGACAGCTAAAACCAGAACGTGTCTTTTGGTCTTGACTTGGATTTATAATACCAAGACAAATATTGAATATTAAGCAGTTAGTGTGCGGACAGCGTTGATGTATAGTTTCTTGCATAGGTACAGGTGTAGACTCAACACCTGCGCCCAATTTGAAACAATTTTTGGAATACCGAAATCTGAAATCGAAGGAAAGAACGAACTTTTCCTTGGGAAAGAAAGGAGGAAGCAAACAAGAGCAGAAGAAAGTACAGGTAACGTTACAGTATAATTTCCAAATGGGTGTTAAGCGATTGTTTGTGAATGGCACTTTTGCTAAAGTGATACAGTTGTTTTTTGTTTTTGTTTTCTTACAGATTAATATCGGTATAATGTGTCTACAGAGTGGCTACTTAAAACCACAACGTGGGAAAACACTCCCCTTATTCGTGGACCCACTAATAACTGCGAATGGTCTCCTCATGATGGCTGAAACAAAATTGAAAAACTTCAATAAAGACATGGAAGAAGGACCCTACATACTTCTATACCCAGATGGCTCTGAAGTCATTAATATTCCAGGGACACAAATGCCATTCACCTTGAAAGATTACAAAACAGAAATTGGAAAGCAATATTCAAGGATAAACTTGTTTATTTGCAGACAGAAAGACTTTATAGGTTAGTTAGCTAAAAGTCATGCTTCATTTGTTTAAGCATAGTTAATTTACCATGGTTTTACTTTGTTCTGTGTCTTACAGAACAGGTTCTCAGTTCAGAATCTGACTCCGAAGTTGTCATAACCCGGAAAACTGATGAATCTAGCCTGGCTGACACACTGGTAAGATTAATATTCAATTGTTGAAAACTGAAAAAAACAAACATTTTTTTATGTTTTTTTTTCAACTATATATATTGTTGTAATTATTATCATTCTTTCAGCCAATAATACCTCAACATACAAGCACGCCACAAGACCGCATGAACAGTAAAATGTAAGATGTTTTCAATCTTGTCATGGCTCATGTTTGCTGTAAAAGCAGAATGAATTGGATATTGTGTATCTAATCTAAAGGGCTGTAGAAGATCTGATTACATCTGTTCACAGTTTATATGTAATCCTTGTTTGTGTGCTGTTTAGTGATTCTACCGTGGAGCCGTCTCAAGGAAGTGGACAAGGACATGTTGAAGAGGTTAGTAGTAACTGTGGTTTGAACCCATTATTCAGACTAACATTACCTGTGAATTGTTTTTTGGATCTTATAGTTGTCTATTGTTGTGCTTTTAAGAAGCCACTACACAAAAAATAATATAAACTGCCAGCCACAATCCAATTAGAATCTGTTGTGATGCCTTGTATAAAATTACTCTAAGATAGTTATATCATGATAGCTGTTGATGAAGCCTGATTTCTGTTTTAAGATAATGCTCTCAGACTCAGAGGATGACCGTCCAGGTACTTCCGCCCATGTTGCGACGCAGAACTGGTGTTACAGGTTTGTTTGGTTTATTAAATCTTGTGTCATGGAATTTGTACATTTTTATATTTGTGCGTAATGATGATCTCTTATTTGTAGAAAATACATGGAAGTGTATGCACCTGTGACTACTGAAGAAGACGATGAGCTATTAATCACAGCACACGGTCTTGACCTCCCAGTACCAATAGAGTAAGCTAAAAAATGTGTTGATTGGAGAATGTAAGTCTACAAATGCTGATTACATTGATAAATAAATACTTTTACTCTCTTTAGGGAACAAAACAGTGTAACAGCTCCTGATATTATTTCAAATCTGGCCCTTGTTATTGATCGAAAAAGTGTCAGCAGATTCAACATAACGAGATCCAATGTGTGGGATGGGGCAGTCAGAGGATTTAAACGCGTCTCATACTCGGAATTCAATGACATTTTTGTGAAGTTCTCTGATGATGCTGGCTTGTTGGAAGAGGGTCTTGATACAGGGGGACCAAGAAGGGAACTTCTCACTTTACTAATGAGCTGCCTGCAGAATCGGCCCATTTTTGATGGACCTCCCTATAGACGCTACCTGGTATACAATTCAGTTGGTGAGTATTTAAGTTTTGTTTTGTAAAGGAGTTCCTGTTAATGAAAAAAATCATGTGTGTAACAGACATTTTTCACTGTAACCGTTTTATTTAGTGTGTGATTTCCCTTTACTTTCTATGACAGCTGTTAGGGAGGATGAGTATTTCTTGGCAGGGAAAATGATTGCAGTGTCAATAGTGCATGGTGGACCAGGGCCCCATTTTCTTTCTAAAGACCTGGTAAACCACATTGTAGGCCAGCCCTCTTTCAGCGCCACTTTAGAAGATGTCACAGATGAGGGTGTAGTGAAAGTGCTGCGAGAGGTATGGTAATAGACATGTTTTAGGTGATTAGTAAGGTTACTTAAAGTCCCCGTGAAATCAAAATTGAACCTATTTACTTTGTTAGCGCATATTACTAGTCTTGTGGTGAACAATTAATCCGTGCAAGTGAATATATATTAAAAAAATGTTTTACCTTAGTAATCTTTAATCAAAATCTGAAAAGTTACTTCCGGTCTGGAACGGTTTCTTTTTCTGATGACGTAGGTTTCACAGTTTGGGTGGGGAAACGCTTAACCACTCCCCTCAAACCGTTAGTTTACTATGAGCGAGAGATGGAGAGGAGGAGCGCTAGAGTAAAACCCTGCCCTCTGTTCAATATTCCGTTTCACTTGGAAATACGTCACAGCACTGGAGAAAAATCGTTTGCGACTTCCGGTTCAGGGGGACTTTAAATATGTATGACCCTAGAAATAATCAGTAGCAAGTATAAAACAATTCTGCTTTTACGTGTTTATTAAGTGGTGAATTATTTCACTTTCAATTCCGATAAGAAAAAAAATCTTTGACATGAAAACCCATGTACTGTTGTTGATTTCTGTCTTAAGATTCAGATTGCAACTACTTTGGAGTCACTACAAGAACTAATCTTGAAAAACAGCACGCTGCTCCAAACAGCTGGGTGTTTTCGATGCGTGAAGAGCATTGAGGAGAAACACAGAATTGTGGAAGAATACGTCAGGTGGTATGTGATAGACAGAAACCACAGTGTTATTAAAAGGTAAAATTGTAAAAAAAAAAAAATAAATAAATCATACACATTACAACATATCTATAGTCTTTCAATGTTACTTTATTTCACTAAATTATTCACTGTTTATAGCATGAATATTACATTTTCTACAAGCCTGTGACTAAAACAGCCTAAACTCTTGACTGCTTTTATAGATTTAAAGATGGACTTGCCACACTGCAGTTTCTGACAGCACTTAAGCAGCATCCAAGTGTTTTGGCTTCTTACCTCTGCCACACTGACAAGAAGCTGACCGCGAGCGATTTGGAAAGCCTCTTCAAAGCAGAACTCAGCCCAGTGGGTAGTAACCAGAGGCAAGAGGAATCCAAGACGCTTTGCTTTTGGTCAGACTATCTCCTCGACTGTGAAGGTTTGTTATTTAGTTTTACAAACAATGTTATGTTTTCGGTTAATTTTAGAAATCTTTAGATCAATAGTTCACCCAAAAATAAAAATGTCAAAAGTTCTCCTGCTCACTCATTTATACAATGGTAGTGACTTGTAACTAACTTTTATGCTTCAAATAGGGCATAAAGTATTACATGCAAGTTAGGGGTGGAGGAGAAATTAAATTATGAATAGTATCTCCCAAAAATATAATAAGGATTGCAATGAAATACGTTTATAATACCTCTGTCCGTTTTTTGAAGTTAAAGCTAGTAGATCTACTGTCGTTGTATGGACAAGAGCAAGCAATTTATGTTCTGCTGAAGAAAGCAAGTCAAAGTAATTTTCAGGTTAAAGGATTAGTTCACCTCAAAATGAAAACTTACCAATAATTTACTCACTCCAATGCCATCCATGATATCAATGTCTTTCTTTCCTCGGTGAAAGAGAAAACTAGTTTTTTGAGGAAAACATTTCTGTTTTTTACATTTTAAAAAGTGTGTATATATATATATATATATATATATATATATATATATATATATATATATATTTTTTTTTTTTTTAAGAAAATGACCTATTGTTTCGCTAGATAAGCCCCTCCTCCTCAGCTGGATTGTGCACAGCCGCTGAAGCACTTCAAAGATCTTTAATTTGGACTTCAAAACGTTGGATGTCATTGAAGTCTATTATTCAAAGAAAAATCTAGAAATGTTTTCCCCAAAAAACTTATTTTCTCTTCCACTGAGGAAAGACAGACATGGATATCTCTGATGGCATTGGAGTGAGTACATTATTAGGACATTTGCATTGAGCTGAACTTATCCTTTAATTATGGAAAGAGTAACTTGACATTTGTAGCTTTTTTTCAAAGTTCCATTTATTTATTTTTTTTGTCTTTGTAGAACATCAGACTGAAGTGCCACTGGAGAATGTGCTGATGTTTGCTACTGGCCTGACATCAGTTCCACCAGCTGGAATTACACCACAACCATGCATTGTGTTTCTTGCCAATTCGCTGTTCCCAATGGCAAATACATGCTCAAACACACTTAAGTTACCACTCTTAGACACATACAGTCATTTTCAGACTCGCATGGATTTTGGAATACAGAATTCTCCAGGTTTTGGATGTTTTTAAAGGGTTAGTTCATTAAGGGTTAACTAGGGTTAAATTATTTAAAAAGGAAATAATTCAAAACAGAATGTGACATTGCAAGAATTGTGAACTGAGAATATGGTACATGTAAATTGATCAAAATTCACTTAAAGTGTTAATTCACCCAAACGGATATTTCTGTCATTAATTACTCTTCCTCATGTTGTTCCAACTCTGTAAGACTTTCGTTCATCTTAAATCTGAGACCTGTCTCTCTCCTCCATAGGCTTCTATGATATTGAAACATACCGGCCCAGAAAGTAAAGATGACGACGTATAAAATAGTCCAAGTGGCTCAACCAAAGTTCACGTAGTGTAACAGAGCAGTGATTCTGTGTAGTACGCCAGAACGTAGGCTCACTATTGGCCGATGTTGGTTGTGTGTGACATGTGAGCCTACGTTCTAACGTACTACACAGAATCACTGCTTATCACTTGGACTATTTTATACATTGTCGTCTTTACTTTCTGGGCCGGTATGTTTCAATATCATAGAAGCCTATGGAGGAGAGAGACAGGTCTCAGATTTAATATGAACGAAAGTCTTACAGGGTTGGAACAACATGAGGGAGAGTAATTAATGACAGAAATATCCGTTTGGGTGAATTAACACTTTAAGTGAACTTTGATCAATTTACATGTACCATATTCTCAGTTCACAATTCTTGCAGCGTCACATTCTGTTTTGAATTGTTTCCTTTTTAAACAAGTTAACCCTAGGTTGTACTCTTTGGTTTCAACTGTCCTTTTTAAAACACTCATGTTCATAGACCTGCTGTTTCCTTCATTGTGAAGTAAAGTTGTAATGCTTCCTCCCAATTCTCTGGCCACTGTAACTGATTGTGTTCCATTACAAATTCTAGATATTCCTGGATGTTTTTATCACCACATAATTGTGTTGTCAGCCTTGACTCAGGAAAAGCACTTAACTCGCTGTCATCAACTGCAAAGCCACAGTCCCTTGATCCATACCTGAAAGTTAAATTGTTTGTAAATGTATTTAGTATACACGTTTATACAATGTGATTTTTGTAGTGGTGTATTTTAAACAAGCTTATTAAATCACTGTTATAAAATGCAATTTGTACAGATTTTTGATTTGCTGACCTGTGTGGTAGATGATAGAGTTCATTTGGTACCCCTCCAGGGCACATTGCAAGTCTAGAGGGCCTAATCCTGTGCTTATTCCAAAGTTCTACACATTCATCCAAGTCCGCCTGCAGAACATTTTGGAAGCAGAACTGAAGCAGGAACTGGTGTTCATTGCTGCCATTGAAGTGTCCTTCATTTCTAAGGTCCCCAAAGAGTTCTATCCAGAACTGAGCCCTAGAACACAAACGTCCACGTACATCAATGACATCAAATTTGTTCTAAAATCATTTTGTGTGTTATTATGATTTATTTTCAATTGAAATTTTACAATGTACTAGTTGCAATAGTATAACTAACGCATCACTTTACTGACGTTTCTTCAATGCTCAAGAATATGAAACGAACACAAACCTTGCTTTCCTAAAGCTGGACCACCAAGATTCAATGCGTTGATTGCTCATTGATGTGCCATACATGTGACTTCTCGAGCCAGCATAGTAGTCCGTGTGGTTATGGCGGAGACTGCACTGTATTGCTGCCATTGTCCCATTTTCTGTTCCACAGTCTGTTCGTAGTCTCATGGGTGCAACGCCAAGGCGTTGTACACAGGACGTGTAGTTGTGAGCAATAACCGCAGGGTCATTGTTAGTATGCCCACAAGTAAGCCAGAGGACACGTCTAGAAAAACCATCAATGCATCCGGATATGCCGAAACCAAATGGCTTTAGTTTATCGTACCCATCAACATGCCAAAGATAGTTCGGTCCCATGGAGTGATATGTACGCCTTACGAATCTACGACGTGTCCTCAGTTCTGTCCCTTGTGGGTTGAGTTCTTGCAGCAACCGCATAACATCATCACGTTTAACACGTAACTTGTGTTTCTGCAGAAGTGCTAACCACATTGTCCGATAGCCGAACAACTGTCCTGGTCCATGCAGCTCTGCTCTTATAGCATTCCTTACATCGTTTATAGGCGAATAGTTATTTCTTCTGTACATACCTGCATCCTTCAGGTGTGTTTTTAAAGAGCGCAAGCTCATTTTAATATCGTGGTATGTCGCCAGCATGTCCACAATCACGGCATATGAATGTCCTTCTTCAAAGTAGTGTTTAATGTATTCCATTTTCGAATTTAGCAAAACAAAGTTGATCACAAGTTTCTTACTTCCTGTAAGGCTTGATTGACCGGTGTCTCGTCCAATCAGCGATAAGTTTGCCATTCTCAAAATGTACCTACCTTTTCCGTTTTCTTTGAATTGTTATTGTGTTTTCTGAATTGTCGTTGTGTTTTCTGAATTGTTATTGTGTTTTCTGAATTGTCGTTGTGTTTTCTAAATTGTTATTATGTTTTCTGAATTGTCGTTGTGTTTTCTGAATTGTTATTATGTTTTCTGAATTGTCGTTGTGTTTTTTGAATTGTTATTTTGTTTTTATAATTGTGATTTGTTTTGCACCTCTCGGCCACCGTAGATACTCCACTTTTTTTGGAAATAGGCTCATTTTACAACTCCCCCAGAGTTAAACAGTTGAGTTTTACAGGTTTCGAATCCATTCAGCCGATTTTCTGATATTTAGAAGAATATCAGTAACCAGACCGTTTCTGGTCTCATTGACTTCCATAGTATACAGACCGTTTCTGGTCTCATTGACTTCCATAGTATATATACTATGGAAGTCAATTAGATATTCTTCTAAATATCAGAAAATCGGCTGAATACATTTGAAAATGGTAAAATTCGACTGTTTAACTCTGGGGGAGTTGTAAAATGAGCCTATTTCCAAAAAAAAAAGTGGAGGATCCCTTTAACCTGCTGTATGGACATGCCAGACATTAGCTTTCCTTTGTCTGCGTTAATGTGTTGATACCTAACTGTTAATAATTGTTATGCTGTCCCTTTGTTAGCCTAGTTCCTTGGTGTTTTTCTTGTTATAGCTAGTGTAGTTTGTTTTCTTGTTATAACATGATGGTGATGTTTTACCATTTTAATAGTAATTGAGATTATAATTAATATGTATAATACATGGCCTACAAATTATGCCATAAGTGAAATGTTTAAATGTAGTGTTATTTTACCATTTTAAAAGTGAATACTTGTAAATACATTCAATGTAAAGAAATGAAATGAGTTAATAAATTAGTGAAATACTATAACTTCTTGCCTCCTAGTCTTCTTTTTTAGTTATTTACATAACATACACTCGATCAAAATATGACTAAATAAAACAAATTACATTAGCAATTCAAATTAATAAAGATAGAAAATTTTAATAATACACATTTTAGTTGGACAAGTTAAATATGTTTTTGTATCTGTAATTAATTAAATAATCTAAAAATAAGTTGATATTATACAATACCTGAAAAGTCATTACAAAATTGAAAACATTAAGGTGTCACAAACTATTTAGTATAAAACCTGAGATTCAAAACACATCCTACTGTATTATAATTACATTTTACAATTTATTATAAAATAACTAATCAGCAGTGCAGAATAGAGATATCTGAAAAATAGACTATTAAAGACAAATCAGATGAGAAAACTATAGTACTATCAAGGGACTGCAGGCTGTCAAATAAATATTTACAAATATTATGGACAATATATGTCCATGATCAATCAGCATCCTCGTGGATGATTTCCCCCTGCATGTTCACAAGGGCCGCACAGATTCTGAGGATTTTGTCCATTTTGTGTGACAAGTTGATGGGTACAGTCTGGGAGATTATTTTGAACACCTTGAGCCTCCTGATAACTCTTTCCACATGAATGCGAACATTTGCAATCCTCCTTGTGGCAGTTACGTCCTCATCAGACAACTGCCCTCCTTTATGGGTGAATGCTGGTAGAACAAGGTTAACCCTTCTCTCAAACAGCAGATCTCTGATGGTAAAGCCTCTGTCTGCCATCACTTCATCACCGGGACGAAGATACTCCAGAAAGCCAGACTCCTGAGTGATGAACTTGTCACTACACCTGCCTCCATAAGCAGGAGAAATGAACATAACAAGCCCACACGGGCCAATAGCAACTAAATACTTTATAGCATTGCTGGAATAATAATGGCTGTAGGACTCGCCTCTGGAGTCAAGGTTGTGTGGTTTCTGCAGGTTGGTCTCACTGCAGTCAATGATGCAGGTGGTGTTGGGGAACTTCTCCCTGAAGCACTGAGGCATTGTGCTCCGGATTGTGTCCCGTGGCAGCCAAGGAATGAAGATTCTCATGTGCTCCTCCATTGTGTCTATCCAGTAGGAGAGGATCCGGCTCACTAACCCCTGGGACACAGCAAAGCGTTCTGCAAGATCACCCTGGAGTAGATTCAACTTTAGTTTCATCATGGTCATCAATATTTGATCCATTTCGTGCATCTTAAAGTTTGCTTTATAGAACTGTTCCAGATATTTAACATGATCAAAAAATGCATTGAGAGAAAGGCCTGTGTACAACACACAGCTAGTGTCATTCTTCAGGATGGCATGGGCAAGGGGTACTTCTCCACCACATTGTGTTTCTCTGTCGCATACATCCTTCATCTTTCCTTCTAATGTGTAGGTGTGATCCATCAGTGCCTGCACCTCCCACTGAGTGTCAGCATCTTTATGCAGAGTTGCCTCTGACTGTGGAATGGTCTGGTCAGCCTCCTCATCACAGTGGCTGTCATCTGCCAAACATAAGACCACATTAGCTCAGTTTAGCAAACAACATAAAACATACCTAGAATACTTACAACTACCTTAACAGCAAGCTTATAGAGCAACACCTGTATTAGTGCTCATTCAAATAATCATATTGCATATATTGCTTCCAATTTTTACAAATGTCCTGGGCTAGCAGGGATGAGAAAAATACAAATATATCATTAACCCTTGTGCATCCTTATGGACATTTTTGTTCTTTTCAGTTGTTGTTTTTAATCACTAACAGCATAATATTGATGTCAATGCTAACAGCATAAAATTTGGCAGGTTCAACACATAGAGCCAATTGGGTAATAATATTAAAAGAGAGACTATTCAACTACTAACAAATACAATCACTGTGTGCACTAGTGGAATTTTGCTGGCACCCACTGGAGAACATCTGATACTGCACCCAATCAAAATCTTACCAAAAGCTATTTTTTAATTTATATAAAATAATGTTCATATATAATTTTCATAAACTTAAACCTATGTACTTATTATTTATTACTTCAGCAATTATCTGCCACGTGTCTTCTTTCAAATGATACCAAACTTAAGTCTGTGTTCCCAAGCTTAAAAGTTTATGACAGTTTTTTGACACAGACATTTTTGTCCTCTATGTAACTTCTTATAATTGATGCACAATGGATAAATAAAAAGAGAGAACAAACTTAAAAGACAGTTGGCTTTATGTGAAAGAAATTAACTGTCAAGAGGGACACAAACTGAGAACTAACAAGAGTTTACATTACCTGTGTCTGCTAACCTCTGGACACGTCTCCTTGGTGTTTTTATTGGGACCTCGTAGCCCAGCCACTTTTCTGGAATCGGGTGGTCTTCTGTGGGTCTTTTGTCCACGAAATGAAAAGAACAAACATACGGTCGCTTCGGTGGTTTCTTCAAATTTAAAGCCTTTAACCACAGGCGAAGGGATTCCTCATTCTTCGGTGGGGGGTGAAGGTCGTAGGGCGCCTCGTATCCACATTCAGCTCTCGTATGCGATCGATGATCAAAACACTTTAAATTTCGTGACTATATCACGAACTGCCGTGAGACTGGGTTGGGGAAGATGCTGAGCTCTGAAGAAATCCGGAGACAATTCAGCTGCCCTCCACTGGTCAAACTGCAAAGACTGACCAAACAAATTCAGATGCAAAAAATATCCATATGAGCCCTGAACTGCAAGTTGTACAAATTTCTTTCCGCTGTATGTAATAGTCTAGTTTACGACAACTTTGGTATTCAAAAAAGTCACCAGTTCTTCCTCATAATCTCCAAACTCATCCAAACTCGTCGCAGAATAAACCAGAAAACGTTACAAAAAAAATAAAAAAATAAAAAATGAATGGGCATACTACACCCGTCGCCATCTTTGCATGTGACCTCATATCAGCCCACCTACAAAATGCAAACCAACTGTGTGTGCAGTCTGCTTGCGTGAGCAGTCAATTGCTATCTGGGACTTAAGTCGAGAAGGCCCTTTCTGTTTTCTTGCATTTCAGACACAAATTAACATCCCCTCGAATTGTGTCTGAAATAAAAGAAAACAGTAAGAGATTACACGGTTACTGACTTGACAGTGAAATTAAAATTGGTTAGGGATACATCATAGCAAGCAGTTACACTGTTAAAAGTCTAACCATCTGGTGACAATAAATATGTGCCTGGAGCTTCCTCAACAGGTTTCGTCGTTCTTTTCATCTCTGCAGAATCTCTAATAAAGTTTAACATTAGTCATGTGATTTCATAAATAAAACAAAATCAAGAAAAATCACACTGTACTTACCAGTCTGTGGATATGTGAGATTTCCTTCATCGACCTCACTCTCTTCATCGACCTCACTCTGTGCACTTGAATCAGTCAAAAAAGAAAATAAATTATATAACCTTGATGAATAATGAGATTCAAGTGCTATAGATTGCCTACATACAATGTGAACACACATGAAAACACATTTGTTAGAAACAGTTCTAATTTTAATGTAAACAACTTTAAATGGCATTACCTTCAATTTCAATCTCCTCAAGCGTTTTGCCTTGAAGGCTTCTGAGAGACCCTTTCTCCATGGCAAGCAGTAGTTTGGAGATTTTGGCCAGCTGGGTAGTAGCCTCTGGCAGTCGGTAATACTCTCGGTGAACGCGAATATCATGGCCAAGGAAGTTAGCAACCTGGTCCAACTCATGATTCTTGAGGTTTAAGATCTGTGACAAAGTTGCGACATGTTTCCGTAATAGCGTCGACCTGAGGAGCTCAGGTTTTTCAGCCCCACATTCACCCGCATAGAGCCTCAAACAGTCCTGTCCTCTGTAGGGAGTCAGACAATGAGGTCTAGCAAACAGGAACAGGTTTTCTGCCAGAACACCACAGTCTTTTCTTTTATCTATTAGGCGTGTTATGGCCTTCACCATGTCTGGTGAAAGTAACACCGCAACTTTCCGGCCTCTTTACCCCTTAATTCAACACGACTGAAGTGTTGACAAAGGTGAAGTTCAAATTGTGTCAGTCCAAAAGCGACATCCTTGTTCAGGGCACTTGTGTCTCTCTCTAGAAAGCCATTCAGCGTCATCTTTGAAATTTCTCCCCCTCTTCTCCTGTTAAAAAGTATTACATTTGCCATGGTGGCTTTACAAAGTTCACTATATGATTTTGGTGAACTGTGGTCTTCCAAGTCCTTCAATGCTTGTTCTGTTATCTTTTCCAGATGAAGACACTGAACGTCTTCCGTAAAAGGAAGAGTAGAAGGCTTGTTGAAGTGACGCTCATTCAGCGTAGTTAAAGCGGTGTGGGAGATGAGTTCAGACCACTTTGTAGCATAGAGGGTTTTGAAACTCTGGGTTGACTTTATCAGGTTACTGTCTTGCGCCATCAGTGCTCTGCAATGTAAAATGTCACTGACTTTCTGCAGTGAGTGACCCAACTTTAATGCAAGGCTTGGAGTACGGTAACAGTGCTTTTCATCATCGTACCCAGACACTTTCTTGACAGCTTTGATCACCACATCAAAATGAGCAGGTCTCACAGCATCCTCAAGGGTATGTATTGAGAACTCCTTGCGAAGTATAAGCAGAAGTCTTCCACTTTCTCTGAGCGTCTGGCGAATATAGTCGTATTTGGTGGGATCCTGACCATGTTTGTTAAAAAATGAGTGGGCCAGCTGAAGAATAGAATAGTCACTTCGCACAGTAGCAGTTATCTCATCATCTTTCATGACAGCTAACATCTTCCAAACACCTGGGGATATTTGCTGACACAGAGCTGACTCATTCATAGAGGACCAAGACAAGACCTTTTTTCTTCCAATCTCTGAATTGGCTTCTACTGGTTTTGAAGAACATTTTTTAACATGTCGCCACAGATCTCTTCGGAGATATAATGCCTGGCAGTACATGCAGTGAATATAGTCTTTTGCATTGTATTTTGTCTTTGCTGTGCGTCTTACTTTTAGGGATCCAACTCCACTTGATAAGACCTCTGAGTTATGGGTGTGGTTTCCCTTGGTGCGTAGCTTTATAAGCATTTTCTGGCGCTGTTTGGACTTCTTGGGAAGACTTAAAACTTGAGCAACATCTGCATGCGTTTTCTCATGACGTTTTAGGTGACGTGTAAACTTTATCTGTAGTTTTCCACAAATGTAGCAGTAAGCTTTATTTTTGAGAGAGGAGGATGTGTTTGAGACATGTTCAGCCCCAGCATCAGCGCTATCAACATTTATGCCTTCAGCATTTCCTACTTTGGCAGTAACTTCTGATACTTCAATCTGACTTGTGCTGATTGCATCTTCAGATAAGGATTCTGCAGCTTCAAAAACGGACCGTCTCTCTACAAAACTTTCTTGACGTCTTTTCTTTTTTGAAGCAGACTTGTTGGTGGACACCTCAAAATTCTGTAATTCTAAATGTCTGCGTTAGAGGCTCTGCTATGCTGTCCCATGAGCTGTTTGAATCAGCTGTGGAATCAGGCACATATTCCTCTTCTGATGATGCCACCTCACTTGAACTTTTTTCTTCACAGACCTGATAATGATTAAAAAATACATTTATATTATGTGCACTGGAAAGCATTTCACTGAGAATAATTCTACTAAAACACTTACCACTGGCAGAGGTTCAGTGATGTTCACATTGTGCTTAACATAACACTTTTTGTGCCAGGACTTGTAGCAAACTAGACAGAGAAAATTAAGAATTAATAAAGGAAGATAGTGAATAACGTCATGGTAAGTAAAAGTGCGTGCAGATGCCTGCAAATGGCTCATCTTGAACATAGCAGTTACACATGGAACCGTTTTTAAAGGGCACCTATTATGCCCCTTTTTACAAGATGTAATATTGGTCTCAGGTGTCCCCAGAATGTATTTGTGAAGTTTCAGCTCAAAATACCCAACAGTTAATTTATTATAACCATTTAAAAATGACATTTTGGGGCCTCTTTAAAAATGAGCTGTTTTGGAGGTATACCACCTTAAATGCAAATGAGCTGCATTTCCCCGCCCTGCCTTTGGATGAGGGCGTAACTTGATACCTATCGGCAGTCACTCTAAGCAGACGGGCTGAGAGACGCGCTGTTTTGAATGTCATTCAGCGTACGTTTGAATCGGAATATATTCACGTGTTATAGTTTAAGTCATCGTTTTACTGTTGTTGTTGTTTTGTTTTTTTATCGACGAGGTTTAGCAAAGACAGATATCATGTGGCCCATCAAAAACAAATTATTTTGTGGGCAAACAATCTAGCTTCATGCACGGAATGGATCAATTCTCACGAGAATGTACTGAAAAACTAAGACGACGATATCGTTTCACAAGCAAACAGCCTGTGGATATAAAATTATTCTTACCCCCCTCCCCCCCTCCTCCTCCTCCTTCCATGGTGAATTATTACCAAAATTATTCAATAATGCATTGCACTTATACATAGGCTGGTCAATGGCAGATTTTACCGATGATGGCCTATCATTAAGTGTTTTATTTTGTGAATACTGTACATCATGTCTAATAACAGCAGTGAATATGAACACATTTCCTATTTCCTGACAAAAGTTATAGTGGGATACAGATTTTTTCAGACCGTATTTTCGACCTGCCAAAATATCTATCCCCCCCCCTAAAATCTACAGATAATGGCCTATCATCTAGTGTTTTATTTTATGAATACTGTACATCATGTCTAATAACAGCAGTGAATATGAACACATTTCCTAAAGTTATAGTGGGATACAGATTTTTTCAGACCGTATTTTCGACCTGCCATAATATGTATCCCCCCCCCCTAAAATCTACTGATGATGGCCTATCATCAAGTGTTTTATTTTATGAATACTGTATATCATGCCTAATAACAGCAGTGAATATAAACACATTTCCTATTTCCTGACTAAAGTTATTGTGGGATACAGATTTTTTTCAGACCGTATTTTCGACCTGCCAAAATATGTACCCCCCCCCCCCTAAAATCTACAGATAATGGCCTATCATCAAGTGTTTTATTTTATGAATACTGTACATCATGTCTAATAACAGCAGTGAATATGAACACATTTCCTAAAGTTATAGTGGGATACAGATTTTTTCAGACCGTATTTTCGACCTGCCATAATATGTATCCCCCCCCCTAAAATCTACTGATGATGGCCTATCATCAAGTGTTTTATTTTATGAATACTGTACATCATGCCTAATAACAGCAGTGAATATGAACACATTTCCTATTTCCTGACAAAAGTTATAGTGGAATACAGATTTTTTCAGACCGTATTTTCGACCTGCCAAAATATGTATCCCCCCCCCCCTAAAATCTACAGATAATGGCCTATCATCAAGTGTTTTATTTTATGAATACTGTACATCATGTCTAATAACAGCAGTGAATATGAACACATTTCCTAAAGTTATAGTGGGATACAGATTTTTTCAGACCGTATTTTCGACCTGCCATAATATGTATCCCCCCCCCTAAAATCTACTGATGATGGCCTATCATCAAGTGTTTTATTTTATGAATACTGTACATCATGCCTAATAACAGCAGTGAATATGAACACATTTCCTATTTCCTGACAAAAGTTATAGTGGGATACAGATTTTTTCAGACCGTATTTTCGACCTGCCATAATATGTATCCCCCCCCCTAAAATCTACAGATAATGGCCTATCATCTAGTGTTTTATTTTATGAATACTGTACATCATGTCTAATAACAGCAGTGAATATGAACACATTTCCTAAAGTTATAGTGGGATACAGATTTTTTCAGACCGTATTTTCGACCTGCCAAAATATGTATCCCCCCCCCTAAAATCTACTGATGATGGCCTATCATCTAGTGTTTTATTTTATGAATACTGTACATCATGTCTAATAACAGCAGTGAATATGAACACATTTCCTAAAGTTATAGTGGGATACAGATTTTTTCAGACCGTATTTTCGACCTGCCATAATATGTATCCCCCCCCCCTAAAATCTACTGATGATGGCCTATCATCAAGTGTTTTATTTTATGAATACTGTACATCATGCCTAATAACAGCAGTGAATATGAACACATTTCCTATTTCCTGACAAAAGTTATAGTGGAATACAGATTTTTTCAGACCGTATTTTCGACCTGCCAAAATATGTATCCCCCCCCCCCCCTTAAATCTACAGATAATGGCCTATCATCAAGTGTTTTATTTTATGAATACTGTACATCATGTCTAATAACAGCAGTGAATATGAACACATTTCTTTTTTCCTGACAAAAGTTATAGTGGGATACAGATTTTTTCAGACCGTATTTTCGACCTGCCAAAATATGTATCCCCACCCTAAAATCTACAGGTGATGGCCTATCATCAAGTGTTTTATTTTATGAATACTGTACATCATCATGTCTAATAACAGCAGTGAATATGAACACATTTCCTATTTCCTGACAAAAGTTATTGTGGGATACAGATTTTTTCAGACCGTATTTTCGACCTGCCAAAATATGTATCCCCCCCCCCCCCTAAAATCTACAGGTGATGGCCTATCATTAAGTGTTTTATTTTATGAATACTGTACATCATGTGTAATAACAGCAGTGAACGTTTTTGGTTTAATAAATTCTCAATGTATAAAACTGTCAATGATCTAAATTAATGTTGGTGTATATTTTATTTGTTCATTATTCATACTATTTGAATTTTATGTTGGCTATATTTTTAATTGGCCCACATTTAATAATATTATTCACCTGGGTATATTGGCGAGTAGCCAATACGCCTTATTCACAGCAGCGCCATCTTTGATTTTTAATGAGAATAAAAGCGAGGCTGTGAGAGATAGTCATGCATCTACTCAATGGGCTGTACTGTTATTTAATGTGTTTTTGGATTGTTCCGCTCATGAAACACTGGAAAAATATCTTTCCAAGAAATGTCAGTTGAAAAAAAACTCCCGACTATGTAAGCTGTGGAAATTTGTAAGTAATCTAGCCGCTTTATTCAGCTTTTTACAGCGGATGCCATTGGAAACAAGATAAGTCTATCCCTCACAGCCTCACTTTCATACCTGTCATGGCGCTGCTCTGAATAAGGTCTATGGAGGAGTTTATATCGCAGACGTTATGTGGTTTGCAAAGTATTGCTGCGCCAACAAACCATACATTTTGATAACATTTTACTCATCACGTGTTTCTGTAGTCATCAATAATGCAAATAAGGTAAGATCGCGCCACGGGTAAAGTTAGGCATATAGGTTGCGAGTCAATTATCAGCATTCAGCTCATGCAATGGATCCGAATAATTATAAGCACATAATCAATTACAAACTGAAAGGGGAATATCCAGCACTTTACAGCAAAAGAGACAAACTTCTTCTTCGAAGAAAAGCTGCTCTCTACGAAGCTGAAGGTAAGATAAGCAAAATCATAACCCTTTAGTGACCAATTGATCGACAAATTATGAAAAATACATCTCAGCACTCTCCTGATGGCTTAATTACAAAACATTGATTCGTTTATTTCGAACAAATTTCTTCCCAATAATTCAAATTTATGAACATGCAAAGCATGATTAAGTTATAACTACAAGCCTACACGTTTAAGGCCCAGTCTACTTCTTAAGAATCATCGACACTATGCAGCCTTATCATGGCACAGCTGTGCAGTACAATACATGACATTTCCCACAGTTAAAACATTATTACGTTGAGATAAAGTAGGTTTTCTGCATGGATGGATTTGTAAGGCCCATGGGCACAGGTGTCTCCAAAGCCCCCCTTGACAATGATTGACAAGACAATGCAGATTACTTATTATGAAAGTCTCAACTTTCAAATTATGTCAATTTTATAACGAAATTCAAACAATAAATGCTGTTTTGCCGCTCTTGTCTTTAATATAACGTGCCAGATCAGCACCTTGGTTCAAGCAGCACGTGCTGTGAACTGATCTAAATCTACTTTTTTTTATTTGAAGGGGGATCTTTTACAGTCCACCAAACAACTGTAGTGTGAAGGGTTTAGGTTTTTACTTTTTACAGTTCAAATTTAATAATTATGTTAAAATAGTTAAATTGATATGCTCTATTGCTCTCTTTAGGCCCTTTTTGATGGATCATTTATAATTAGGCAATAAAACATTATGCAAATGAGGCAATGTTTAAAAATGTAGTCTCACTTCAACTTAGGGAAAATGGGCAGTTATAATGTAATAATAAATAGTTATTTTTCCTATTCTTTTCACACACAAAAATAAGCTCAAGGAGTGACAATAGTTTGGGATTTGGGGCCTTCACATTCACATAAGGCTCAAAAGTAAGTTCCAGGGAGCCCTCAGAGTGCTCGCAGATGTCTTTAAATCTATAAAATTGTAATAACATTTAGGTGTATTGCCATTGATGACAAATGTATTACCCTGTGTTACTTGCATGAGTATTAGAGTTTATAGTTTTTTTGTTTTTGTTTTTTTCTTCAATTTGTTTAGGAGAAGAGCTATATTACTGGCGCTATAAAGGGACTGCTCAAAGTCTTAAAACTAAAGTGGTCTGTGGTGCTGATGAGGCAAACAGGATTTTTGTGGATTTTCATGCCAGCCCTACTGGGGCACATTGTGGCAAGACCAAAACAAGGGAAGCAATATCCAAGAGATTTTACTGGCCAGGGATGTCTGTAGACATCAACAAGTGGGTAAGTCGGCACTACAAAACATTCATCATTATTTAATGATAAGGGTTGTTATTTCATAGTCAGTTTTATAAAACATTTTTTCTATATGATTAATAAAAATGTTTCCCTGATATTTACAGTACACATATTAATGAATTGCCATTTTTACATAACATTTTATCATCAGGTTTCCCAATGCTCAGCTTGCCAGGCCAGTTGTGCATCGATTAAACAGCCAACACAATACACTCCCATAAAGGTTAGTTCATCCAGGTTACTGATAAAAGGTTCCAGTGTAAAAGCTATGACTTAAATTAAAGTGTGTGCTTGATTAAAAACATTAAAAGAAAAGATGCTAAGTGCATTCATATGTTAGATATGTTAATCTCAAACATCAAATCCAGGCCTGGATGCTGGATCCCGTCAAAAGATATCCATTTGTCTGGTTTGTGCAACAGAAAGTCTTGTCTTTTGTCTCAAGATTCTATTAATAGCCTTCTATCGGTCTTAGAGTTTGACTGAGAAAGCCAGAGAAGAGCAGAAGCAGGAGACAAAGTGATGTTAATAAAAGAGCAGAGTTTATTTATTAATCTTAGTTGTGTATGTTTCAAAATTCTTCATCTAGTCTATGTTATGTAAATCAATGCTCAGACTTCATCTGAGTACAAATACAAATACAAGTACAAATCCAACAAGTGTTGTTATGCCAAGGGTAAACTATGGAAAATGACTGCTTCACAACATTGTGCTGTGAAGATGAAAACCTTGAAATGGGGACATTCTCTTGTCTCCTACATGTGAAGACAAACGTCACTTTAGACAACACAATCATAAGAATTAACAGCAAGAACAAGGATTTAAGTAAAAATATAAAATATAAAAACATTAATGAATAATAATAAAATGATTAAATCATAAATTATGTAAATTATATAAGTCAAATAACAATTATATGAATAAATTATAAATCAACTATATAAATGACTAATTATTATAAATTATTATGGAGTTAAATATAAAAACAAAGATAATATTCTTTAAAATAATAAAGAAAATAAAACCAATGTTGTTCTCTTGAAGTAAAACTGGTTGCTATTGAAAAACCTTTGTTGTGGCAAAAATTCTCATCAAACATAACTGCGTAAGAGACACTCGGAGTCAAATAATAAAAGAAAGAAATATTTATTCTTGCAAGAATAGGTTCAGTCTAGTACACAGGTGTTACGCTGTGCGAGAGAGTGACACAAAGCAGGAAGAGATGGGACAGCCTTTTATACTCTTTTCAAGGTTCTTCCTTATATGTTTACACCAGATAAGGTAATCACTGCTGTTCAGTCCTTCTTTAAGGACACAAACTGGCACAGAAATAAACTGGCCAAAACTGACCGTCCTCTCAGGTCAGAGGTCTTATACCATGTGTTCCTAAAGCGTCACATGCTCCAACACGTACACATGTAAAATTTTACTCATTGAATGGGTTCCCCAGAAGCACATGTCTCAGATAACCTAGTAATTCACTGATCAATGTATGATTGAAATTTCCACAACATCTTAGGTCCTTCACCAAGCAATATGAGTTAAGTGTCTGGATGAAAACTAATTTAATGATAATATATTTTGCTACAAGGTTTCTCAGCCATTTGAGTTGGTGGGGATGGACCTAATTGGGAAATTGACAGAAACCAAGCATGGACATCAATACATATGTGTGATGATCGACTACTTTACGAAATGGCCCCAGGCCTACCCTTTGACATCAAAGGCAGCCAAGGAAGTATCAAAATGCATAATCAAATTTGTCCATCAGTTTGAATCCCCGAAAAGGATTCTGACTGACCAGGGAAAAGAATTTGTCAATGCTGTAAGTACTTCATCTAGTCCAATGCACAAAATCACTATTGTTGATCTTTTATAAATATATATATATATATATATATATATATATATATATATTAGGGCTGTGCAAAAATTAATTGCGATTAATCGCATCCAAAATAAAAGTCTGTGTTTACATAATATATTTGTGTGTGCTGTATATAATTATTTTGTGTATATAAATACCACACATGCATGTATATATTTAAGAAAATGTGTTATTCATATATAAAATCTCTCTCTATATATATATATATATATATATATATATACCATAGACTGTAAAAAATATGGACGTAGTGTCCGTGACGTCACCCATAGGTTTCTGAAGAGCGATTTTGAGGCCTAAAGTGGGCGGGGCCGACCGTCGCCATCTTGGCAGTGCGTCACCTCTCGTCACTACCGGATAAATTAAAATGGGCAAAGAGGCGTGACGCGGGTGGAGCTGAGGTGCTAATGCTATGCTACTGCCGCTGAATTGACAGCTGATTTAAAAAGTAAAGCCAATGGTTAAAGTTCATGTTTTGCCCTTCGAAATATTATAATAGTTAAGACGTAACTAAAAGTGAAACTACTTTACTTTATCAACTTTATTAATCTCACAAGGGGCAATTAGTTAAGAGCATATATACAAGTACATTAACACAGATCACACATTTCTCACAACATACAAGCAGTCAACTATGTGCATTGTGATGCATTATTATTCTGCTAGTTAAAATGTATAAGTTACTTACAATATTGCTCT
The DNA here is from genome assembly GCF_016745375.1 of Pimephales promelas. The sequence goes on from NW_024121157.1 coordinate 471,451, forward strand.
AAGCTTGTGCATGCGACAGTGATTCAAGGCAAGCACACATGTCAGTCGGCATCTCACGTCAAGTTCGTAAAGAGCTTTAATTCAGTCCATTTTACAATCCGATTTTGGCCGCCTCTCAGTTTCTCAGATGGGTCAAACCAAATATTACCTCAGAAATTCAAGTAAATGAACTAGAAATCCGCGCTCATTCAAGGGTGTGCATCTATTGCATGGACGGAGAGAAAGCACTGAAAACATCGGACATCCATTAGTGCATGCGAGGGAAACAGCTGGAAACACGGCGCTGGTCGATCTCTCCATACTCAACACGACGGAATCCAACGGCGTGCACGGGCGAAGGTATAATACATGTATTAAATTGTATGAAATAATCCCGGAAAAGCACAAACACAGCTGAGGGTGACGCTAACAGACAGCAGACAAACGAATAGCAGTGAAAGCGGCAGCATGAATCCACCTGGCTGTCACTCAAGTGGCCACGCCCTTAATTATGCAGAACTTTAAGGCTTAAATATAATTTAAACAGATGAGTTGTAAAAAAATTCACCCCCCTCACAGTTGTCATGAAGGGAAAAATGAGCTCTATAGACCAAAGCCACTTTTTGCTCCAGGCTGTAAACATGTTTTTTTCTGCTGTAAAGTTGGGCATTTTAACATGGGGGAGATACAGATTTGACTCGCTTCTGCAGCCTGCCTCAAGCGGCCACTCGATAAATTGCAGTTTAATTCACTTCCGTATTGGCTTCAAGAGAGAGACGGGGAGGTTGCCGCTTGATATATACAGAATTTAAGCGCAAATAATTCTCAAATATATACATGCATGTGTGTGTATTTATATACACAAAATAATTATATACAGCACACACAAATATATTATGTAAACACAGACTTTTATTTTGGATGCGATTAATCGCAATTAATTTTTGCACAGCCCTAATATATACATATATATATATATTTAAAACAATGTTCCCTTATGATTGCAGATTAACAAAAGTGTGTGCGAAATTCTGAACATTAAAAGAAGCTTATGCTCGCCATACCATCCACAGACAAACGGATTAGTTGAGAGAATGAATGGCACAATTCAGAGGTGGGTTCTTTTTTGTATTCCTTAATAGACCACAGTAACATGTAACATACAACATTTGATACTTATGTGTCATTAAATGCGTATGTGTATACTTATTTTATGTGTGCATGTCCACTGAAACTGTAAAAATAACCCTTAAGTTTTAAATTTCAAATCAAATGCTGCCAAACTGTCCATTTCCATAATTTTCAATGAGATGTTTACTTCATAAATTGTATGAAAAAACATTATGAAAATATATGATCCAGATCACTCAAACCATTTCAAACCAACCAATTTGAAAATGGAGGTGCCCTTATATCGTCAGAAATTGAGCTTGGATGTCATCTAGTAAAAAAGTATGGTTCTGAACCCACCCAAACAAAATCTTACTGAAAGCCCTTTTTTAAGATATCAACCTATAAATAAATAAACTGTCTGCACACTTAAATCCTTTCAGCCAATTTTAATAACCAAGCTTTCGTTCAAAAGACCAGGATGGTCTTTTGACCGAAAGCTTGGTTTTTAAAATTTAGTGTTGTTTGTCTGGCACCTTTATGATCATGAGTGTGGTGTAACTCCTTCATAAAGATATCAACCTAACATTTGGAACACAACCTTTTTGTTAGTGATATATGGTAGTGATATAATTATATATATATAATATTTTTTTGATTCCCTTTATTTTTACAGAGCCCTCAGTAAATTGGTCGGTAACCACCCCGAAACATGGGATGATTACCTGGATGCTGTTATGTTTGGTCTTCGAACAAAAAAACAGATAACTACAAAGCACTCGCCCTACTATTTAATGTTCGGCAGAGAGGCTCGTTATCCGTCGGAAGTCCCGGAACAATACATGGTTGGTTTTATCATCTATGTATCTATCTGTATATTATTTTGTTCACTAAATAAGGTACAGAGACATGTAAAACTGACTATCATGTAAATCAGTGGTTCTCAAACTAGGGGACATATTGCCATGGCAGAGGGCCTGTTGAGCAGACCAAGCAATGCTATGTATTTTGCTAAATCTAAAAGAATAACTTTGAGAACCACTGAAGTAAGTGGTTAATTCTAACTGCAAATAATGTCTTTTCAAAGCTTGACAACATTGTGGAGGACATAGTGGGACAGGAAGATTTGGCACAAGACATTCAGCGACAACAGAAGCTGATGGAACTTGTCAAAGACAATCTTGCCAAGGGGCAAGAAAAAACAATGGGCAAAGTAAAGGTAACTACTAAAACATCAGACTTCAAAGTCAGGGATAAAGTTTGGAGACAAAACATAAGAAGCCAACAGAGAAAGGGGGGAAACTGGAAGCCAATTTTTTAGGTCCATACTCCATTAAGGCAATTCAGGGTAAAAGTGCTGATCTCCAAGATGACAATGGGACAATATTCCACAAAATTAACATCGACCAACTGAAGTTCAGCATTGATGACACACCCAGAATGCCACACTGGAATTTTAAAAAGAAAGCGAAGACTTCCCCATCACAACCACTTTCCCCACCTGCTACAGCTGTTGCATCCTCAGGAACACCCCAACCAACAGCCCCATCAGCTACAGCCCCCCATCCTCAGCCCTGCCAAAAACAGCCCAACCAATACCACCTGCCACACCACAACCAGCAACCTGTAAAGCCACAGGCCCATCAGCAAAAGTCCAACCAATACCACCTGCAACAACACAACCAGCAACCGGTCAAGCCACAGGCCAATCAGCAAAAGTCCAACCAATACCACCTGCAACACCACAACCAGCAACCTGTCAAGCCACAGGCCCATCAGCAAAGTCCAACCAATACCACCTGCAACACCACAACCAGCAACCTGTCAAGCCACAGGCCCATCAGCAAAAGTCCAACCAATACCACCTGCCACACCACAACCAGCAACCTGTCAAGCCACAGGCCCATCAGCAAAAGTCCAACCAATACCACCTGCCACACCACAACCAGCAACCTGTCAAGCCACAGGCCCATCAGCAAAAGTCCAACCAATACCACCTGCAACACCACAACCAGCAACCGGTCAAGCCACAGGCCCATCGGCAAAAGTCCAACCAATACCACCTGCCACACCACAACCAGCAACCGGTCAAGCCACAGGCCCATCAGCAAAAGTCCAACCAATACCACCTGCCACACCACAACCAGCAACCTGTCAAGCCACAGGCCCATCAGCAAAGGTCCAACCAATACCACCTGCCACACCACAACCAGCAACCTGTCAAGCCACAGGCCCATCAGCAAAAGTCCAACCAATACCACCTGCCACACCACAACCAGCAACCGGTCAAGCCACAGGCCCATCAGCAAAAGTCCAACCAATACCACCTGCAACACCACAACCAGCAACCTGTCAAGCCACAGGCCCATCAGCAAAAGTCCAACCAATACCACCTGCCACACCACAACCAGCAACCTGTCAAGCCACAGGCCCATCGGCAAAAGTCCAACCAATACCACCTGCCACACCACAACCAGCAACCTGTCAAGCCACAGGCCCATCGGCAAAAGTCCAACCAATACCACCTGCCACACCACAACCAGCAACCTGTCAAGCCAAAGGCCCATCAGCAAAGGTCCAACCAATACCACCTGCCACACCACAACCAGCAACCTGTCAAGCCACAGGCCCATCAGCAAAGGTCCAACCAATACCACCTGCAACACCACAACCAGCAACCGGTCAAGCCACAGGCCCATCAGCAAAAGTCCAACCAATACCACCTGCCACACCACAACCAGCAACCTGTCAAGCCACAGGCCCATCAGCAAAAGTCCAACCAATACCACCTGCCACACCACAACCAGCAACCGGTCAAGCCACAGGCCCATCGACAAAGTCCAACCAATACCACCTGCAACACCACAACCAGCAACCTGTCAAGCCACAGGCCCATCGGCAAAAGTCCAACCAATACCACCTGCCACACCACAACCAGCAACCGGTCAAGCCACAGGCCCATCAGCAAAAGTCCAACCAATACCACCTGCCACACCACAACCAGCAACCTGTCAAGCCACAGGCCCATCGGCAAAAGTCCAACCAATACCACCTGCCACACCACAACCAGCAACCTGTCAAGCCACAGGCCCATCAGCAAAAGTCCAACCAATACCACCTGCCACACCACAACCAGCAACCTGTCAAGCCACAGGCCCATCGGCAAAAGTCCAACCAATACCACCTGCAACACCACAACCAGCAACCTGTCAAGCCACAGGCCCATCAGCAAAAGTCCAACCAATACCACCTGCCAACACCACAACCAGCAACCTGTCAAGCCACAGGCCCATCAGCAAAAGTCCAACCAATACCACCTGCCACACCACAACCAGCAACCGGTCAAGCCACAGGCCCATCAGCAAAAGTCCAACCAATACCACCTGCCACACCACAACCAGCAACCTGTCAAGCCACAGGCCCATCAGCAAAGGTCCAACCAATACCACCTGCCACACCACAACCAGCAACCGGTCAAGCCACAGGCCCATCAGCAAAAGTCCAACCAATACCACCTGCAACACCACAACCAGCAACCTGTCAAGCCACAGGCCCATCGGCAAAAGTCCAACCAATACCACCTGCCACACCACAACCAGCAACCGGTCAAGCCACAGGCCCATCAGCAAAAGTCCAACCAATACCACCTGCCACACCACAACCAGCAACCTGTCAAGCCACAGGCCCATCGGCAAAGGTCCAACCAATACCACCTGCAACACCACAACCAGCAACCTGTCAAGCCACAGGCCCATCAGCAAAAGTCCAACCAATACCACCTGCCACACCACAACCAGCAACCTGTCAAGCCACAGGCCCATCAGCAAAAGTCCAACCAATACCACCTGCCACACCACAACCAGCAACCGGTCAAGCCACAGGCCCATCGACAAAGGTCCAACCAATACCACCTGCAACACCACAACCAGCAACCTGTCAAGCCACAGGCCCATCGGCAAAAGTCCAACCAATACCACCTGCCACACCACAACCAGCAACCGGTCAAGCCACAGGCCCATCAGCAAAAGTCCAACCAATACCACCTGCCACACCACAACCAGCAACCTGTCAAGCCACAGGCCCATCGGCAAAAGTCCAACCAATACCACCTGCCACACCACAACCAGCAACCGGTCAAGCCACAGGCCCATCAGCAAAAGTCCAACCAATACCACCTGCCACACCACAACCAGCAACCGGTCAAGCCACAGGCCCATCAGCAAAAGTCCAACCAATACCACCTGCCACACCACAACCAGCAACCTGTCAAGCCACAGGCCCATCAGCAAAAGTCCAACCAATACCACCTGCCACACCACAACCAGCAACCTGTCAAGCCACAGGCCCATCAGCAAAGGTCCAACCAATACCACCTGCCACACCACAACCAGCAACCGGTCAAGCCACAGGCCCATCAGCAAAAGTCCAACCAATACCACCTGCCACACCACAACCAGCAACCTGTCAAGCCACAGGCCCATCGGCAAAAGTCCAACCAATACCACCTGCCACACCACAACCAGCAACCGGTCAAGCCACAGGCCCATCAGCAAAAGTCCAACCAATACCACCTGCCACACCACAACCAGCAACCTGTCAAGCCACAGGCCCATCAGCAAAGGTCCAACCAATACCACCTGCCAACACCACAACCAGCAACCTGTCAAGCCACAGGCCCATCAGCAAAAGTCCAACCAATACCACCTGCCACACCACAACCAGCAACCTGTCAAGCCACAGGCCCATCAGCAAAAGTCCAACCAATACCACCTGCCACACCACAACCAGCAACCGGTCAAGCCACAGGCCCATCAGCAAAAGTCCAACCAATACCACCTGCCACACCACAACCAGCAACCTGTCAAGCCACAGGCCCATCAGCAAAAGTCCAACCAATACCACCTGCCACACCACAACCAGCAACCGGTCAAGCCACAGGCCCATCAGCAAAAGTCCAACCAATACCACCTGCCACACCACAACCAGCAACCTGTCAAGCCACAGGGCCACCAACCACAGTCCTGCCTCCGACTCATGGACGACATACTCTAGCTGTTGCTGAGAAATGTAAGATTTCTTTTTAATTTTAATGGAAAAGATGTTAATACACAAGCACACTAGTCTCATAATTATTTCTCCATTACCCTTAATGATTTACACGAGACTGTGACTGCTGTATTACATTTATGGACAGTGTGGTTACAGTAATGTATGAAGTGATACATTAGGAGCTTTGATCGTATTTTTATTGCCACTTACCTTTTCCACATCGATTTACTAGATATTTTTATTATTGTTTTACTTCTTTATTCATTATTTTTGGCAGATGTACAGGATGCCTGGGCAGGCAAGAATGTCCATGTCCTCCTCTCGAGAGTTGGGGCATACAAATTATTTTACTGGGACATTCACCAGCTTGGTCCAAACATGGAGCTGGAAAGTGAGGTATGTACAGTTTTAACTGTTTTGTAAATCAACTGTAGCCCTCAATGTATTTTTTTATTATTCTATCCTAATCTCTTGTTTAAAATTTCTCAACAGTCAATTAATGCATATCTAGCAATCTTGGTGCGTAAGTACAATGACCAGAATCCAACAAGATCAGCATTCATTGATTCATTTGCAATGACATCAATGTGGAAAAGGAGGACTCTAAGACTCAAGGTCTGTACTGGTATAAAGGATCTCATTGGATCTCACAACAGTGTAATATAGCAAAATAATATAAATAACATTTTATGATTTAAATAATTTAAATAAATTTAAAGGGATAGTTCCCACAAAAAAAAATGAAAATTCTGTCATCATTTAGTCACCCTAAAATTGTTCCAAACCTGTGTACACTTCTTTTGTTCTGTTGAACACAAAAGGAAAATATTATGAAGAATGTGTGTAACCAAGATCTCGTCCCCTATTGACTACCATTGTACTTTTTTTTTTTTTTACTATGGTGGTCAATGGGGGAGATTGGCTTGGTTACAAACATTCTTCCAATATATAAAAAAAACTATACAGGTTTGGAACAATCTGAGGGTGAGTCAATGATGACAGAACTATCCCTTTAAATATTTAATTTTTTGAGAGACTGCCTTGAACTACCTTTTATTTGGACTTTAATCTGTGATTTTCTTTACACATTTAAGTAAATATTTTATGGACAATTTAATAATCACAATGACTTTTGTTCAATTTTAGATTAAACCCATGGAGTACAAAATGTGGGAATTATAAATGAGCATCACCACTGGAAATTAGCGGTAACATTTACTTTACACTTATTATAAAAGTAAATTACGGCACAGAAGAAAAATGCAGTGCCATAATATTATGTTTCATGAAACACTTGATTGAGAAAAGAACTAATGTGTAATTTGTTTTTATGAAAAAAAGGTGATGTACCCACAACAAAGGAAGTCCCTGTTCCTGGATCCACTGGGAGAGTCTAAGCAAGACAACAAAACATGCCTTGAAACAACAAGGTAAGGATAGCTGTAAAAATTTAACTTTAGCATTATTAACATTTCAACATTTAATTTAGTATTGTCACGATCCACACACTGGAAACAGGGGTAAATCCAAAAGCAGTATTTTATTTTTAAAGGGCAATCCATTTCCGAGTCAGCCAGGCAAGGGTTAATAATCAAGGCAGTCCAAAACAAGAAACAAACAAGCAGGAACTAGGAATTTAACATAGACATGAAGTAGTGTGACACCAAATACAAGGACTGCGTAAAACACACTGAAACAGACAGGGTTATATACACAGGGAAAGTCAATGATAATGGGGAAATGGCTGAGTGCAATGATCAGTGATGAGGAACCGCTGAGTGCAATGATAAGACAAGGATCGTGGGAAATGTAGTTCATAAGTGAAGGACACCGTTGGAAAGGAGGACATCTAGTGGACACCTGGGGAACACAAACCCAACACTGTGACATAACCCTCTCCCTACGGAGCGGCTACCAGACGCTCCATCAGACCTGAGCGGGACAGGAAGGAAACATCAGGGCAGGACGGGAGGGGCTGACCAGGGCGGGACGGGAGGGAAAAATAGTCCTTTGGGCGGCCAGGGCGAAACAGAGAGTCCATCGGGCGGCCAGGGTGGAGCAGACCCCTCGGGCAGCCAGGGCAGTGAAGACCCCTCAGGTGGCCAGGGCGGTGAAGACCCCTCGGGCGGCTAGGGCGGTGAAGACCCCACGGGAGGCCGGGGCGGTGAAGACCCCTCGGGAGGCCAGGGCGGTGAAGACCCCACGGGAGGCCGGGGCGGTGAAGACCCCTCGGGCGGCCAGGGCGGTGAAGACCCCACGGGAGGCCGGGCGGTGAAGACCCCTCGGGCGGCCGGGGCGGTGAAGACCCCTCGGGCGGCCTGGGTGGAGCAGACCCCTCGGGTGGCCAGGGCGGTGATGCACTCTCGGGACCAGACACCTTCTCGGGAACAGACACCGGATCAGGAACAGACACCGGCTCGGGAACGGACACCAGAACAGTAACAGCCACAAGAACAGACACAAACACAAGAACAAACACTGGCGCTGGAACAAACACTTGCTCTGGAACAGACATTGGCTCTGCCTCTGGCTCTGGAACAGCAGCCACCAGCTCATGAACTGCCGACACCGGCTCAGGAACAGCCACTAAAACAGAAATGGTCACAAGGACAGACACAAACACAGAAACAAACACAGGGTCTGGGACAGGCACTGGCTCTGCCTCCGGCTCTGGCTCCGGCTCTGGAACCAGGGACACCAAAGGTCTGAAGGGTCTTCCCAGGATTCGTGCCAGATGCTCCAGATAGTTGCTGGGTATTCCCCTGGCTGCGAGAATGGGTTTCTCCTGATCTGTCTTGATCTGTCTGGAACAGCAGGCACGGGCTCAGGCTCAGCAACAGCAGGCATACCTGGTGGCATTGACCCCATACTGTGTGTGACAAAATTGCAAAACATCACATGTTTAATTTTGTTTTCTTTCTTCAGGGCATTCATGCGAAATAAGGGATGTAATGTCTCAAGGTGGACATGTGACACATCCCAAACAATCAGACGGGACCTCATGTGGAGTCTTTGCCTTGAAAGTATGTTTACTATTCAGAATAGTGTCCTCACCCTCACATTATAATATGACAATTGTTCAGTTAAGACTGTTACCCTAAAACTATTAAGTTATTCACTGACAGCAGATTTATGCCTCAATAACATAATTTTTTAAGGTAATCATAAAATGTCTTTTTCAGTTTGCAGAAGAACTATTGAAAAACGAGACGGTAGATTTTCCCGCTACAAAAGAGGCTATCATCACACACAGGCTGCAAATCGCTGTTACTCTTCTCCTAGAGACTGGTAAGTAAAAGGGGATGTTTTGGTCATCCAAAAATGTTTCTTATAATTGCTGTTAAACATTTTATGGAGCCATCAGAATTATTCCATACTAACCTAAAAAATATTTGTGTGGAAAAACTAAGAATTATAGATTCATGCTCTGTGTTTTGTTTTGTTTCTAAGATGACCTGACTGACATATGGATCAGAAGGACCCAAGGAAGATTTGAGCTGGGTAAATCAAACTTAAGAAATGTGAAATGAAATATGTTTTGATATAAAGTTATTAAGAATTTTATTGTAGTGTTATGTTGGATATTTATATTATATTTCTTCTATTTTGCCCAGGACTTACAAACATTACATAATTATTTTATCTCCACAATAATTACTGTACAGTATATTACAAATATCAATTACACAGGAATGAAAATTTGCAACCTCTTACTGAATCCAAATAATTTGTTTTCCAGATTCAGTGTGACATTTGTTTGCGGTGGTTCCACCATATGTGTGTTAAAAGCCCACCAACGGAGGAGGCCTTCCTGTGTACTGCTTGTACTCCTTAATTTTGTGTACATTATTGTTCCGGAGGAATTTATTGATTAAATCTTGTTGTATTATTACACCTTCCAAGTATGTGTCTTATCATCTTAAAATTATTAAAAACCAACAGACTGATGCGGGACATTATCTCAATATGCGACGTGCGGTCCAGCACAAAGTGGGACGGGTGCTGCTCACCCTTGTGAAAATACACTTAACTTTTGGAAAGAAGGCACTTTTTCTAATTTCCGCATAGTATAGTCCATATACACACAAGGGAACGAAATTTTGTTTCACTTGGACCACAGTGCCGCAAAGAAGAATTAGAATCAGAAAAATATGAAGAAGGAATGAGGAAGAAATAAGTACAGACATAGTGCAGACATACATGATAATAGAGGCATCCAAATGAATTTAATAAAAAAAAAAATATAACACAATGACAATATTAAAACTAAAACAACATTTAAGTAATGCAAGATAGTACAGTAATAGAAATGTAGGCCCATATGACTGTACAGATAGGGCCATGTTATTTACAGGTGTCCAGTTTAAGATGCTATTGGCTACAGATGCAGGCAACAATTTTGAGATGTTATGTACAACGTGACAGTTATGAAAGAGTGTATAGTTATTAGAGTTTTATCTGTTCAGACTGTAGGGCAACAGTTCAGAGAGTAATTGGGCTGTGTGTGTGGGGACCAAAGTGATTTTCTTAGCCCTTTCATTAACTCTGGAGGTGTAGAGATCTTGGAGGTTGAGCACTATCCGCTGCGGTCGGAGTCCCTACAATTCCAACGCCAGAAAGTGATTTAGCTGACTGAAACACTATATTATTTCTGTAGAATGTGGTGAAGATGGATGGCGGGGGTCTTATCTTGCTTTCTTGGCGCCACAGGAAGTGGAGACGTTGATAGGCCATCATCTGTGGAATATGGAGAGGGGGATACCTTATAGCAGGTCGAAAATACGGTCTGAAAAAATCTGTATCCCACTATAACTTTAGTCAGGAAATAGGAAATGTGTTCATATTCACTGCTGTTATTATACATGATGTACAGTATTCACAAAATAAAACACTTGATGATAGGCCATCACCTGTAGATTTTAGGGGGGGGTGATACATATTTTGGCAGGTCGAAAATACGGTCTGAAAAAATCTGTATCCCACTATAACTTTAGGAAATGTGTTCATATTCACTGCTGTTATTAGACATGATGTACAGTATTCATAAAATAAAACACTTGATGATAGGCCATCACCTGTAGATTTTAGGGGGGGGATACATATTTTGGCAGGTCGAAAATACGGTCTGAAAAAATCTGTAACCCACTATAACTTTTGTCAGGAAATAGGAAATGTGTTCATATTCACTGCTGTTATTACACATGATGTACAGTATTCATAAAATAAAACACTTGATGATAGGCCATCATCGGTAAAATCGTTGTTTGCCATTGACCAGCCTATGTTTAAGTGCAATGCATTATTGAATCATTTTGGTAATAATTCACCATGGAAGGAGGAGGGGGGGGGGGGGGGAGGGGGGTAAGAATAATTTTATATCCACAGGCTGTTTGCTTGTGAAACGATATCGTCGTCTTAGTTTTTCAGTACATTCTCGTGAGAATTGATCCATTTCGTGCATGAAGCTAGATCGTTTGCCCACAAAATAATTTGTTTTTGATGGGCCACATGATATCTGTCTTTGCTAGACCTCGTCGATAAAAAAACAAAACAACAACAGTAAAACGATGACTTAAACAATTCACGTGTTATAGTTTAATTCATCTTGGACAAAGTAATGACGCACCTCCTGCTGAATGCGTGCGCGCTCCCGCGACCGGGGATACACTTCCTTTCAGGGGTAAGTACCTTGGCACGACACCGGCGGCATCATTACATTTTCATCAACAGCTTACCAACTAGATTGTTATAGCTATATAGGCGCTCAGTTTTTCCTGTTGTAAAACACATCTGGTCAAAATCGCATTTTATAAAAAAAATTAAATGCTACTGAATGCAATTTAAGTGCAGGCTATGTATTGGCTATGACTATGTCAAATGCTAGCGCAGAGCTCTCTCAGCTCCCACAATTCTTAATCAGGCATCAAATAAATAACATATGAACTTTTAGACAACGTGCTTAGTAACGGAGAGCTCAGCTGATGGTTGCTTAGCAACGACAGACGCCTCTGGAGCGCAACTGCCCTAGCGCTTCTTTGGAAAAAGGATAAAATGCGCGCGCCTAGCGTTTTCTACGCGTTTTTAGGCGCGATATGTGAATACACAGCTCTTTTTAAGATCTTTCATTTTAAAACAGACAGATAGACTTAAAGGGTGACCAATAGCATTAATTTATTGGAAAAAAAAAATGCCACCACCAAAAAAAGGGCACTTCGACAAAAAGGGCACAGGTTGAGCCCTACCTGTGCACGTGCCTGTCTGACAACCCCTAGTCAGACAACATGCAAATAGTCCAGCACAAACGGTTTAATGCACTGCAAGCCTGCAGCGATCAGGGGTGAGCATCCAGTTTGGTGATTGGGATATGCCTGTTTAATGAAGTCATCTTCTGCTCTTGCATCAATCTTTTCCTGCGACTGGTAGTTGAATACAACCCTATGACTTACATAATGTCCTTCAATGGTGCTCCGCTCACAGCTGCTGAAGGCATTGTGGGACTTGATGCATTTTAGGAATGCTCTTGCTGGGGCATCACAAATGAAAGCATTCACTTTTATATTTAATGTTCCATTTTGGAACTCAACCCCATGTTGTTGGAGTGCCTTCAGTTCTGTTAAAAAACTGGACGTGTAATCATTAACGCTGTTTGGCTTTGCAACGATAAACGGCTCAAAGTTTTTCACACTACAAAGAATGGGCCAAATTTTTACATCGGATGATTTAGATAATCTACACTGAAATTTAGCAGCATCTCATTTTCTGTTGAAAAGAAATCGGGATACTGTGAGCACATTTTCAAAAGTCCCGTCTCCACACAAGTAGAGGAACTGGCCACCACATAGATCCCTGACTTCTATTTGAGGTGGAGTTCCTAACAGGGTTCTGGCATCTTTTGGCAGCCGGTGGCCATGTTTACGTAACACCAAGAGTAGCTCATCAACCGATGTGCGCATTGCCTTATTTTTTACAGAAATGTGAAATGTGTTCCTTTACTCCTCCTTGTGGACAAATCCGGTATTGCACCAACCCGCTTCGGCACGTAAACTCTCCTCATCCACGGCACGAACTTCTCCGGAAATCTCCGATCAGTCGTTCACCACGCTGCTTCCAGAGTCACGGTCACGGCACCATTGTAACAGTGTTGTCTCTGTGTTGTGTTGTTGTAAACTCAAGATGGACACCAAATCAAGCTGTCACAGTGTGGAGCAGGCAGACGATCAGGCAGAGTCCAGATTAACACGAAGATAATTTTAATTCCAAATAACAGGCAGAAAGGTAAACAGGTGCAACACAGGGTA
>NW_024121157.1:485386-700188 GCF_016745375.1 Pimephales promelas
CCTGTGCTACAGATAAAAAACGAACCTTGAGAGCAATCATTAACTCTAGAACAAAACAACTCTCACCGTTTCAAAACTGAGGTTTTACAGTCTTTAACCTTTCCTGAGCTCACACCAAGCTCTGAGGGGAAGCCCCTACAAGTTAGAGGGCCCTCATGACCATTTATGGTCCTTCCATCAGTCTCTTCTGTACACAGATTCCCCACTTACGACTTCACGAAGAGAAGAAAAATAAAAATAAAAGAAAAAGGGAAATAAAGAAAATCCCTTTGCCCACACTTATTGTGGCTGGAACGAAACAACTAAATAATTTCTTACCTAGGTCTTTTTTTTTTTTTATTCAACGCTTACCATAACTCTGAGAAAATGTATTAACTCCCTATGTATTATAACGTTAATACCGGTTACTTTAGTTTGATGGGCCTACTCTTGTGCAGTCTCCTTAGTTCTTCTAAAGGATTGCAGTTTCGCCTTGTATCCAAAGTAGAAGTCTCTGCCTGGTCCTGTCTGCCTGCTCCCCCGGCTGGAGCGCCACATCCGGTGCTGAAACCTCTCTAGTGGATCTACCGCTGGATTAACAATACGCACTTGAAATCCTCTGTCCACCATGTCTCTAGTCGCCTCGGCTGCTGAGTTGTAGAGGCGTGTGTCTCCCTCATAGAAAACCGAAACTTCGCGGGGAACGGCGTTTGAAATCTGATTTTGTTTTCTCTCAGCACTCTCTTTTTCGGCGTATTCCTTTCTCTTTTTCATCACCTCTGGTGCGTAATCGTGATCTACATACACTCGTTTCCCTTCGAAGGAACCCTTTTTTTTTCCCATGCCTTCTTGATAATGTCTCTCTTACATTTGTAGCTTGAAAACTTTGCCACTATAGATCTCGGTGGTGCATCTTCGATGGGGGAGGTCCAGCGCCCGGTGGGCTCGCTCCAGGTTGAGCTGGTACTCTGGTGGCAGCTCTAGCTTTTCTCTGAGTAAAACTTCCACAAAAGACCCCACTGATTCTACATTCTTTTCGGCCCCTCTTTTATCCATGTAACCGAATGTTTTCTCTTCTGGCCCTTCCTTCTTGATCAATTTGTCTCTCCTCGATCCTTTTGTGGAGCTTAATGAGCTCACGTGTGATTTCCTCGGTGTTCAGGACTCGCTCCTCCGTTTCTGCGATTCGTCTTTCAGCTTCATCAATCCTGACGTTCGTTGTTCTAAGATCTTCTCTGATGCCGTTTAGACCATCTGCTGTCTCGCGTCTGAACTCCTTATCTCCCGCAAGACCGCCTCCAGGTCTGACATTTTTCCTTGTAACGTTATTTGCGTTGTTTCGGATGTCAGCTCCGTCGTTGACTCCTGTTCAAACTCCGCTAGCTCAAATGCTAATTTCACTTGCTTGTCGTCGTTCCCGCGTTGCTTAACATTTCCAGCTTCCCTCTGGTTTTTCTTCTTGACATATCCAGTGCCCCGAAATGGTCTTCTTTAGATCATATGTTTCACTCAGGCTTTTTGATTTACGGGGCTGATTCTTAACTTTTATTGGGGAGCTGCTTCTCTACGATGTCGCCATGTTCGAACCGGAAACGGAACCCCCGTGTTGTGCTACTTTCATGTTATCACTGTGAAGCTGCTTTGATACAATCTGTATTGTGAAAAGCGCTATATAAATAAATGTGACTTGACTTGACTTGACTTGAATTTCAACTTAAATCATTTGTACTTCTCAGCTTGCTTCACTGTATGGCATGCACAGTGTTTCGAAAAACTGCAAAATGATGTAAGCATTACCATAAATAAGTACATCAAAATATATTAAAGTAATTTCTATGCATGAATATGAAATTTAACTCTATAAATGTACTACCAATGTTTCTTCAGTATACATCAACTGATGAAAGTGAGGAGGATGAAATGTCCTCTGAAGAGTGTAGCGATGCTACAGCTTCAAATAATATTTAATTACATTAAATGACAAAAAAAAATAATAATAAATCTACACAACTTCATAATATGTATTAAAATTCGTACAATCGAAAACCTAAGTATAGTAACGAAAAAAGGTGGGGTTTGGTGATTGGGAGGAAAAGAAAAGAGGAAGTAGAGAAACGGAAGGAGGAAGGCCGGTCGGGAAGTTGGGATTAGCGTCTGAGAAAGTTGAAGGAAATCGAGGCCGTTGTTTCAGCGTGTCGTGAAGATTCCCTGTTGGATTTTCGTTCATGTGGGTGATCCGAATTCTTGCACTGCAAAGACGGTCGGGATGCGCCTGTACGGAATAGACGGGGATATTCGCGAGCTGAAACCTGAACGTCGCCCGAAAGAAAACAAAGCCAAAGAGGATTCTGACAGTGAAGTTGAAGACCTGTGAGTGTTGTTCTTTCACTTCGACGACCTGAGACACCTAGCCCTAGAGGTAAAGAAACATTTGCTTTCCCGTGCCTTCTCGGTGAGGCTTCTGGTCTCCATAAACTTACAATTACCGAACTCCCACACTTCACCAGAAGAACAATTACTAACACTCCTTACCGACTTCCATTAACGGTGGTTGAACAAATTTCGTTTTCATTAGATGTTTATTATTTTTTGAACTGTTTTGGGATTACTTTTGTTGTAGTTTTGACTCATTGTGAACTTTCTAAGTCTGAGCGCAACCGCGCCGGTAAATCAGAGTAACGAACTGATTCCTTATTTGTTGTTTTTTTTGTTGTTGCTTTTTGAGAATTACTGCTGGACACTGTATGATTTAAATATATTTTTTTTTTGTGTGTGTGGTTTGTGAAAATTGTACGAATGGACTTCATGCTCTTGACGCTGGAGGTGGATTTTCTGTGTTTCCCGTGATCAGAAAATAAATGTTTGTCAGTTTATTTAAACTGTCTGGCGCCCAATACGAACATTTAAAAGTTTAATAAAACCACGTAACCCACCGTTACAGAGTGGCGCCCAACGTGGGGCGAACATGAACAATAGATGAACTTTTCCGAACTTTAAATTTAAAGGGACAATGAGACTGGACTATGTGGTGTTGAAATATTGAACCAACTTGGGATATGGACATTAAGAAATTGCCTGTCTTTCACATTTGTATCTGAAATGAACATTGAACATTTAAAGTTTTTTTTTCAAAATTGAAGATAATGCATAAAGGTGAATGGACATCTTGCTGGTAAGATAATTGATCTTGGAGCTGTATATGTTTTGATCAAAGTGGTAATTGTGAAAGTGGGACTTTATAGTTATTATTTACCATGTCAACTAATTCAAATCTCCATTCTTTTCCATCTCCTTTGATGTCCCCTCCGGACATTTCCACTCCATTACATATTCCCTTGCTTAGCGCTATGGATCATTATTCTAACATACAGGCCTCCATTCCCAGAGACCGTCCCTCCGCCCTTTTACAATCTGAAGATATGGACATTGCAACCCCTGTTTCTTTTCCCCCTGTTTTAGAACCCCACACTGAACATCCTGGTGTGTTTTCCACTCATGAGCGAGCCTCACTTGAGTCTGACATTCAGTGTGAACTCCCTATGATACTTCCTACCCCTGGTAGAGGATGGGGCCAACTGACTGAACAAGTCCATGACAATCTGAATAAGCTCTATCAGGATTTGGGTAAACAGAACAAGGTTCTAAATGATTTAATTAAACAAGTACAAAGAAGTAGATTTCATGTAGAGTCCAAGATAAACAAACTAGCAGAACAAACAGAACAAAGTTTCCGAAATCTACATGGGGTAGTGTCTTCCGTTAAAGACAAAAATGACAGTGAGATGGATATAATGTTGAAAGCAATCAAAACAGTAGTGACAGAGGAAGTGGATAGAATGAAAGTCTCTCTTGTGTCGGAACTTGGATTTATGGTGGATCAGCTGCAAATTGAGGTTCAAAGAGACTTAAAAGATACCCAGAAAGCAGTACAAGAAAAAGACATTGACCTGGTAAAACATACTTCTGAGTTATCTTCAGCATTAAAGAAATTGTCTACCAAAGTGGATGAAATGAGTGGAAAACTTGATGTACCCTCAGTGGCTCACACAAGAAAACTGGAAGTCGAAGAAAAGCAATCAACCCATTCAGCTTTTTCCCGTTTACCAGAGACTCCTCCCTTGATGACTACTTCTGCTCTTACCTCTGTTCCTAAAATTGATCACATTAAATTAGTCTTTCCTACATATGGGAGGCTAGGGGATGATCCTGACCCCCTATTGTACTTATCAAAGTGTCAAGATTTCCTTGCTTTGCACCCACTATCTGATCTTGATCTTCTAGCTACTTTTCGTACTGTTCTTCATGGCACCGCTCGATATTGGTGGGAAACGACCCGTTCCAAAGTAACGTCTTGGGCGGATTTCAAAACTTCCTTTTTATCTGCTTTCTTAGCTGAAGACTATGAAGACGAACTTGCAGAACGGGTCAGAACTAAAAACCAGGGTGAACATGAATCTGTCAGAGACTTTGCCTATTCTTACCGAGCTCTCTGTTCAAGATGGAATCCAGATCTCACTGAAAAGGACATTGTTAAGCTCATATTGAAACACCTAAAGCCACATCTTGCCAGTCAACTTCGTGGAAGGGTGGAGGATGTGGATGAGCTTGTGCGGCTGGGTCATCAGATGGAAAAGGACCACGAACTACAACTGATGTATGAGTGTAACATTCATGCCAGGAGATCGGGTCCCATACAAAAAGGGTCACAGCCTTCTAACCTGCCTCAAGAAGATAAAGCCCCATTGTGTTGGCGTTGTAGAGGTATACATTCTCCTGGCTCATGCCCTCAGTATAATTCATCTACGCAAATGAGCAGTCAGTATAACAGACAAAAATCTGCTAGATCCAAATCCAGTGGATACCCTGGTAACTCTACTGCATCAGCTGTGACATCATCCCAGCAGTCTTTTAAGGTTGACACTTCCCAGGCTAAGGAGTCTTTGGCCACTGTGAAACAACCTTCCCCTTTGAACCCAAAAAGTATTCCACAACAGCTGGTCGTGCCCATACATATTAAGAATTGGTATGGAAAGGCTATCCTGGACACAGGAGCTAGCTATACCTTGATGCATGAGAATCTCTGGACTGAATTGAATAGCTCAAAGGAAAATCTTAAGCCTTGGTGCCGTGGTCCCTTGTATCTTGCCAATGGAGAAGCGGAGTCACCCCTAGGTTGGACAGTTTTAGACATTGAAATTCAGGCCAATGTCATAAACTCACCAGTGGCTGTACTTCCTTCTAAGGCCCTAGCCTATGGAATTGTGTTGGGACTTGATTTCATCTACCGTAGCCAACTACAAATAAATGTTGCTGACCAGGTGTATGGATTCAAACATATGCCTTCAATCACATATCCATTCCAACCTGGCAGTGCCTCAATATCTGGGTGGAGAACGTGGGAAGTAAGGAACAACAAGGGTACTGGAAAACAGAAACATCAACTTGGCCTTATAAGTTCTATACCTCCTCCAGGGTTTCAGTTGAAGGTGGATCATCTTGATGTTCAAGACTATATAAATCAGGCTGTGTTTTCTGCTAATCTACAAGCATCCGAAAAACTGCACCTGTACAACATACTACAAACAAATTCCAAAGTTTGCACGCATGAGGTTGGTAGAACCAATGTTTTACAGCATCACATCTACACAACTGCCCAAATTCCTATAAAACAAAAACCTTACCGTATGTCTTCGGTAAAACAGACCATAGTGAAAGAGCTGCTTGAAGAGATGTTGTCTGCAGGTATCATCGAGCCCTCACGTTCTGGGTGGTCATCCCCGGTGGTGCTGGTACCTAAAAAAGATGGTGGACAAAGATTCTGTGTGGATTACAGAAAACTCAATTCACTTACGGAAAATGATGCTTATCCTCTTCCGTCCATCACTGAGATTCTAGAATCCCTCTCTGATTCAACCATTTTTTCCACTATTGATTTAAATAGTGGATACTGGCAAGTGGAGATGGCTCCTGAAAGTAAGTTCATGACTGCCTTCATAACTTCAAAGGGCCTCTACCACTTTAATGTGATGCCTTTTGGACTTAAAAATGCACCAGCTACATTCCAGAGATTAATGGAGTTGGTTCTGGGAGACTTACGTGGTCAGTGTTGCTTGGTGTACTTGGATGATATAATCATTTATTCTTCCTCTGTGGCACAGCATTTTTTGGATCTTCAGATGGTGTTTGACAAACTCCAGCAAGCAGGACTAACTATCAACCTGAAGAAAAGCAGGTTCTGTCTGGAAGAGATCAAATTTTTGGGGCACATTGTCAATACTAATGGCATTTCGGCAGATCCAGAGAAGGTACGCTCTATTCAGCAGTATCCTGTACCTAAGAACCTGAAGGAAGTTCAAAGATTTTTAGGAATGTCTGGATGGTACCACAGGTTTGTTCCTGGTTTCTCTAAAATTGCTGAACCCTTGAATAACTTGAAAAGAAAAGGACAACCTTTTATCTGGTCTCTTGAGTGTCAGAATGCATTTGAGGAATTAAAGTCACATCTGACTTCTTCCCCAGTTTTAGGACACCCTAAACCAGATCTTCCATTTACTGTATATACAGACGCAAGTGAAACTGGTCTCGGAGCAGTACTTGCACAGAAAACAGGAACAGACTCTGAGCAAGTTATAGCATATGCCAGCAGGACATTGACCAAGGCTGAAGTCAACTACTCTGCAACCGAAAAGGAGTGCCTTGCGGTGGTATGGGCCTTAGAAAAGTGGCAGTACTATCTTGAACCAAAGGTATTCACAGTAGTCACCGACCATTCTGCCTTGCAGTGGGTTCTGACTTCTAATAAATCCACTAGCCGTCTTCTGAGGTGGGCTTTAAGATTGCAGAAATTTGATTTTATTGTAGAGTTCAGGAGAGGCAAGCTCAATGTTGTTCCAGATGCTCTCTCTCGAATACCTTTGGGGGGTGAATGCAATTTGTTCTCTACAAAAGGAAAAGCTGAGGATCTCCCTTTTTCTGCTGATATGGTGTGGGCAGAACAACACCAAGACCCTGAGATTGAAAAGGTGTTCCGTGCTTTAGCAGAAGGGGATTCCGTCATGATGGGAAAATTTACAGTGCTGGAAGACAAAGTGTATAGGAAAACGCAGGTTTCTGAACACCAATGTCATTACCGGATGTATATTCCTTCTTCACTGAAAGCCAGAATGTTACAAGCTTATCACGAGAACCCCCTATGTGGACATCTGGGCATCTTCAAGACCTTCAAACGGATTTATGATGTTGCATTCTGGCCTAAGATGTGGTCCGAAGTAAAAGACTTTGTAAAATGCTGTGAGACGTGCCAGGTCCTGAAAAGTGACAACAAAAAACCTCCAGGGAAAATACAACAGACTGTTGTGAACAGACCAAATGAGTTACTGGGAGTAGACCTTATGGGCCCGTTCCCACGCAGTTCACACCAGCATGAATATATAATGGTTGTTGTAGACTACTATACACGGTGGGTTGAGATTTTCCCATGAGAACCGCAACTGCTTCCTCCATTACCCGTATCCTCAGAACCGAAGTTCTCACAAGATGGGGAGTTCCAGAGTATATTCTGTCGGATCGAGGTTCCCAGTTTGTTTCATCCATTTTTCAGGAATTGTGTGCACAATGGAAAGTCATGCCAAAACTTACTACAGCCTACCATCCCCAAACCAACATGACTGAGCGTGTTAATCGTACCTTGAAGTGTATGATTGCATCATATGTTGAAGATAATCATAGGAAGTGGGATACATACCTTCCTGAGTTCAGATTTGCCTTGAACACTGCTGTACAGGAAACTACGAGACTGACGCCGGCCGAACTTCAAGTAGGCAGGAAGCTCCAGAGTCCTATGGACCGAATTCTTCAGTCAGCAATCCCTGTTCTACCCGAGACTCCACTTTATGAAACTGTGGATCGACTTCATCAACTTCAAAAAAAAGGCAGAGGCTAGTTCAAAAAAGGCCCGTCTCAGACAATTAAGAAACTATAATAAAAACAGAAGAGAAGTGACTTACCAGTTTCAAGACCGAGTGTGGGTAAGGAATTTTCCCAAGTCAAGTGCCCCACATCAATTCACTGCTAAGTTAGGTAAGAAATGGAGAGGTCCTTACCGGATCGTCCGTCGGCTGGGCCCGATAAATTATCAAGTTGTCTTGGAAAGCAGTGGCGAAGATGTAAAGAATGTACATGTTTGTAACCTGAAACTTTGTTATCCTACGGCTGAAGAGGTGGAAAGAAAGGAACATCAAAAACTTCTGGAAATCTTTCAGGACACTTCAGATGAGGAAGAATTCTTAGGATTCTAAGAGAAGAACAACCAATGGTTGACTTTCCAATGGGGGGAGGATGTAGCGATGCTACAGCTTCAAATAATATTTAATTACATTAAATGACAAAAAAAAAAATAAATAAATCTACACAACTTCATAATATGTATTAAAATTCGTACAATCGAAAACCTAAGTATAGTAACGAAAAAAGGTGGGGTTTGGTGATTGGGAGGAAAAGAAAAGAGGAAGTAGAGAAACGGAAGGAGGAAGGCCGGTCGGGAAGTTGGGATTAGCGTCTGAGAAAGTTGAAGGAAATCGAGGCCGTTGTTTCAGCGTGTCGTGAAGATTCCCTGTTGGATTTTCGTTCATGTGGGTGATCCGAATTCTTGCACTGCAAAGACGGTCGGGATGCGCCTGTACGGAATAGACGGGGATATTCGCGAGCTGAAACCTGAACGTCGCCCGAAAGAAAACAAAGCCAAAGAGGATTCTGACAGTGAAGTTGAAGACCTGTGAGTGTTGTTCTTTCACTTCGACGACCTGAGACACCTAGCCCTAGAGGTAAAGAAACATTTGCTTTCCCGTGCCTTCTCGGTGAGGCTTCTGGTCTCCATAAACTTACAATTACCGAACTCCCACACTTCACCAGAAGAACAATTACTAACACTCCTTACCGACTTCCATTAACGGTGGTTGAACAAATTTCGTTTTCATTAGATGTTTATTATTTTTTGAACTGTTTTGGGATTACTTTTGTTGTAGTTTTGACTCATTGTGAACTTTCTAAGTCTGAGCGCAACCGCGCCGGTAAATCAGAGTAACGAACTGATTCCTTATTTGTTGTTTTTTTTGTTGTTGCTTTTTGAGAATTACTGCTGGACACTGTATGATTTAAATATATTTTTTTTTTGTGTGTGTGGTTTGTGAAAATTGTACGAATGGACTTCATGCTCTTGACGCTGGAGGTGGATTTTCTGTGTTTCCCGTGATCAGAAAATAAATGTTTGTCAGTTTATTTAAACTGTCTGGCGCCCAATACGAACATTTAAAAGTTTAATAAAACCACGTAACCCACCGTTACAAGAGGAATATGTACCCTGTTCTGAATCTGAATCTGATGACCCAGTCAGTAGTCCACTGGATGCATTAATTACATGTGAAAAATTGGTAGAATCGACACCAGATGACACCATCCATGAGTCTATGGACTACACAGAGGTTCAAGATACAACCCAAAAAAAATATTTTCCTGACAGCCATTCAGAAGCTCAAACATCTCCAACACTTGTCAAATCAGGGCAAAATTTTTGCTTTGTATGTGAAGAACCCCAGTCCAAAATTTCTAGACACTTTAAAGGCCATGCCAAAGACAACATGGAAATAGCAGAGGCTCTGAGTTTACCTGCAAAATCTAAAAAAAGGAAACAACTGCTTGAAAAATTGAGAAACCGAGGCAACTTCAACCACAACAACAAAGTCCTTAAAAAAGGAGAGGGTGCATTAAAAGTAAAACGACGAGCATTTAAAAACACAGGTTCAACCCGGAAGAAATATGAATATTGCGTATATTGCAAAGGAATGTTTTTGAGAAATGAGCTGTGGAGACACATGAGAGGATGCAAGTCCAAACCAGCCAAGACCGATAAGGCTACTGAGGGCAGACAGAGAGTCCTAACCATCGCTGCAGTGGCAAAACAGATGAAGGATTAATGAGATTGTTGAGTAAAATGAACGAAGATGAAATTTCCCATGTTGTGAGACATGATTCTGGTCTTCTTCAATTTGCTCAGTCCTTATATAATCAGCACGGATTTCAAAACATGAGTACATTCGCCAGAAGGTCCGTGAGCTTGGCAGATTCATGATAGCATTGCATAAAAAATGTCCATCTGCAACTCTGGATGATGCCATGAAGCCAGCAAATTTCATGAATGTCATTCAAGCAGTTAGAGAAACTGCTGGATTCAATGAAAGTACACATTCTTACCAAATCCCAAGCTTGGCTTTAAAAATTGGACACTCCCTCTTAAAAGTAAGTGAAATTATCCAATGCCATGCTCTTATTGCTGGAAACACAGAGTTGGCAAGCTGTGCAGAAGGATTTCAGAAACTGTACAAATCAAAGTGGTCAGAATTTATATCTCACACACCATTAATGATTTGAAATACAACAAACCGACCAAAATGCCACTCACTCAAGACATCGAAAAACTTAATGACTATCTACAAAGAAGTGCAGAATCGGCCTTCCGGGAACTTAGCCAAAAGACCTCAGATGACAACTATGCACGTCTCACCAAGCTAACACTGACAAGGATCATTCTGTTCAACAGACGACGGGTTGGAGAGGTCTCCAAGATGCCTTTAAAAAATTTCCTCCAAAGAGATGACTCGCACACATCTGACGAGCTGGGTCTATCAGCTTATGAGAAGAGCTTGTGCAAATATTTTACACGAGTTGAGCTGAAAGGAAAAAGAGGACGAAGAGTTGCCGTTTTACTTAATCCAGACATCACAAAAGCTCTCGAACTGCTGAATGAGAAGCAGGCACAATGTGGAGTACTGCAAGAAAATGAATTCCTCTTTGCCATTCCAAAGTGCTCTAGCCACTACAGAGGTCACGACTGTCTCAAGAGGTTTGCTGCTGAGTGTGGTGCAACTCACCCAGAGTACTTGAGATCGACACAACTGAGGAAACAAGTTGCAACAACCTCCCAAATTCTTAATTTAAAAAATAATGAACTGGACCAACTAGCAGACTTTTTAGGCCACAATATTAATGTGCATAGAGAATATTACAGACTACCTGAGGCAACCATCCAAGTGACCAAAATTTCAAAACTGCTTCTAGCCCTTGAAAAGGGAAAGCTGACATAATTAAAAGGAAAATCTCTTGATGAAATCCAAGGTACAGTTACTATTAATTGTTTTTAATCAATTAAGTAATGAGTACTAACTAACATGGAAGGGTCAATGTTAAGCTTATTTTTCCATTGTGTTTTCTAAGATTTTACAGACGACGAAGATGACGACCAGGACATTGACAGCGATGAAGACTCCAATGGAGCCAGACCTCTGGAGCTCAACTCAATCAGTAATGGTATTTAATAAATATTTGTGTAAACGTGTATGTATGATGATTAATTTTATCATTCTGTTTGTGTGATGGATCTTAATGCAGTCAAAAAAGGGTTTTCAAAGTGTGAAGGGGAGAACGCAAGGGTATGTGAGGGAAGGCAAAGACCATAGCTGGACAATATATTACATATCCTGGTTAAAATATAAAGCAGATGTGTTTAATTGGGGTTGGAGCTAACTGCAGAACAGTGACTCTCGGGGAGCAGGATGGGACACTGGACAAAAATTTCTATTATTGCTGGTCAAACATAACTTTAAGCATCAACTAAAACTGTTTTGGATGAGAAATCAACATTTTATTAATGTCACCTTGCTACCATTCATCCAAACATTTTCCTCAACTTACCCTGAACCAGTCCACGGTGGCAGCAGGTCAAGTAGGGCTTTCCATACTTTCCTTTCCCCAGCCACTTTCTCCAGCTCCTACTGTGGGAACCTAAGGTATCCCGAGGCTTGCAGAAAGATAAAATCCCTCAAGCATGTTCTTGGTCTTACCAATAGTCCTTTTCCAGTTAGAAATGCCTGGAACGAGTCCTCTGGAATCCATCCAGGAGGCATCCTAACCAATGCCTGAACCACCCTAACTGGCTCCTTGTAACTTGGAGTACTCCCAACATATATGAGCTTTTTGCCCTCTTTCTCATGGTCAGTTGAGACACCCTGCAGAGAAAACTTCTCTTCGGTCTTGCATGTAATATTTTTCACACCCGATTACTTGCATCACTATGTCAAGCATAATGTGTAAAGTGTCACAGAATCACCATGCTCCGTATAAGCTGACAGCAGACACGGTCCTTGTCAGGTCTCGATTGTGACTAGGACTTTCCTGACGTTCCAATGAGCTACTTACCTGTGTTACCTACCCTCCCAGTCAATCTCCTGGTGTCTCCTGGTTCGCTTCCTGGATACCACTGCAACGAAAGGAAAAATTTGTGAGTCGACAAGTTATGTCAGCGAAAGTGGTGTGTATTGCAGCTTACCTGTCTGCACTTTCTTCTCCAGTCACAAACTGGTTGTTGACATTCAAGCTCCCTTAGTTATTGGAACTTATTACTGCCACTCATTAATAAGAGTTTACTCAACTGTTTCCCGGAGTCCGTTTCCTGACAGAAGACAGGATAAAACAATCATGAGGACTCCTGCACCTGATCCTATTCAAGAAATCGTGGATTCATTATGCTGAGTGATGTCTAATCCAATCACCACCACACCAATCACTGCACCTGTTCCTTCTCCCTCACCTGTTGTGGCCAGTCCCATGGCGAACCCAGTGACTTACTCTGGTCTGGTGGCGGAATGCAATGGATTCCTCTGAGGCTGCATATGATGATTCCATTGGTCTAAAACAATTCACCAAGCACACAAGCAGAGTCTTCCATGGCATGCAGGGGTGTTTGGAGACCAACCAGTGTCAGTAATCCTTCTCTCCATGTCAGCCAGAGTAAGTCAGTCTTTTAGAACAGAACCCCTGCAGATTCAATCCACTCATCTGTTTATGCCTGAGTGACAGTGCTGGCTGACCCAGCATCTCTGCCTACGCTGCGGTGCTGCTGGACATGTCAATCTTGCATGCCTCATACGTCCACCACGACCCTTGGTGAGTTTTGTACAAAAAACTTTGGCTCTGTTTCATTGCCTATGAAACTCTGCCTATGGAAGACCTTCAATGAAAAGTACTATCAAGCCCACAGTAAAAGCCACTCCATGTTCAAAGACTTCACGCATGAGGTGCTCCGGGATTTCCTCTAGTGGTTTGTACTGGTCTACTTCAACATCATCTATTCCCAGAGCTTGGACCAATTATTCTTGAAAGCAGAGACGTGCCAGTTCGATTCAGTCAGAGATCCAGTTCCTCTGGTACATCATTAATTAACAAGGCACCACCATAGATGAGAGGAAGGTGGATAATATCCGTAACTGGCTCATTCCCACCACCATAAGGGAACTCCAGAAATGTCTTGGAACTACAGTGTCATCACTGGTCCCCTCACCTCTCCTCTCTGTGGAAACCCCAAGTCTCTGTCCTCACGTCTCTGGTCCCTATTGAATAAGATTCCATAATCATTCATTGCATCATCAAACTAACCCTTTTATCTTTTTGAATAAGTGACCTGTAGTGGCACAACTTACACAGTGTGCCTTTAAAGTGATCTACGCATAAAAGTGTAGTATGTTTTTGCACCATGCAACTGATTTTTGAGAGGGAAACAAAAGGTGATGTGATTTCATATGCAAAGAAATTAGGTAAATATGCCATGAAAAACAGTTTTTAAACTTTTTTTTATCTTTTTAAAGGTGAAAATGTGCGAGATGCTACTTCATCCACGAAAGTTAAAGGTATGTCGGGTTTTGTTTCAACTTTCCATTACTTTGGCATTCATTTCTTTCTTATAAACAGTGGATTTAACTATGTTGTACTTGCGTACTTTGTTGTACTAACCATCTTATACATTTCTAATAGAGCTTGACAGACCGAAGAAAAAAAGGGCCTATGTAAAAAGATCATGGACCGCTTCAGAGGTTAAATCTGTAATGAAATTCTTTGGAAACCACATCACAAAAGGGAAGCTGGCTACTTTGGCTGAATGTGAGGCTTGCAAGAAGGCAGTCCACCCCATTCTTGCTTCACGGACAAGCCAAAACATAAGAGACTTTGTCCGGAACAAGGGCACAACTTACAAGAAGCAAAGATGTACATGAGTTTATTCTATCTGTCTTCTATCCAATTCTTCTATTCAAACTGCTTTCCTAGCTTACAAGAAACAAATATGTACATGAGTTTATTCTATCTGTCTTCTATCTGTCACAATTCAGTAAGTGACAGTCGAATCAAACTGCTTCTCTAACTTGCAAGAAACAAACATGTACATGGGTTTATTCTATCTGTCTTCTATTCTATTCTTCTATTCAAAACTGCTTCCCTAGCTTACAAGAAAAAGATATGGACATGAGTTTATTCTATCTGTTTTCTATTCTATCTGTCTCTTACTTAATTGTGACAGATAGAATAGAACTGCTTCCCTAACTTGCAAGAAACAAATATGTACATGAGTTTATTGAATCTGTCTTTTATTCTATTCTATTCAAACTGCTTCCTGAGCTTACAAGAAACAGATATGAACGAGTTTATTCTATCTGTCTTCTATTCTATTCTTCTATTGAAACTGCTTCCCTAGCTTACAAGAAACAGATATGAACATGAGTTTATTCCATCTGTCTTCTATTCTATTCTTATTTTCAAACTGCTTCCCTAACTTACAAGAAACAGATATGAACATGAGTTTATTCTATCTGTCTTCTATTGTATTCTTCTATTGAAACTGCTTCCCTAGCTTACAAGAAACAGATATGGACATGAGTTTATTCAATTTGTCTTCTATTCTATTTGTCACAATTCAGTAAGTGACAGTCAAATCAAACTCCTTCCCTAACTTGCAAGAAACAGATATGAACATGAGTTTATTCCATCTGTCTTCTATTCTATTCTTATTTTCAAACTGCTTCCCTAACTTACAAGAAACAGAAATGAACATGAGTTTATTCTATCTGTCTTCTATTGTATTCTTCTATTGAAACTGCTTCCCTAGCTTACAAGAAACAGATATGGACATGAGTTTATTCAATTTGTCTTCTATTCTATTGTGTACATGAGTTTTATCTATCCGTCTTTCATTTGACTGTTACTTACTGAATTGTGACAGGTATAATAGAACTGCTTCCTGAGCTTACAAGAAACAAATATGTAAATGAGTTTATTCTATCTGTCTTTGATTCGACTGTCACTTATTGAATTGTGACAGAATAGAACTGCTTCCTGAGCTTACAAGAAACCGATATGAACATGAGTTTATTATCTCTGTCTTCTATTCTATTCTTATATTCAAACTGCTTCCCTAGCTTACAAAAAACAAACATGTACATGAGTTCATTATATCTGTCTTTTATCCTATTCTTCTATTTTAACTGCTTCCCTAACTTACAAGAAACGAACATGTGCATGAGTTTATTCTGTCTTTTATTCTATTCTATTCAAACTGCTTCCCTAACTTTCAAGAAACAGATATGGACATGCGTTTATTCTATCTATCTTCTATCTGTCACAATTCAGTAAGTGACAGTCAAATCAAACTGCTTCCCTAACTTATAAGAAACAAATATGTACATGAGTTTTATCTATCTGTCTTTGATTCGACTGTCACTTACTGAATTGTGACAGATATAATAGAACTGCTTCCTGAGCTTACAAGAAACAGATATGAACATGAGTTTATTCAATTTGTCTTCTATTCTATTTGTCACAATTCAGTAAGTGACAGTCGAATCAAACTGCTTCCCTAACTTGCAAGAAACAAACATGTACATGAGTTTATTCTATCTGTCTTCTATTCTTCTATTCAAACTGCTTCCCTAGCTTACAAGAAACAGAAATGTACATGAGTTTTATCTATCCGTCTTTCATTTGACTGTCACTTACTGAATTGTGACAGGTATAATAGAACTGCTTCCTGAGCTTACAAGAAACTGATATGAACATGAGTTTATTATCTCTGTCTTCTATTCTATTCTTATATTCAAACGGCTTCCCTAGCTTACAAAAAACAAACATGTACATGAGTTTATTCAATCTGTGTCTTATTCTATTCTATTCAAACTGCTTCCCTAGCTTACAAGAAACAGATATGAACATGAGTTTATTCTATCTATCTTTTATTCTATTCTTATAATCAAACTCCTTCCCTAACTTACAAGAAACAAATATGTACATGAGTTTATCTATCTGTCTTTGATTCGACTGTCATTTATTGAATTGAATTTGTGACAGATAGAATAGAACTGCTTTCAAAGCTTACAAGAAGCAAATATGTACATGAGTATATTCTATCTGTCTTCTATTATTTTCTTCTATTCAAACTGCTTCCCTAGCTTACAAGAAACAAATATGTACATTAGTTTATTCTATCTGTCTTCTATCTGTCACAATTCAGTAAGTGACAGTCAAATCAAACTCCTTCCCTAACTTACAAGAAACAGATATGTACATGAGTTTATTCTATCTGTCTTCTATTATTCTATTCAAACTACTTCCCTAGCTTACAAGAAACATGGACATGAGTTCATTCTATCCATCTTCTTTTCAAGCTGTCACAAGTAAAAAATCTGTTATCTATTCTATCTGTCAAAATTCAGTAAGTGACAGTTGAATGAAACTGCTGAAATAAATAAATAAATATGTACATGAGTTTATTGGATGTCCTCTATTTTATTCTTAAAAAATAAACATGTACATGAGTTTATTGGATGTCTTCTATTTTATTCTTATATTCCTTATTCCCTATGAAATTATTGTTCTATGTAGTTTTTGTGCTAAGTTAATAAATATATCTAATGAAAGAAGTGTGAAAATCTAGTGTGAAAATAGGTAAATATATATCCGTTAACTCTTAACATTCAGTGCCTGAGGTATTTGACAGGTTGTAAGTTTACAAACAAGCTATAGTCTACAGTGGGAACTAGTTACACCAGGATGGGGCATGTTCGGTTCACATAGTTTTATGTCCATGACATATAAACTCATGAGAACCTATGTTGTGACCTCGAGAGATTCTTACTTAGTACGAGATCCTATGTTGAGAGAACGACATTTTTTATGTCGTTTGAGATCCTATGTTGAGAGAACGACATAGAGAGAATGAGAAATATATTTATATTATTTTATGTTCTTACATATTTTGTTATTTATTGAAATAGGTGGGATGCTGTCCCACCTGCAACTTATTTGAGGTCCCTGAGGTCCCGTCAAATAAGTTGCAGGTGGGGTGCTGTCCCACCTGCAACTTATTTGACAGGGTCCCTTTAAGCACTCCATGGACTGACCACAGACAGCCTACAGGGACTCTGTCTACTAAGTGACAGGTGGGATGCTGTTTCTGACTCTGACATTTTCAGCCGGTGAATCCTGGTCAGGAATCGGGCATTTCAGCATATGTGATGAAATCCCCAATTCCTTACCAGGATTCACCGGGCGAAAAATCTCAAAGTCGAAAACAGCATCCCACCTGTAACTTATTTGACAGGGTCCCTGTAAGCTGTCCGTGGACGTGTCATTTTAAGGCTAGTTATGCATTGTCATGAAATGCTAAGTACTCCTACATGTTGCATTGTCTCCTCTGTCCACTGTGCTGCAAGTATTTAGTAATAAACCACTAACAATCATGAATTATGACCTAATAATGCATTGACAACAAACAGCCTAAAGAGGTTCCATCAAATAAGTTGCAGGTGGGATGCTGTCCCACCTGCAACTTATTTGAGGTCCCTGAGGTCCCGTAAGCACTCCATGGACTGACCACAGACAGCATACAGGGACCCTGTCTAATAAGTTGCAGGTGGGACTCTTTTATGCCCACCTGTAACTTATTTGATAGGGTCCCTATAGGCTGTTTGGGGACACTGTCAGTAGACATAGGTGTTATAACAAACTAATTACACAGGTTTCGATTACACGAACAGATCAATTAACACTTTGACCAGTTTAAACCATTTTAATAAAACGCCTAATTAAATTTGAATTATCTAAGCAATACTTGGAAAAAAAAGGACAGACAAGAAGTTAAAATTCCAAACAACAAAAACTACTTTATTTTGAACAAATATACAGGAAAAAAGTGAAATTTAAATGGAAATGGTGATGGGTAAAAAAAACAAAGGAACAACTCAAAGTCTTTAAAAAATCGAACACTTGAACAGTTTTTTTTTTTTTTTGGAACAAACACTCTAAAAAAACACACTTTAACTGACTTGAACTATTAACAATAAACACACTTGAACACTTGAACAGTTTAAAATTCGAAGAAGAAAAATCTCTCGCGGAACAAACACTCACGAACACTCGTAACACGAACTCGACGTCTGAAAAACATCAACTCAGTTTCAACGTCTATTTGCGCTGCCTGCGCTTCTTTATGGCCTCCTTGACCTTCACTCTAAGAAATGAAGCATGGGTGTAGTTTAATTTAAATACTAGTTTTATGGTAAAATTACTAAAAGTATTATGTTTATGCAGTAAAAATAAGCGAGTTTCATAGCATTAAATTAATAGTATAATATTTCAAGTCAACAAAATGTCACAGATTTAAACCAACGTAACCAGATCATTTTAAACCAACTAGCGGTTGAAGATTGTCCCAAAGCGCTTTCCGTACATTCAATCTCGCACATGATGCACGAGAAGATAATAGCATTTTCCACCTGTCCTTTGGCAACTTTTGAATCCATTATCATCCATAAACTATTTGGTAAGTAGAATGTTTTTTTTTTGTAATATATTTTACAATTTTACATTTGTGACAACAGATGATGTTTTTTGCGCTTAGCTGTAAACTTGTGCCCAACCCTGCTCCTGCCGATCGACTGTCCTGCACAGTTCATCTCCAATTCTAATCAAACACACCTGCCTTGAATTTTCAAGTGATCCTGAAGACCTTAATTGGTTGCTTCAGGTGTGTTTGATTAGGTTTTAAACTGTGCAGGACAGTCGATCGGCAGGAGCATGCACACCTTTTAAAACGATCTCTTGCTAGCTTAATTTACAGAACATTAGCATGTATCCTTATCATAGTAAGTGTGTTAGAAGTGGAAATAGTGAGAATTTGGTGTTTTTATTTTTTAGTTTAGTTGTAATTAAGCTTTAAACTTTTTTATTGACATTTAACTTTAGCTTAACATAACACATGGTCTAGATATATTCTTTTTTAATGTTTTTTTTAGCTCCAGTAGGCTATAGTATTAAACTAATATTGTTTTTGTTGTTTTTTAAGCTCTTTATTAAATAAGTGCTGCTGTCTGTTATGCCTGAGGAAGAAAGGAAAGCACTGATATTGGAGGTGAAAAAGAAGAACAACCAACAGCTAATCAAAAGTAAAATGGAAAGAACCTTTGCCTATAGAAGACAGGAAGTCGTTAAAGATATGCCCTTCATAGCAGAGTTCAAAAACAGATGGCCAGCCCTGTTTTCTGAGAGCCAGGTAAAGTATTATTCATCATCTGTATTTAATTTAAATATATGTAATTAATGTCTAAATACTGTATTAGGGTATTAATTTTAAACAAATGAGTAATATTTAATTGACAAAGGTTTGGAGGCAATGTCGTAAGAATCCATGCATATGGTTGTTCTGCTCTATATTAGGCCTACAATGCACATTACACAAACATCCATATAAAATGGTTACAGATAGCCCACATTGAACCTCCAACTAAAAACATTTAGCCAAAAGCAAACTCATGTTCCCTTCCAGGGGTGTCAAACTCAAAGTTACAGA
This sequence comes from Pimephales promelas, assembly GCF_016745375.1. Next base: position 505,086 of record NW_024121157.1, read on the forward strand.
GAGGGCCAAAATTAAGAACTGGTACTGTTATGCTGTCTTAATATTATTATTATGGCCACGCCAGCTCCACTATCGAGGCAAACTGGATATAATTGTACCACGGCCAGATGTAGCCCACAGAGTTTGACATATTTTGTTTTAACTTGAATTTGTGTTTTAATACGTTTCAGGTAAATGCAGAATTCACCCTCATCACCACAGTCCCCCTGTTCTCAACCTTTATGTCCCGACTGGATCATTACTCCAACCAGCCATTGAGGGTATTCAAAAAGAAGGGGGGAACAGCAAGACGCGATATCGACGTAATCATTGCGGAAATGGACAAGGTATGTGTTTTTGGTGTATTTTGGGCTCTGACCCTGGGGGTTTAACATTTACTCTGAACATAATTACTACATTAAAACTAATTACTCTAAATATGACTTGCTATCACAAATACAAAATTCTATGATTTGTACAAATAGAGGTATTTCTGTAAATGTTTTTAATTTACGAAAAGGATGCTTTATATTCTGTGCAGATTTATCATGAAATGTCAGTTGTACATCTGTAATTCTGCTTGTGAAATGTTGAATCTGCTTTTCTGAATTGCCTGATGCAATTGTTCATTTGTCCATTCAATTACGTATATTTTAGTTCAAACTGAACAATACTGCCTCCTTCAATGTGTCAATGGTATAAGCTTGAGAAACACTTGAGGTATCTGTGTAAATTAGGGCTTGCTAAATAGTGAAATTATTTTCTCATAATAACATCCTTAAATGGAATGAGTGTGTATATCACGCAGTTGACAAATTAATGACAAATAAACTACAGATTTACAATTGATATTTAATTAAAATTGCATAAATCAATTAATTAAAAACTTGGTAGAATAAGGTCATAATAGATTTGTCAATGTGATAATGGCAGTTTCCTCAAATAAAATGTTCAAAATCAGTTGTTGGTTTCCCACAGAATCCCAGTGTTGAAGTACGACGGACTGAAATGAAAAGCCTGGCAGCCTTATTAAGGAGCACTGAGCACTGAGATGAGAGAGGTATCCATCAACTTGTCTTAGTTAAGGGAATAACATAGTTTAATATAAAAAATGGTGGAATGTTCAACATCTTTTTAGTTTGTTACTAGTGTCAAATATGCATAATTAATAATGGGTCTCTTTGTTTGTCATAGGCTATCGAGGATATTGGTATTGATGCAATGACGGAAATGGAGAAACTGGCTTTGGGTCTCTATGTTGTTCGACATGATGGAGCAGATGCTACAGATCCACCTGATGTTGGCATCGTCATTGAAGGCTGCACAGTTCTGCGAGATCTGAGAGAGGTTACAAATGGATGTGCAGTTCTGTTTGGCTTGATCTACTGTTTAAACTTGAGCTATCCCATGGAGCTGCGATACTTTCGAATTTCTTCAGGAAGTGTTAATGGAAATGGATGGATGGGAACAAGCTCTCCACTAAAGTGCAGGTCCTCAAAAACAAACTGCATGAGTAAAATCACCTTCACCAGGCAAGACTGGACCTGGCCTTTTGTTGACTGCTGCTTTATTTTTGGACTGCTGCTGGACAAGGTAAAGCTGTGATCAATAATGTTTGGAATAAGCAGACAAGACTGTAGTTGATTAATTTAAATTAGTCTATTTGCATTTTATGTGTATTTATGTTGGTGTCTTCAATTTTATTTGTACACTTTGCATTTGTAAGTTTTGCTTACTTTGCATAATTGTGTCAGTCATGACAGTGCCAGCTATAGTAATGCACATTGAAGGTCAAAATTACTTTGACTAATATTTCAAAACCAAAGGTGAATAAAGTTAAAGTGACTTGAGTATTTTTATTAACAGTTTATATTATTGATCTGTGTTGTATATTTCATGTTATCATTGTGAAGCTGCTTTGATACAATCTGTATTGTAAAATGCGCTATATAAATAAATTTGACTTGACTTAACAGCAACTAAGTTCTAGTCATTAAGTACAATCAACACAAATGGACTACATAGCTAAGCTTCTGTTTAATAAATTTAACTTAATCAGGTCATGTTAGTTCAAGCTATAGTCATTAAATGCAAGGCAATAATTTACATTTATTCAAAATAATTGTGCATTGTTCCATTTAATTAACACAGTTATGAACGATTTACTTAAAACATTATGTTAGGATTAATTGTATATTACCCTTTCCATTTAAGCAACTAAGTTTTGTGGGACCGGTTGACATAACTTTATTAATTAAATACAACATCTTATTTTTTGGAGACCTCCTTTTGGCGTGTCAGGCCGACGAGGGTCGTGGAGGTGGGGGAAAAGATGGCCTTCTTTACTTTCAGCGGGGACACGTGCCTCTGGGTCGACGGCAAACATTTCAGGGGAGTCAGGAGCACCGTAGCTTTCCCTCTCCGCCGCGGGTACTTTTTTGGGGTGGTCGTCTCCTCCTCCTCCTCTTGGGATCCCACCGCCGCTGCGCCTGACTCGGCCTTCTCCTCCTCCTCTTGGGATCCCACCGCCGCTGCGCCTGACTCGGCCTTCTCCTCCTCCTCTTGGGATCCCACCGCCGCTGCGCCTGACTCGGCCTTCTCCTCCTCCTCTTGGGATCCCACCGCCGCTGCGCCTGACTCGGCCTTCTCCTCCTCCTCTTGGGATCCCACCGCCGCTGCGCCTGACTCGGCCTTCTCCTCCTCCTCTTGGGATTCCACCGCCGTTGCGCCTGACTCAGCCTCCTCCTCCTCCTCTTGGGATCCCACCGCCGCTGCGCCTGACTCGGCCTCCTCCTCCTCCTCCTCATCCTGCTGCTCCTCGTGCTGCGCAAAGTAGGAAAAACACGCGCACACACAAAAAGACAAGGTAAGTCATCGGTTGTGATGTCGCAAGAGGGATGTTGTAACTCTGCAGTCAAAGGAAAAAGCCAACTCACCCCACTGGAGTCGGGGCTGGACGTCCCCGGCTCCTGGTACTCCGGGCTCTTGGTCGCCTCTGGAGTCGTGCTGCCCGAAGTCATCTCCTCGTCCGAGGACTCTGGAGCTCTCCTCTTCTTCTTGAGGGGCTCCTTCCCCTTCGCGGGCCGCTTGCGTTTGATTGAGGTCGGCTGTTTCGACAGGGAGCCCCTCTCTTCACCCTCCAGGGCGGTGTCAAAGAGCCTCCGGTGCTCCATGGCCTGCTGGGAGGTCAAGTTGGCCATGTAAAATTTGTCTGCTGTCCTTGTGTCGTGGCACATAAACTTGGACAGCTTGACCCGGTCGTCGTTGGAGTGGGTGAATTTTATCTGGGAGGACAGAGACAGAGAAGAGTAAAAACCAATGCCGCCACCGGCGGAGGACCTCCGAAACGCGTGCCGGAAGCAGCGACGAAGGTGGGGCACCCGGGAAGGCCCATGGACTTCCAGGCCTCTTGGAAGTAGGAATTTAGATTTTTGCATGGGTTTGGGGTCGAAGTGAAAAACAGGAACTTGGCGGAGGCTCCGCCGGGAAGCTGATCTTTGACTCGGAGGAGTCGATTGACCCAACCGAACTCCTCCTCCGTCAAAACGATCTGGGCCGACCCGAAAGCCATGTTCGTTTTGTGGTTGGCCACCTGTGGACACACGAGGGGAAGAAATAAAAATAGATGGATAAATCAATCAATAAACAAATCAATTTTAAAAAAAGTCCACACAAAAACACAATCGGGCAAAGAAGAGTCGGACGCTCACGTTTATCAGGTACGCCTTCTCCGAGGTCGATTTGCGGGCCACCAGAACCTCCTGCATAGTTATGTTTTGGAGAACCCCCCCTCTGTGGCCGTACACGGAGGCGAGCAGCGCCGCAAAGTGCCCGTAGAACCTCCACAGGGTCTTCTGGGTGGGCTCGTTCTCCAGGAGGGCTAAAGACGAGAGAAAAGCACAAAGTTCAAAGGTCCATCGGCCGGCGGGTGAGAGGCGCGGGGAGGGGACGAAAGACCACTCACTCAAAAGGTCCGGGATGGCCTTGGCGGCGAGTTCCCTGCACTTGCGGAGGGTGGCCTTTTGGATGATGTTGACCTCCTTGCCCTCCTTGACCTGCGTCTGGTGGGTGACCGTGATTTTACCAAGTAAGAGGCGTTCCTGGATCAACATATTTTGTTGATCCTGGATCAACATTTAATCAACCAATCACAAGCCTCTGATGTCATCCGTGTGTGCCGACCCAAAAATCCATCACTCCATTTTGAATCTTCCCTCCCCACCTTCCTCGGCTGACCGACAAAAGGCAAGTTATTTTGTCTGTCCTCTTTCTTTCACCCTCTCCCTAACTAAAAATATACCTTTGTAAATGTATTTATTCACGAAAAAATCCTGAAATATTACACTTAAATGTAATGCAACTCTGAACATACAACTGCCATGTGCCGGTGAGCTAATAGCTTAGCTTGCTAATGTTCGTTCTCAACTCACGTTCAAGGTCATAGGCAGCGCAGCGTCTCTCTGTGCATCGCAAAAGCCCGTGTTGACAGTTTGTTAATATAAAGCGGGAGATTACCAGATACAGTATTTTGCTCGTGCCCTGTGGGTGTTGTAGCCTAGGCAACTGTATCACGTGCCGTTTGAACTGACGCGCTACTGCGATCTGTCACATTTAAAAGCGCCACAACGCTCCATATCAGGAGTAAACTTCTCTGTAGTCTGTCTGTGTCAGTGTACTCTTTTTCCGCGATTTTTCTCTGCGTCCAATCAGTAGTTAAGAGCCTGAACTTGCTTATAGTAATACAAAAAAATACAGCCCAGAAGAATGTCTAATTTAGCGTGAGATTTCTATGTTGAGCGTGAGACCGTGAGATTGAGGCTGAATGCGTGAGTGTCACGCCAGGTGCGTGAGAGTTGGCAACCCTGCCACACCTCTGGAATCGAGTGTTTCCACAGCCTCATTCTGAAGTTCTCACCTAAAAATGTGGTGTTCTCCTTCAAAGGAATGTTGTGCAGGTAAACAAGATAATGGATTATGCATTTAGTGCTGCTTACTAAATACACTAAAATTTTGTAACCTGTAAAAAAACATTTGTACCTTATTATAGTCAACTTAAGTCATGTTAGAGATCGTTTCATTATAATATTGATTAATGTATTTTCTCCCTTTCAGACTACAGCTTGCTGCGATGCATTATAATGAAAATGCAGGCAGATCACAGGCATCCACTGCAGCTGGTGATCTGCGATACTCAATAGTTTTCCCGAAATTCAAGCATGGAGAATTTACAGTGAGAGCTCTGAAGAGCAATCCTACCACAGGTAACTTATACTTGTCTGAGTTATCTCAGAAAAAAATATAATATATATTATAATAATTCTCTTTCTGAAGGCTACATTGACAAATTAATGGAGCTGCTGTTCCACCATGTGGTGGAAGACCCTCAGCCGTACCTGGACTTCTCTGGACAAATGGCTGTACCAGAAAAGCTGTGTGCTCAGTTTATTCGGCCCAACAAGGAGGAGGCAGTGAGCAGACACAGGTCAAGGTTCTTTAAGAACACATGAGGTTATACCCACTCTGACAGCTTGGACACACCTGTCTGTCATCTACAACATTCAAGAAAAAGCACTCTGAGATTTTACTTTGTTAAGGTTAAGAAAAAAAATATTTTTTCTTTTAAGAAATAGGAAATTTCTTGGTATTTCTTTCTTTCTTTCTGCTGTATCGAAAACGTTCCGAACCGTGACTTTAAAACCGAGGTACATACCGAACCGTGGTTTTTGTGTACCGTTACACCCCTAGTCATTACTCTATGCCCGATATACTAGCGTTATAGGCTAAACTGTTTTTAGAGATAAAACTATTTACATTCGATAATCATGAAAACAATTCTCAGATAACGGTTTATTTTTATTCTAAACTGTTTTAATTTTTCTTATTTATTTTGATTATTTTAATTCCCTCTATGTAAAGCACTTTGAATGACCATTGTGTATGAAATGTGCTATATAAATAAACTTGCCTTGCCTTGATGAATGAAACTGCAAACTATCTTCAGTATTATTTCTTTAATTATAATTCTGACTCCGGGTCTTCATATCTGGTTCTGGGTCTTTGACTGTATACCCCTTACATTACATATTCATTTTGAGTTTTTTTTTTTTTTGTGTGTGTGTGTGTGTGTAGTGTGTTACTCCAGTTAAAAATGCTTCTTTAGAATTCATTTTTTACTGTATATATATATATATATATATATATATAAATAATTCAATGCAGTGGGGGAAGGAAACCTCTGTATGGTCCTTCTTCAGGAAACTCTTCCCTGATCCGTGTCACAACGCAAGAAGGTATGACCACCCGAATGTGTTGGCCAAGGTACCCCCAACACCACCTAACGACATTACGATATGCAAGGTGTCTATAAGCGCTGAAAGACAGGTAGTGCACATGTATGTTGAAGTGGAGGATACATTGGTTTTTAATTAAGTATTCAATTTTTTATACATATATATATAAATATATATATATATATATATATACATTTATTTTTTTATATAAAATTTAACCTTTATTCCTGGAACTAACCTGTTTGTAACTGTCTCTTCCATCTCACCATATAACTGTACGTAAGTGCCATATACAGCTTGTAACACATATGGGTTCAGAGCTACAGGCTCAAAGCCTGGATGTGCCGTTACACAGCCCACTCCACCAATCTGGTCACACCTGTGTACTACCTACAACATGAGAATTGTTTATTACTACTTTGTTAGGATGATTTATTTACTATTTATGTGGAGGTTGTGTTTTTTTCCAGGGTTCGTACAAGGTCCTTAAAATGCTTGAACTTGAAATATATGACATTGAACTTAAAATATTGAAAGACAATATGTGAAATTAGTGTTTCATTTTATTGATAAAGCAAACCATAAATAATCAAGTATATGATACAGCTTACATAGCTATACCTTGGGTATTTCCCGACAACAGACATTCTCTACCAGGGACAGTGAGCTGCAGTGCCCACAGGTGCACCTGTTGAGACAGCATCATTTGTAATTGTAGAGGGAGACTTGCAATATATGTTTTTCACTTAATTATTAACACTACATCATACCTAAATGAATTGGTTTTAATTTTTTGATAGTTCCGTTAGCATTTGTAATGAGCATTAGCCTAATATAGCCCTAATGCTAATTTTTACCATTCAGACACTGGCCCCATTCCTGCTTCGGATGCCGATCGCGATGCGGGAGTTAAGACCGCAGTTTGAGCCAGCGGCTCGAATTGATATGGCTCCGGACCTGTGTCCACAGACAATTCACCCTCCTCCACTTCAGGTGAAGGTGGGGGAGAAAAGTCCTCGACTTCAAATGATCGCTCCGTGGCAAAGCTATAGCGTCCATGGAAAGCCAGAACACAGAAGACCTGACAGCTGCGTGAACACACTCGACGTGCCACAGAAATATGCGCATGCCATTTTCTGCATATTCAGAGGGAGGGGTTGATGCAAATGTGTCATACCATAACAGTACCAGTGACGTACCATAACCCAGCTGTAGTCCCAATCGAGTCGTTTTTGTAGGCAATTATACTTCCTGATTTTTAAAAGACGATATCTCTTCTTACATTGAACTTTCAGTGCTGCAACTTTGCAGATACTGTTCATGCACCAACAGCAACATTACACACTATTTAAAATGAAAAAAGTGAAATCGCAGTCAACCACCCCTTTCAAGACATAAATGGACTACTTGCACTGAGCTTCGTGACGCACTTCCGTTTGGAAACAATATATATCACTTATATCCAGTTATGTTTACTTTCAATGTACTGTGGTTGAACAAACACCACCTAAAAAGAGTGTCTGTAATAAGATTTTATATTTTGGACATTTTTATTGACAGAAGAAGGGATATTCTGATGTTTACCGTGTGCAGAATTTTCAAAACTCATCGGAACATGAAGTTTAAATCCAAACCAAGGCAATCCGAGAAAGCTGCGGCTGTTCAAAATACGCCATTATTTCACTGCAGCGTGCCAGTGTTCGTCTACACTAGTGACGGCGACGCTGAAATGTGAGAACAGATGAATAACATCAGTACGAAACACAAACATTTATTTATTTGGATTAAATATTGTGATCATTCAGTGTCATTTTTCAATGTCAATCGTTTTACTATTACATGTTCATGCCCAAAATGCTTAATTAATATTCAGAGAAGTTGACTCATTCTCCTCTAGCTGTGTGCGTTCTGATCGTAGGCACCTCGCGATCATTCATTCATTCAACTATTTTAAAAAGACAGGAATAAGCACCAATGTACTTTTTATTAGTCAAATTCCTTAAAAAAAAAATGTAAACTCAAGTATAGAATATGAGTAGGCTAAGAGAAAACTGTTGTTAATGAGAAGACAGAAGACTGCTGCAGGTTAGTGGATATATATATTTAGCCTATTTATTATTCAGAATGGAAGAGTTGGAAAGAAAATATATTTATAGGAACATTTCAGCAGGCTCGAGATAATTAATACAGAGATCATTATTCATTGTTTTAATCAATTGGCATCCATAAAACGTAGTGATAATCTGCATTCTCATGTATGGACGTGCGATGAACACTCTAACCGGAAACTCCCGGTATGTAATAAGTAAAACGCGGAAGTAGTTGTGCAAGTAGTCCATTGTTTACACATTTAGCTTACCAGGTCTGACATTCTTTGATCCCTGCCGACGGTAGAACCTGGCCCAGGCTTTGACCATAGCGTCCGGATAACGTCCACGGACACGGTGTACACTAAAAAGTAAATTAATCGTTTACCCAAGGTAAAATTATAGAAAAACTATTTCTTTCTAAACAAAATGTCCTTCTTATGCGTGGATTCTTAGAAATATAACATGCAAACTTCCAATTACCTCATTTTACACTTATATAAGCTATAAAAAATAAAATAAAAATAAAAAGAGTAGAAGCATACTTGTTGAGCCCAATGAAGCCATCTGTCTTGTTCGTCTCGTTTATTTTAAGGCTATTTATCTGCCTGTAGGAACATTAAAGATGTGTTGAATATTTACACACCACTCATTCAAATGCATAACATATTTGTTGAGATATGCCAGAGATCCTACTTAGAAATGATGATTTCATGGAGGATTTCACGAAACGTTTTCTGATGTTGACCGTTGACTCGATGACTTCCTTCTACAGGGATGATCTATGGAAATTACACTTAAACATCACTTCAGTCATTTTTGTATGTTTAAGAAATAATTCTGCTTAAAAATCAGTGACTAAACATCTATTTACATAAATAGATATAATATTTAAAATACATTTTGAACTTATGTATGTGTTAGGTGCATTAAGTCACCCTGTGCCCTGTAAGACAGTAAATAGTATGCTTCTACAATGAAATTGTATATGGATAAATTGAGCACATACTTTGAGAGCGATGGCCTCATTAGCACCATTTAAAACTGAGAAGACCTCTGCAAAAGTCCCCTCGCCAATCTTGAGACAATGTTTCATGCCAGCTGGAGGGACACATTCAAAAAAACGAAGTGGTCCGCTCTGCTGGCATTCCCGATATATTCTATCAGCAATGCTGATATGCTCATCACATGAAGTCTGGAACACAAAGGCAGAGTAAAAAAAAAAAAAAAAAATGGGAGAAAAGAGACATCATGGAATAAAGAGACTTATTAATTTTCTGAGAAAGTAACAAAAACAATCATTAAAATTTATATTGTTGTATATATTGTAGACTGTACATTATTCTATTATACTTCTTACACTTAAAGGATTAGTTCACTTCAAAATGAAAATTCTGCCATCATTTACTCACCCTCAAGTTGTTTCAAACTTATGAATTTCTTTCTTCTGTTGAAATCAAAAGAAGATATTTTGAAGAACGTCGGTAACCAGACAGTTGATGGACCCCATTGACTTCCATAGGAAAAAAAAAAAATACAATGGAGGTCAATGGGGCCTAGGGCTGTGTATTGGCAAGAATTTGGCGATACGATATGCATCATGGGTCACGATTCAATATATTGCGATATATTTCGATACTGTCCATAAGGCGATATATTGGGATTATTTTTTTTAAGTAGGACTATAATTTTAGAAAAAGCCATAAAAAGAGCCAAAAAGCCATTGGTTAAATGTGTTTTTAGAAGTTGGTTATAAACTTAAAAATAGACAGGGGGGGTGGGGAGGTCGCACACCAGACGAGAAGCGCAGCGCTGCAGCGGCTGCACCACGCAGGATAACTCCAGGTAGGCTATCCCACACCGGACGTGCACTTTCTCATCAGTGTATGGCCAGCAATATTGTTATGTTTAATGACATGAAATGAAGGTAATGTCTGTTCTATGTTATGATTGTACTGCACAATAAAATACAATCGTTGTTTAGTCTGCAGTCTTAACCTCAGAGCATCCGTTCACTGAATGAATTGAGAATCTTAGCTGAAAATCCAATAACATCAGCAATTGTCATTCAAGCAGCTGATTTCTGTAAATGGATGCAAAACTAAATGCATATTGCAGGATAGGGCGAAGTCAGGAGACATTAGCAACGATTTGAGCCAAAAAATAATTTAAATTTTATATAAAACTATGTAAATGGCGCTCTGTGGCGCAGCAGGATTTTGAACACGGCCCTGAGCCGTTGCTGGGCGCCGCGGACAGACGCCGAATGGCGCCGCCGGTGTACACTCATAGAGAATAATGTGTTCGAATTTTAAAGATGTGGTGCTGAGCTTCTCGTCTGGTGTGCGACGCCCTTATATACTCTCCGCCGAAACCCCCGTTTCACTGTTGCTCACGCGACGGTCCTGCTCGAGCTTCGACGGGCACGGCTACTGCTTGCGGTGTGAATGAACGCACTCATTGATTAACATGCCGAAAAGAATAGAGCAGGAGCCGGGTCTTGACACTGGGTTCAGCCATAGCCATGTTGTTTCTAGCAAAACGTTAGGCTAGTGGTGCGTCTGGTGCGTCTTTTGTGTGCATAGCCACAAAAAAAAAAAAAAAAAAAAAACGATATTGTGTTTCTGAAAATCGATACAGTATTGCACAATAAAATATCGCGATACTCAAGAGTATCAATTTTTTCTTACACCCCTAATGGGGCCCATCAACAGTTTGGTTACCGACATTCTTCAAAATATCTTCTTTTGTGTTCAACAGAAGAAAGAAATTCATAAGATGGAAACAACTGAGGGTGAGTAAATGACAGAATTTTCATTTTGAAGTGAACTAATCCTTTAACATACACAAGCATGCAGTTACATTAACAAAATCCATTCTGTGTGTGTAAATGTATATACATCACAGACAAACAATTAGAAAAATTAAACAAAGTCTTTTGAACCTTTTTTGCGTATGGAAGCTTGTTTCTGCCACAGAATAAAGAAAAAATTAAAAAGGTAACTGACTTTTTCTCTCACAAATCTGACTTTCTTAGAATTGCAAGATTATCTCAAAATTAGGAAGGGGAAAAAAATCTTCTGACAATACATCAACATTTTCTCATGTTACACACACACAAAAAAAAAAACAATAACAATAATAAATACTGTTACTTACAATTTCCATAGTTTGGCTGGGTTGTGCTGGACTTTCGCAAACAGTCAAGGAAAGGGGATCTTCTAACCCATTATTGGAACTACAGAGATAGAAAGTATTTCACTGATACGGAAACAAACAACAGTTACGACATTCTGATTTTTTTTTACAAAACATATAATAAAAATTACACAGCAAATTCATCAGCAGATGTTTTTGCATGGCCTTTCTTCATCGGGACTTCAAAGGACTCATCATCATTTTCATCGCTGTTGCGGAGTATTAATTGATATATTTTAGCATAAATCACCAATAGTTTTTTTTTCTCCTCTCTCTGTAAATTAGCAGCCATTACTCACCTCTCATTTAGGTTCTCTGCTGAGGATTCTCGGTGTTCTGGGGCTCGTTCTTCGTACATTGCTTAAAACATCCGAGATCAAATGAGACATCCAAGATAATATCATCGTGCTAATCATGATCCAGCTAATTGGGTTCTTCGAACACACCTGTTGTTTATTATTAGTATCGCTAGATTGAGTTATCTGAGATAACTGCGCGTTCTCGCGTTGGTTTAAAAGGTGACATGTATCGATAGCAGAACCAGTGATCAGCAGCGCTGCTATTGGCTGTTCAGCATGGCCAAAGAACACGCCCAGTTTTTCTCCAAGCAGAGCAAGCGCTTTTAATGCAAGGTTATGCCGAATTTCAGTCTTTAATTAAAACGCCAGGAACACCTCAAAGTGTGCAAAAGCCAGGAGAGAGTGCTGGCAAAACTAGAAGACAAGTTAAATGCGTTTGTGGTGGCCATGTTAAATGTTTTAATAACTTATTATTATTTTATTTTTATTTTCATAATTTCATAATTACTTTGTTCATTGTAATGTCGAGTCACCACACTATAATAATGGACATGGTGAAAGTTAAGTACAAAAATATTCTACTTAATGGTAATTTTACTAGACCTTATAGGCCTACTAGTCTCTTTTAAAAAGGCACTGTTAAATAAATGATTGTCTGTTTATAAAAGCAACCAGAAAAAAGGCTGAGAAAAAAAAATAATGATGCTCCTGACCCTGGCAGAAGAGCTGGCCCTTGGGTTGAATGTGAATTGCCCTGTTGTGAAGGGCATCCCTGGGTTCAGCTCTTCCAGACTCACATCAGGGACCAGTAGCAGCAACACCTACATCACTGGGAAATTAGATTTACATTATCTTTGTACACTGTGAAATAATTTGTTGCTGCATTAAATGAAGTAGACCTATAATCCAAATGTCTGGTTTAGTCATTTCAACTGTTAAATCTTGAGTAATGATAAATTGCTTTGTCTTGTGAAAGTAAAAACTGATAAACTTATGTTAATGTAAAAATATTTTGCCATGAGTTATCAATCACATTGCACTGGAGAGTGAAGAAAACTTCTCAGATGACTGTCCTTTGGAGGAAGTACTTTAATTTAATTGATGGCTTTAATTGATTTCTACTTGTGCCTATGCCTATTATTTCTGACAAGAGTCCACATGTACAGAAAGGCCTACAGAAGAGTCTGCACACAGCAGTGATACAGGGGTGGGCAGTGTAGACAACTTTTGCTTTTTATTTGTTGCATTTTTTCCCTTTATGAGTCTTCAACAGAAAATAGAGTATTTTGAAAAAACAAAAATCAGGGGGAGAAACAGAACTTGACTAAGAAAAAATTGCACTAGAAATAGAGTTGCTTCAAAATAAACTTCAGAGTAAAATCACACAGAGTACTATTGCAATAAAAACTAAAGAACTATTGAAATAAAACTCTAAGCAAATAGAGTTTTGCAAATTTGTCTTGTCTTTTATTTTAGGCTTAATTAAACTTTTTCTTTTCTTTTTCTGATGTTGGCAGTGTTGTGTAATATGGCACATGCAATGTCACAGGCCCTGTCAGGTGCAACCCTCAGGCTTTTTAGACCCTGAAATCTTCCCTTTATTGGCCAAAGCTCATGTCATTGTGTGCCCTTGTCCTAGAGCTGCATTGTAACTGGTCTGGGGTTTGGGTCAGGGAATGGGGTCATAAAACACCTGTCTCCATGCAGGATCCTGTTGTAATCACCTGTTTAATGGAAAAATGCAGTTCTCAGCATAAGTGTATGTAATACCGTGAGTTTGATATTTATAATTTTCCTTACCATGTTCAAATAATGTTCATAAATGTGAATCTCTTAAAATTCTTGAGTCATGCACAGATCCTGGCCATTTTGCTTTACACTGATTTGTGATATAGAACATGGTCACACACCATCTAAGAGATTTTACTCAGTCAAATGCCTTTTAAAAAAAGTGATATAATATTCCAAATCTGGAATATTAAAAATTATAATAGTAATTTGGCTGCACTGTATAAGCCCCCTTTCTGCTCACAAAATCCCTTTATTGAGGCCTTGATGGGAACATGTGTGTAGTCTACAGTGTATGGCACCAATCACGTAAGTTAAGCCTGAGGGACTGTAAGTCATAATCGGCATGGTCATCATGATTGCATTATCTTCATTAAAAATTATAATATACCCTAAGTTGGCAAAAAAAAAAAAAAACTAAGAGCACTACTTTGTGAATGGCACGACAGAAAGCTTATCAAGTTCTCCGCATCTCCAAATAATTTTAGGGCAATGCAAACATTTTGTGCTGTTGTTGAAGCCCGATATCAAATCGAACATTAATGTGCATTTCCAACAAAATAATAATGTATTTAAACGACACCCTCACGACGATCGTTTCACGAGAAAACAAAAATAAATCTCAGAAATTAAGCTACACTATCGCGCTGCGCTGAAGGACTTTCCGTATCAGCCGCGATCTAATCCTGTTTACATGAAATAAGCCTGCTCGCGAGCAGGTTCAAGCTGACGGACCTGTTGCTATGACAGCAAGTCCAGGATGAGTGTCGAAGAACCAAACGATCCAAGATCATGGCAAATCGCCAACAATCAAATCCAGCTGAGTTAGCGACGTACGAAGAACGAGCCCCAGGACCCTAAACTGGAGGGTCCTGTTAGCTACTTATGTTATCCTAAGTTAGCTACTTGTCAAATACATGACCATGATTTATTTTTGAAATTGTTTAATAATATTTTATTTTGCTTCAAGAAAGTCTTCAACATTTTGCCCTAAACTGTAAGGACAAGTTTTCACTTTATTTCTTTTTTTTTTCTTTACAGTCTTTGCTTGATTACTCAGACAGTGAAGACGACATTTTGTGTCCTAAAATGATGATGACATCTTATAAACGGGTATTTATTTTTCAATGCTACTACCATTTCTCTTTAATTGCCTCATACTTCAAAAGCATTTTTTTTGTAAAGCCTGTTTGCCTGTTTTGTCTTTCTTAGATGAGACCTGCAACTCATGAGGACTCTGATAATTACTCTGATAATTCCAGTGTAGATGAGAGTACAGACATTCAAGGTGACATCAGACTGAAACATACACCGTTTGCAACGAGTGAACAACGTTCCACTTGTACCACAACAATCAAAAGAGCAAAAAACACCATAGTAAGTGTTTATTTTATTATTTATTTATTATTCTATGACAGAGGATTAACTGAACTGGATGGTTATTGTCTTTCAAGGCTAGAAGGAAGATTGCTGAGCACTCAGATGTTTTTGATTCGAGCGAAGATTTATCTGAAGTCAGTGAGGAAGAGTACATTCCGGACACATCACAAGAAAGTAGCGATACAGATAGTAGCGCAAGCCTTACTGTTTCACTGAAAGGTAAAAGAAAGCTCCACACTTTGCCAGTCCAGTGCACTTCAGCTGAGAACAGAAGCACCAACTACAATCCTCAAAGCAGCTGTGACTTAGGGAGCCTCCAGAGCCATGGCGCAACCTCAGTTCCTGACAGTACAAGTTCAGTGTTTATTCCAGCTATCCTTAAAAAGAGGGATGGACTGAGAATGTATAGTAAGAGACAACATTGCTTTTTTTGTGACCGTCCTTTTACGAAAATCGCTAGACACCTAGAGCGCAAGCATATGAATGAAATAGAGGTAGCAAAGGCTCTAAGTCATCCAAAGGGCTCCAAAGAAAGGCGAATGCAGCTTGAGTATTTGCGCAACAAAGGCAACTTTGCTTACAATTCTACTGTTATTAACACAGGCTCAGGACAGATGATTCCACGGAAACTGCCTAAAAAGAAATTTTTGCATTGCATTTACTGCCAAGGACTGTTCTTAAAGAAAACCCTGTGGCGACATTTTAAAATTTGCAAATTCAAGCCTTCTGAGGTGAAACCAAAACCTGGTAAAACCCGTGTGCAGGCTCTTTGCAGCTTTGCACAGCCTCCCCCACCAGGAGTAAATCATGGTGTTTGGAAGCTGCTAAATGCCATGAATCAAGACCAAGTGGCACTTAAAGCTAGAAATGACTGGTGCATATTAGAGCTGGGGAAGCATCTTTACAATAAATACGGATCAAGAGTTAAAATGCATGAATACATCCGTCAAAAGATGAGAGAGCTTGGAAGACTCCTTATGTACTAGAGAGGTAACACCCCTTACATCTATCAAAGAGCTCATCCATCCCACAAACTTTATGCATGCCGTTAGTGCAGTAAAAAGAACAGCTGGATACATTGAAGAGACCAATGTATATGAGAAGGCAAGTGTTGCTGTGAAACTTGGGCATAGTCTGAACAAAATCGCAATGCTTATTGAGAGCCATTCTACCATCAATGGAGACAAAGAAAGTGCAGAATTTGCAAATAGCTTCCAACAACTGTATCGAACCCGATGGCCTGAGTACATCTCTTCAACAGCGCGGCGAACAATGGAAGAAGCCAAGTGGAACTGCCCACATTTGCTCCCATTCACTGAAGATGTTAAACGTCTCCATGTTTATCTTGATGAGCAAGAGAAAATTTACCACAAACTTTTGTCTACACAGCCATCATCTCAGCATTGGTCAAAATTGGCCAAGGTTATATTGACTCAGGTTATGCTTTTTAATCGTAGGCGAGAAGGGGAAGTGTCACAGATGCCATTGTCCGCATACACCTCCAGCAACCAATCAGAAGCTCATATTAGCATGGCCCTCAATACTGTCAATACTTCAAGCGTATAGAGATCAGAGGCAAAAGAGGAAGAAAGGTTCCAGTGCTTGTTACTCCTTCAATGCAAGAGTCAATCAGCCTGCTAATTAAAAACCGGAGCAAGTGTGGAGTACTGAATGAGAACCCTTTTCTCTTCGCACGTCCGTCTGCAATGACCTTTTTCAGAGGCTCTGACTGCATCCGTGAATTTGCAGGTGCATGCAATGCTAAGAATCCTCAAACTCTAACTTCCACCAAGTTGAGGAAACAGATTGGTACCCTCTCTGATGTTTTAAATTTGAGTAACACTGAGCTCGATCAGCTGGCTGACTTCTTAGGCCATGATATTAGGATACATCGTCAGTTTTACCGCTTACCTGAGGGGACACTTCAGCTGGCCAAAATGAGCAAAATTCTTCTGGCCCTCGAAAAAGGACGCTTGGCAGACTTTAAAGGGAAAAATCTTGATGAAATCATCATTGATCCAGAAGGTACTATACACTGTTACATTACTTTTTATCCTTTATCTGAACTTATTAATTTAAAGATATTGGTTTTGTTTTTTATAATTCTGTAATGGTTTACACAAATTGTTAGAGGGTTTTGGGTAGGGCTGCACGTTTATGGCCAAAATGATAATCACGATTATCACGATTATTTGCTGATTTTAACCAAAAAAAATAGTATTTTCACAAAGGCTAATTATATCTGCTTTTACATTCATGTTGTGCTACATTCCTGCTAATATACACATCACCTAGTCAGGCTAGTTAGACATTTTACGATCGATTTGCATTTTCTACGAAGGCATTCTTTGCAGATATAGCCTCTCCTCTCGTTACGCACTCGGGCTCTCCTCTCCTCTCGTTACGCACTCGGGCTCTCCTCTCGTTACGCACTCGGTCTCTCCTCTCCTCTCGTTACGCACTCGGGCTCTCCTCTCGTTACGCACTCGGTCTCTCCTCTCCTCTCGTTACGCACTCGGGCTCTCCTCTCGTTACGCACTCGGTCTCTCCTCTCCTCTCGTTACGCACTCGGGCTCTCCTCTCGTTACGCACTCAGACTCTCCTCTCCTCTCGTTACGCACTCGGGCTCTCCTCTCCTCTCGTTATGCACTCGGGCTCTCCTCTCCTCTCGTTACGCACTCGGGCTCTCCTCTCCTCTCGTTACGCACTCGGGCTCTCCTCTCCTCTCGTTACGCACTCGGTCTCTCCTCTCCTCTCGTTACGCACTCGGGCTCTCCTCTCGTTACGCACTCAGGCTCTCCTCTCCTCTCGTTACGCACTCGGGCTCTCCTCTCCTCTCGTTACGCACTCGGGCTCTCCTCTCCTCTCGTTACGCACTCGGGCTCTCCTTCCTCTCGTTACGCACTCGGGCTCTCCTTCCTCTTGTTACGCACTCGGTCTCTCCTCTCCTCTCGTTACGCACTCAGGCTCTCCTCTCGTTACGCACTCGGGCTCTCCTCTCCTCTCGTTATGCACTCGGGCTCTCCTCTCCTCTCGTTACGCACTCGGGCTCTCCTCTCCTCTCGTTACGCACTCGGGCTCTCCTTCCTCTCGTTACGCACTCGGGCTCTCCTCTCGTTACGCACTCGGTCTCTCCTCTCCTCTCGTTACGCACTCGGGCTCTCCTCTCCTCTCGTTACGCACTCGGGCTCTCCTCTCGTTACGCACTCGGTCTCTCCTCTCCTCTCGTTACGCACTCGGGCTCTCCTTCCTCTCGTTACGCACTCGGGCTCTCCTCTCGTTACGCACTCGGGCTCTCCTCTCCTCTCGTTACGCACTCGGGCTCTCCTTCCTCTCGTTACGCACTCGGGCTCTCCTTCCTCTCGTTACGCACTCGGGCTCTCCTCTCGTTACGCACTCGGTCTCTCCTCTCCTCTTGTTACACACTCGGTCTCTCCTCTCCTCTTGTTACACACTCGGTCTCTCCTCTCCTCTTGTTACACACTCGGTCTCTCCTCTCCTCTCGTTACGCACTCGGTCTCTCCTCTCCTCTCGTTACGCACTCGGTCTCTCCTCTCCTCTTGTTACACACTCGGTCTCTCCTCTCCTCTCGTTACGCACTCGGTCTCTCCTCTCCTCTTGTTACGCACTCGGTCTCTCCTCTCCTCTCGTTACGCACTCGGGCTCTCCTCTTGTTACGCACTCGGTCTCTCCTCTCGTTACGCACTCGGTCTCTCCTCTCCTCTCGGACGCGCTCGGGCTCTCCTCTCGTTACGCACTCGGGCTCTCCTTCCTCTCGTTACGCACTCGGGCTCTCCTCTCGTTACGCACTCGGTCTCTCCTCTCCTCTTGTTACACACTCGGTTTCTCCTCTCCTCTTGTTACACACTCGTTCTCTCCTCTCCTCTTGTTACACACTCGGTCTCTCCTCTCCTCTCGTTACGCACTCGGTCTCTCCTCTCCTCTTGTTACACACTCGGTCTCTCCTCTCCTCTCGTTATGCACTCGGTCTCTCCTCTCGTTACGCACTCGGTCTCTCCTCTCCTCTCGGACGCGCTCGGGCTCTCCTCTCGTTACGCACTCGGGCTCTCCTCTCCTCTCGTTACGCACTCGGGCTCTCCTCTCGTTACGCACTCGGTCTCTCCTCTCCTCTTGTTACACACTCGGTCTCTCCTCTCCTCTCGTTACGCACTCGGTCTCTCCTCTCCTCTTGTTACACACTCGGTCTCTCCTCTCCTCTCGTTACGCACTCGGGCTCTCCTCTTGTTACGCACTCGGTCTCTCCTCTCGTTACGCACTCGGTCTCTCCTCTCCTCTCGGACGCGCTCGGGCTCTCCTCTCGTTACGCACTCGGGCTCTCCTCTCCTCTCGTTACGCACTCGGGCTCTCCTCTCGTTACGCACTCGGTCTCTCCTCTCCTCTTGTTACACACTCGGTCTCTCCTCTCGTTACGCACTCGGTCTCTCCTCTCCTCTCGGACGCGCTCGGGCTCTCCTCTCGTTACGCACTCGGTCTCTCCTCTCCTCTCGGACGCCCTCGGTCTCTCCTCTCGTTACGCACTCGGTCTCTCCTCTCCTCTCGGACGCCCTCGGGCTCTCCTCTCGTTACGCACTCGGGCTCTCCTCTCCTCTCGTTACGCACTCGGGCTCTCCTCTCCTCTCGGACGCGCTCGGGCTCTCCTCTCGTTACGCACTCGGTCTCTCCTCTCCTCTCGTTACGCACTCGGGCTCTCCTCTCCTCTCGTTATGCACTCGGGCTCTCCTCTCCTCTCGTTACGCACTCGGGCTCTCCTCTCCTCTCGTTACGCACTCGGGCTCTCCTTCCTCTCGTTACGCACTCGGGCTCTCCTCTCATTACGCACTCGGTCTCTCCTCTCCTCTCGTTACGCACTCGGGCTCTCCTTCCTCTCGTTACGCACTCGGGCTCTCCTTCCTCTCGTTACGCACTCGGTCTCTCCTCTCCTCTCGTTACGCACTCAGGCTCTCCTCTCCTCTCGTTACGCACTCGGGCTCTCCTCTCCTCTCGTTATGCACTCGGGCTCTCCTCTCCTCTCGTTACGCACTCGGGCTCTCCTCTCCTCTCGTTACGCACTCGGGCTCTCCTTCCTCTCGTTACGCACTCGGGCTCTCCTCTCGTTACGCACTCGGTCTCTCCTCTCCTCTCGTTACGCACTCGGGCTCTCCTTCCTCTCGTTACGCACTCGGGCTCTCCTTCCTCTCGTTACGCACTCGGGCTCTCCTTCCTCTTGTTACGCACTCGGTCTCTCCTCTCCTCTCGTTACGCACTCAGGCTCTCCTCTCGTTACGCACTCGGGCTCTCCTCTCCTCTCGTTATGCACTCGGGCTCTCCTCTCCTCTCGTTACGCACTCGGGCTCTCCTCTCCTCTCGTTACGCACTCGGGCTCTCCTTCCTCTCGTTACGCACTCGGGCTCTCCTCTCGTTACGCACTCGGTCTCTCCTCTCCTCTCGTTACGCACTCGGGCTCTCCTCTCCTCTCGTTACGCACTCGGGCTCTCCTCTCGTTACGCACTCGGTCTCTCCTCTCCTCTCGTTACGCACTCGGGCTCTCCTTCCTCTCGTTACGCACTCGGGCTCTCCTTCCTCTCGTTACGCACTCGGGCTCTCCTCTCGTTACGCACTCGGTCTCTCCTCTCCTCTTGTTACACACTCGGTCTCTCCTCTCCTCTTGTTACACACTCGGTCTCTCCTCTCCTCTTGTTACACACTCGGTCTCTCCTCTCCTCTCGTTACGCACTCGGTCTCTCCTCTCCTCTCGTTACGCACTCGGTCTCTCCTCTCCTCTTGTTACACACTCGGTCTCTCCTCTCCTCTCGTTACGCACTCGGTCTCTCCTCTCCTCTTGTTACGCACTCGGTCTCTCCTCTCCTCTCGTTACGCACTCGGGCTCTCCTCTTGTTACGCACTCGGTCTCTCCTCTCGTTACGCACTCGGTCTCTCCTCTCCTCTCGGACGCGCTCGGGCTCTCCTCTCGTTACGCACTCGGGCTCTCCTTCCTCTCGTTACGCACTCGGGCTCTCCTCTCGTTACGCACTCGGTCTCTCCTCTCCTCTTGTTACACACTCGGTTTCTCCTCTCCTCTTGTTACACACTCGTTCTCTCCTCTCCTCTTGTTACACACTCGGTCTCTCCTCTCCTCTCGTTACGCACTCGGTCTCTCCTCTCCTCTTGTTACACACTCGGTCTCTCCTCTCCTCTCGTTACGCACTCGGTCTCTCCTCTCGTTACGCACTCGGTCTCTCCTCTCCTCTCGGACGCGCTCGGGCTCTCCTCTCGTTACGCACTCGGGCTCTCCTCTCCTCTCGTTACGCACTCGGGCTCTCCTCTCGTTACGCACTCGGTCTCTCCTCTCCTCTTGTTACACACTCGGTCTCTCCTCTCCTCTCGTTACGCACTCGGTCTCTCCTCTCCTCTTGTTACACACTCGGTCTCTCCTCTCCTCTCGTTACGCACTCGGGCTCTCCTCTTGTTACGCACTCGGTCTCTCCTCTCGTTACGCACTCGGTCTCTCCTCTCCTCTCGGACGCGCTCGGGCTCTCCTCTCGTTACGCACTCGGGCTCTCCTCTCCTCTCGTTACGCACTCGGGCTCTCCTCTCGTTACGCACTCGGTCTCTCCTCTCCTCTTGTTACACACTCGGTCTCTCCTCTCGTTACGCACTCGGTCTCTCCTCTCCTCTCGGACGCGCTCGGGCTCTCCTCTCGTTACGCACTCGGTCTCTCCTCTCCTCTCGGACGCCCTCGGTCTCTCCTCTCGTTACGCACTCGGTCTCTCCTCTCCTCTCGGACGCCCTCGGGCTCTCCTCTCGTTACGCACTCGGGCTCTCCTCTCCTCTCGTTACGCACTCGGGCTCTCCTCTCCTCTCGGACGCGCTCGGGCTCTCCTCTCGTTACGCACTCGGTCTCTCCTCTCCTCTCGTTACGCACTCGGGCTCTCCTCTCCTCTCGTTATGCACTCGGGCTCTCCTCTCCTCTCGTTACGCACTCGGGCTCTCCTCTCCTCTCGTTACGCACTCGGGCTCTCCTTCCTCTCGTTACGCACTCGGGCTCTCCTCTCATTACGCACTCGGTCTCTCCTCTCCTCTCGTTACGCACTCGGGCTCTCCTTCCTCTCGTTACGCACTCGGGCTCTCCTTCCTCTCGTTACGCACTCGGTCTCTCCTCTCCTCTCGTTACGCACTCAGGCTCTCCTCTCCTCTCGTTACGCACTCGGGCTCTCCTCTCCTCTCGTTATGCACTCGGGCTCTCCTCTCCTCTCGTTACGCACTCGGGCTCTCCTCTCCTCTCGTTACGCACTCGGGCTCTCCTTCCTCTCGTTACGCACTCGGGCTCTCCTCTCGTTACGCACTCGGTCTCTCCTCTCCTCTCGTTACGCACTCGGGCTCTCCTTCCTCTCGTTACGCACTCGGGCTCTCCTCTCCTCTTGTTACACACTCGGTCTCTCCTCTCCTCTCGTTACGCACTCGGTCTCTCCTCTCCTCTTGTTACACACTCGGTCTCTCCTCTCCTCTCGTTACGCACTCGGTCTCTCCTCTCCTCTTGTTACACACTCGGTCTCTCCTCTCGTTACGCACTCGGTCTCTCCTCTCCTCTCGGACGCGCTCGGGCTCTCCTCTCGTTACGCACTCGGGCTCTCCTCTCCTCTCGTTACGCACTCGGGCTCTCCTCTTGTTACGCACTCGGTCTCTCCTCTCGTTACGCACTCGGTCTCTCCTCTCCTCTCGGACGCCCTCGGGCTCTCCTCTCGTTACGCACTCGGGCTCTCCTCTCCTCTCGTTACGCACTCGGGCTCTCCTCTCCTCTCGGACGCGCTCGGGCTCTCCTCTCGTTACGCACTCGGTCTCTCCTCTCCTCTCGTTACGCACTCGGGCTCTCCTCTCCTCTCGTTATGCACTCGGGCTCTCCTCTCCTCTCGTTACGCACTCGGGCTCTCCTCTCCTCTCGTTACGCACTCGGGCTCTCCTTCCTCTCGTTACGCACTCGGGCTCTCCTCTCATTACGCACTCGGTCTCTCCTCTCCTCTCGTTACGCACTCGGGCTCTCCTTCCTCTCGTTACGCACTCGGGCTCTCCTTCCTCTCGTTACGCACTCGGTCTCTCCTCTCCTCTCGTTACGCACTCAGGCTCTCCTCTCCTCTCGTTACGCACTCGGGCTCTCCTCTCCTCTCGTTATGCACTCGGGCTCTCCTCTCCTCTCGTTACGCACTCGGGCTCTCCTCTCCTCTCGTTACGCACTCGGGCTCTCCTTCCTCTCGTTACGCACTCGGGCTCTCCTCTCGTTACGCACTCGGTCTCTCCTCTCCTCTCGTTACGCACTCGGGCTCTCCTTCCTCTCGTTACGCACTCGGGCTCTCCTCTCCTCTTGTTACACACTCGGTCTCTCCTCTCCTCTCGTTACGCACTCGGTCTCTCCTCTCCTCTCGTTACGCACTCGGGCTCTCCTTCCTCTCGTTACGCACTCGGGCTCTCCTCTCCTCTTGTTACACACTCGGTCTCTCCTCTCCTCTCGTTACGCACTCGGGCTCTCCTCTCGTTACGCACTCGGTCTCTCCTCTCCTCTCGTTACGCACTCGGGCTCTCCTTCCTCTCGTTACGCACTCGGGCTCTCCTCTCCTCTTGTTACACACTCGGTCTCTCCTCTCCTCTCGTTACGCACTCGGTCTCTCCTCTCCTCTTGTTACACACTCGGTCTCTCCTCTCCTCTCGTTACGCACTCGGTCTCTCCTCTCCTCTTGTTACACACTCGGTCTCTCCTCTCCTCTCGTTACGCACTCGGTCTCTCCTCTCCTCTTGTTACACACTCGGTCTCTCCTCTCCTCTCGTTACGCACTCGGGCTCTCCTCTTGTTACGCACTCGGTCTCTCCTCTCATTACGCACTCGGTCTCTCCTCTCCTCTCGGACGCGCTCGGGCTCTCCTCTCGTTACGCACTCGGGCTCTCCTCTCCTCTCCTTACGCACTCGGGCTCTCCTCTCGTTACGCACTCGGTCTCTCCTCTCCTCTTGTTACACACTCGGTCTCTCCTCTCCTCTCGTTACGCACTCGGGCTCTCCTCTTGTTACGCACTCGGTCTCTCCTCTCGTTACGCACTCGGTCTCTCCTCTCCTCTCGGACGCCCTCGGGCTCTCCTCTCGTTACGCACTCGGGCTCTCCTCTCCTCTCGTTACGCACTCGGGCTCTCCTCTCGTTACGCACTCGGGCTCTCCTCTCCTCTCGGACGCGCTCGGGCTCTCCTCTCGTTACGCACTCGGGCTCTCCACTCCTCTCGTTACGCACTCCGGCTCTCCTCTCCTTTCGTTACGCACTCGGGCTCTCCTCTCGTTACGCACTCGGGCTCTCCACTCCTCTCGTTACGCACTCGGGCTCTCCTCTCCTCTCGGACGCACTCGGTCTCTCCTCTCGTTACGCACTCGGGCTCTCCTCTCCTCTCGTTACGCACTCGGTCTCTCCTCTCCTCTCGTTACGCACTCGGTCTCTCCTCTCCTCTCTTTACGCACTCGGTCTCTCCTCTCCTCTCGTTACGCACTCGGGCTATCCACTCCTCTCGTTACGCACTCGGTCTCTCCTCTCCTCTCGGACGCGCTCGGGCTCTCCTCTCGTTACGCACTCGGGCTCTCCACTCCTCTCGTTACGCACTCGGGCTCTCCTCTCCTCTCGGACGCACTCGGGCTCTCCTCTCGTTACGCACTCGGGCTCTCCTCTCCTCTCGGACGCACTCGGTCTCTCCTCTCGTTACGCACTCGGGCTCTCCTCTCCTCTCGTTACACACTCGGGCTCTCCTCTCGTTACGCACTCGGACTCTCCTCTCCTCTCGTTACGCACTCGGGCTCTCCTCTCCTCTCGTTACGCACTCGGGCTCTCCTTCCTCTCGTTACGCACTCGGGCTCTCCTCTCATTACGCACTCGGTCTCTCCTCTCCTCTCGTTACGCACTCGGGCTCTCCTTCCTCTCGTTACGCACTCGGGCTCTCCTTCCTCTCGTTACGCACTCGGTCTCTCCTCTCCTCTCGTTACGCACTCAGGCTCTCCTCTCCTCTCGTTACGCACTCGGGCTCTCCTCTCCTCTCGTTATGCACTCGGGCTCTCCTCTCCTCTCGTTACGCACTCGGGCTCTCCTCTCCTCTCGTTACGCACTCGGGCTCTCCTTCCTCTCGTTACGCACTCGGGCTCTCCTCTCGTTACGCACTCGGTCTCTCCTCTCCTCTCGTTACGCACTCGGGCTCTCCTTCCTCTCGTTACGCACTCGGGCTCTCCTCTCCTCTTGTTACACACTCGGTCTCTCCTCTCCTCTCGTTACGCACTCGGTCTCTCCTCTCCTCTTGTTACACACTCGGTCTCTCCTCTCCTCTCGTTACGCACTCGGTCTCTCCTCTCCTCTTGTTACACACTCGGTCTCTCCTCTCGTTACGCACTCGGTCTCTCCTCTCCTCTCGGACGCGCTCGGGCTCTCCTCTCGTTACGCACTCGGGCTCTCCTCTCCTCTCGTTACGCACTCGGGCTCTCCTCTTGTTACGCACTCGGTCTCTCCTCTCGTTACGCACTCGGTCTCTCCTCTCCTCTCGGACGCCCTCGGGCTCTCCTCTCGTTACGCACTCGGGCTCTCCTCTCCTCTCGTTACGCACTCGGGCTCTCCTCTCCTCTCGGACGCGCTCGGGCTCTCCTCTCGTTACGCACTCGGTCTCTCCTCTCCTCTCGTTACGCACTCGGGCTCTCCTCTCCTCTCGTTATGCACTCGGGCTCTCCTCTCCTCTCGTTACGCACTCGGGCTCTCCTCTCCTCTCGTTACGCACTCGGGCTCTCCTTCCTCTCGTTACGCACTCGGGCTCTCCTCTCATTACGCACTCGGTCTCTCCTCTCCTCTCGTTACGCACTCGGGCTCTCCTTCCTCTCGTTACGCACTCGGGCTCTCCTTCCTCTCGTTACGCACTCGGTCTCTCCTCTCCTCTCGTTACGCACTCGGGCTCTCCTCTCCTCTCGTTATGCACTCGGGCTCTCCTCTCCTCTCGTTACGCACTCGGGCTCTCCTCTCCTCTCGTTACGCACTCGGGCTCTCCTTCCTCTCGTTACGCACTCGGGCTCTCCTCTCGTTACGCACTCGGTCTCTCCTCTCCTCTCGTTACGCACTCGGGCTCTCCTTCCTCTCGTTACGCACTCGGGCTCTCCTCTCCTCTTGTTACACACTCGGTCTCTCCTCTCCTCTCGTTACGCACTCGGTCTCTCCTCTCCTCTCGTTACGCACTCGGGCTCTCCTTCCTCTCGTTACGCACTCGGGCTCTCCTCTCCTCTTGTTACACACTCGGTCTCTCCTCTCCTCTCGTTACGCACTCGGGCTCTCCTCTCGTTACGCACTCGGTCTCTCCTCTCCTCTCGTTACGCACTCGGGCTCTCCTTCCTCTCGTTACGCACTCGGGCTCTCCTCTCCTCTTGTTACACACTCGGTCTCTCCTCTCCTCTCGTTACGCACTCGGTCTCTCCTCTCCTCTTGTTACACACTCGGTCTCTCCTCTCCTCTCGTTACGCACTCGGTCTCTCCTCTCCTCTTGTTACACACTCGGTCTCTCCTCTCCTCTCGTTACGCACTCGGTCTCTCCTCTCCTCTTGTTACACACTCGGTCTCTCCTCTCCTCTCGTTACGCACTCGGGCTCTCCTCTTGTTACGCACTCGGTCTCTCCTCTCATTACGCACTCGGTCTCTCCTCTCCTCTCGGACGCGCTCGGGCTCTCCTCTCGTTACGCACTCGGGCTCTCCTCTCCTCTCCTTACGCACTCGGGCTCTCCTCTCGTTACGCACTCGGTCTCTCCTCTCCTCTTGTTACACACTCGGTCTCTCCTCTCCTCTCGTTACGCACTCGGGCTCTCCTCTTGTTACGCACTCGGTCTCTCCTCTCGTTACGCACTCGGTCTCTCCTCTCCTCTCGGACGCCCTCGGGCTCTCCTCTCGTTACGCACTCGGGCTCTCCTCTCCTCTCGTTACGCACTCGGGCTCTCCTCTCCTCTCGTTACGCACTCGGGCTCTCCTCTCCTCTCGGACGCGCTCGGGCTCTCTCGTTACGCACTCGGGCTCTCCACTCCTCTCGTTACGCACTCCGGCTCTCCTCTCCTTTCGTTACGCACTCGGGCTCTCCTCTCGTTACGCACTCGGGCTCTCCACTCCTCTCGTTACGCACTCGGGCTCTCCTCTCCTCTCGGACGCACTCGGTCTCTCCTCTCGTTACGCACTCGGGCTCTCCTCTCCTCTCGTTACGCACTCGGTCTCTCCTCTCCTCTCGTTACGCACTCGGTCTCTCCTCTCCTCTCTTTACGCACTCGGTCTCTCCTCTCCTCTCGTTACGCACTCGGGCTATCCACTCCTCTCGTTACGCACTCGGTCTCTCCTCTCCTCTCGGACGCGCTCGGGCTCTCCTCTCGTTACGCACTCGGGCTCTCCTCTCCTCTCGGACGCACTCGGGCTCTCCTCTCGTTACGCACTCGGGCTCTCCTCTCCTCTCGGACGCACTCGGTCTCTCCTCTCGTTACGCACTCGGGCTCTCCTCTCCTCTCGTTACACACTCGGGCTCTCCTCTCGTTACGCACTCGGACTCTCCTCTCCTCTCGGACGCACTCGGGCTCTCCTCTCGTTACGCACTCGGTCTCTTCTCTCCTCTCGGACGCACTCGGGCTCTCCTCTCCTTACGCACTCGGTCTCTCCTCTCCTCTCGGACGCACTCGGTCTCTCCTCTCCTCTCGGACGCACTCGGGCTCTCCTCTCGTTACGCACTCGGGCTCTCCTCTTGTTACGCACTCGGTCTCTCCTCTCGTTACGCACTCGGTCTCTCCTCTCCTCTCGGACGCCCTCGGGCTCTCCTCTCGTTACGCACTCGGGCTCTCCTCTCCTCTCGTTACGCACTCGGGCTCTCCTCTCCTCTCGTTACGCACTCGGGCTCTCCTCTCCTCTCGGACGCGCTCGGGCTCTCCTCTCGTTACGCACTCGGGCTCTCCACTCCTCTCGTTACGCACTCCGGCTCTCCTCTCCTTTCGTTACGCACTCGGGCTCTCCTCTCGTTACGCACTCGGGCTCTCTACTCCTCTCGTTACGCACTCGGGCTCTCCTCTCCTCTCGGACGCACTCGGTCTCTCCTCTCGTTACGCACTCGGGCTCTCCTCTCCTCTCGTTACGCACTCGGTCTCTCCTCTCCTCTCGTTACGCACTCGGTCTCTCCTCTCCTCTCTTTACGCACTCGGTCTCTCCTCTCCTCTCGTTACGCACTCGGGCTATCCACTCCTCTCGTTACGCACTCGGTCTCTCCTCTCCTCTCGGACGCGCTCGGGCTCTCCTCTCGTTACGCACTCGGGCTCTCCACTCCTCTCGTTACGCACTCGGGCTCTCCTCTCCTCTCGGACGCACTCGGGCTCTCCTCTCGTTACGCACTCGGGCTCTCCTCTCCTCTCGGACGCACTCGGTCTCTCCTCTCGTTACGCACTCGGGCTCTCCTCTCCTCTCGTTACACACTCGGGCTCTCCTCTCGTTACGCACTCGGACTCTCCTCTCCTCTCGGACGCACTCGGGCTCTCCTCTCGTTACGCACTCGGTCTCTTCTCTCCTCTCGGACGCACTCGGGCTCTCCTCTCCTTACGCACTCGGTCTCTCCTCTCCTCTCGGACGCACTCGGTCTCTCCTCTCCTCTCGGACGCACTCGGGCTCTCCTCTCGTTACGCACTCGGGCTCTCCTCTCGGACGCACTCGGTCTCTCCTTTATTTTTAAAATATTTTTTTTATTTTAAATTAAAGTTAAATGATTGATTTTTTTTTTTCTCTGTGTTTTCTACCCTTAGAGAATGTTACAGTGGACAGTGATTTAGAGGAGTCTACTTCCAATCCAAAAGGTAACAATTTTATTTAGCTAGTTTGTTCAAATTTATGTCCAGTTAAATTCTAAATTATGTTGTTTCTAGGGATGGCAAATTGGTTTGAAATGTGTGGTTCATCTTTAGATTCTTTTTCTCACTTTCTACTCTGGAAAGTGCATGTAGTCAGTTTAGTCTTTTCCCTCGTGATTTGCGCATGAGCCCGCACTCACCTCAAAACACTGTTGCCAACTTCTAAAGCCTGCTCAAAGTTGCTATATGTTGCTTAATGGGGTCATAAGCTAATTAGCATAATCATTGCATAATTCATGTAATATTTGTCAAAAAAAACACCAGTTGAGATTGAGAGAGCGGCTTTATTCGCTAGACTTAAACCTAAAAAATACTCCTGTATATATGGTGTATTTGGAAAATGCAGTGTTTTAAAATGATCTTTCTGCTCAAAATACAGATTTGTGTTATCAACCAGTTTAGCTATTTTCCTTAACACGCCCATCTTGGTTTTGGTACTGGAATGCAGTCAAAATGCAGTATGACGTAATTCTGAGGTCCCAAATCCAATTTTCGAAGTAAAAACACAGTGTTACAGTTGTTTCGGTCACCTTTTGTCCCGACAAAATTAAAGTAATGGCTATATTTTCCAACCGCTGAATATGTAGACTTTTCCAGATTCTGACTAAGCTAGCTGCTGCAATAGTGACGTCACATGCATGCAATGATTACAAATGTGAATAGGGATCATTGGATTGTAAAATTTGTAGCAATTGTGCCTCTTTAAGATGGCAACTAATATTACGGAAATTTTATTAGTAATTAGTTTTTATTTATTTATTTTTATTTATTTATTTGTTTTATTTGAGCTGTAACCATTCAGCTCAAAAGAAGAGGGCCGAAGCAACAGAGCTTATTAGCGCTTATTAGCGCGTCATACAAGACAATTTCACATTTCACAATCGTTCAAGGGAACAAAGAGCAAAACAACAACAAAAAGACAACAAATATCTGGTCCTGATTAAACAACAAAGCGACAACAAGAATCTGGTCATGGTAAAAGTACCCCTACTGACAAAACATTTCTTCATCTCTATACTTTGCAAAGATCTTTTGTTTATATTTGTATTTAAAAGATTAATATTTGAACTTCTTTTTATAACTATCTCCAAATTATTCCATAATTGTACCCCCTTGACTGTAAGGCTAAAACTTTTCAAAGTTGTACAATGTTTCTGCGTCCTAAAGTTTAATTCATCACGTAATTCATAACAACCAGTACGTTCATGGAACCTTTTTTGTATTTGTGTGGCAGGGCGGATTAGATCCCGCCTGATTAATTGTGGAGAATGATGGGTGTGTCAGCCTATCAGCAGCCATCCCTGGCATATTTAAGGAGGAGTTCAGGCCACCTGGGTATGTGTCATCGTCACTTTTGTTTGGGTGCGCGTGCATCTTTGCTGGAGGTATGTACCTAGTTGTTTGGCTAATGTTGCTGCTAATCTATATGCACCATTAAGGTGGAAATGTATACGTTTTAGCCAGACTAGGGTCCGGATTTGTGACGTCGCTGTTGGTTACAGGCTGTCCTCCTCACAGGTATGTTATTGCTAACGGATTATTGTTAGTTTGGGGTTTAATCTCCGGTAACCTATGTTTCTATCGTAGTACAGCTTGTGTGTTTGGTCAGATGAAACACCGGTGCAATTGCGGCTTGCCTATTATAAACGAGGCTGTGAGTAACCGAGTCTGCTGTGGGTCTAGCGATCTACCTTTGGAAAGGTAATTTAATCACTGATTTTTACGGATTGTTTTTTTAAAATAAAATCATTAATTGTTTATTTTCCTTAGTGCGTCGTGCAGTATGTGAGCGGTTCATCCCGGTGGACTGCGGGGCAAAATGCTCCATCGACAACGTCGTTAAGACTGCACTGCTTTGTTCTGCTGCCACTACCCCTATCGTTTATTATTTTGATGTAGTACTTGTTTTTTTCTTCTAGTTTATTTTGTTTTGAAAACTTGATTTAAGCCATTGCTGGTGGTTTAAGTGAGTGGCTATAGCCGTCATTGGACGTGAGACGTGCTGTTAAGCGTGTAATTTATCCCGCTACCTTTTGTAATATTGCCACCAGCGGTTTTGGTTATTTTGCTCTTTGATCAGTGCGCCTGTACAGACTGAAGAAAGGAGCTATATTTTGTTTCTGTGATTTAATTTATTGTTCTTCTTTTGTTTTGTATTCAGTTTTTTTTATATAGCATTTGGCTGCTTGCATGTATGTTGAACTGGCAGTCTGAGGTGAATTGGTGAACACTGGCCGGTTTAACTTCTGTGACCAGTAAACTGCCAAGTGTTGGCTTAATTTATTGTCATCAATTGTTTAATTCTAATTTGTTGGTACCAGTGCAGCTAATTGTGATTTGTATTGTTTGTGTTTTTTTGTGTTTCTTTCAGGAGCTGAAGGCCCCACCCCAGTGTAGGGAAGCTAGCTGGCTGTGCCTCTTCCGGTGGTGGTGTTTCCTTCACAGAGTGTTTTTATTCCATTGGCACCTGCGTTTCTTTCACTTAGCTAGCGTGAGTGTTTGTGAGGAGATTTGAAGTGGTGTGATCTTAGGATGCTCACTGCCCAGCTAGCTCCCTACTGGTGAGCCTCAGCCCGAAAGTGTGTTTTGTTTTTGGACGCACCCTGAAGGAGCGTAAAACTTTGCTCCTTCGGCATCAAGAATTTTAATATATATATTTAACATAAGTAGAATTGTGAAAAATAAAGTATTTTTGTATTCAGATTCACGTCTCTTGTCCTCTGTGGTAGCGAACCTGTGTCCTTTTGAATTTTCCCCATTTATCATAATGGGGTGGCGTAGTCTGTTTTTCCTGGTTTGATACTTTTCGCAGCAGTGTAACTTTTGGCCGTACACCCACCTCGCCACATTTGGCTTGGTAATAATTTGTGCCTTGCTTTGAATAACATCTGTACTGATTGGAACTCAACAATGTCATAAAACTTCATGATCTTAGATTTTAAAAATAGTGGGTTTGTGTGGGCCAAAAACCCCACTTTATGGATTAAGCGAATAACTCTTTTTTTGCAACATTACTATTGGTCTTAGTGTGCTTTTATAAGTGTTTCCCCATATCATAGAACAATAATATAAATAAGGCAAGATCAAAGAATTATATAACGTATGCAGTGCTTTAATATTTAAAATGTGCTTTACTTTTGCAATTACAGAAATACTTCTTGATATTTTAGTAGCAATATATTTAATGTGAGAGTTCCAAGAAATTCTATCATCTATAATAACTCCAAGAAATTTGATTTCATGCACCCGCTCTATAACAACACCCTCTATCTGGATTGCTTCCTGAGCCTCAATGTTACTGTTGCCAAATATCATCATTTTACTTTTACTCAAATTTAGTGATAATTTGTTTTGTTTAAACCACATATTAACATGTTTGAGTTCCAAGGTAACTATTTGACACAGTTGTTGTAAATCATTACCCGATGCAAAAATATTTGTATCGTCTGCAAACAAGATAAATCTCAGTATTTTTGATGTTTTACAAATATCGTTTATATACATATTAAATAATTTTGGACCCAGAATGGAACCTTGAGGTAAGCCACACACAATTTCTTGACAACTTGACTGATGATCTCCTATTGTCACACATTGTTTTCTATTTTTTAAATAACTGGTAACCCACTGTAATGCTACCCCTCTAATCCCATACTTTTCCAATTTATTAATCAAAATGTCATAATTTATTGTGTCGAATGCTTTACTTAGGTCAATAAATAACCCTATTGCATATTTCTTGTTATCAACCGCATTCGTTATTTCATCAATTACATCAAGGAGAGCATATGAAGTTGAACAATTTTTACCATACCATACCATACCAACTTTATTTGTTTAGCACTTTACAACAACCTAAGTTGACCAAAGTGCTGTACAGAAAACATAAACATACAATTAAAAACCCTACATTCATCATTAGTAACAAAAAATTCATGGAGTCGACATCTTGCTAGGTGTCAAAAGCCAAAGAGAAAAGATGGGTTTTAAGAAGTTTTTTAAAAACAGGTAAAGAAGAGGCCTGTTTAACATGCAAAGGCAGATCATTCCATAGTTTCGGGGCAGACACGGCAAAGGCACGGTCCCCTCTGAGCTTACGCTTAGTTTTAGGCACAGTCAGGAGCAGTTGATCATCTGACCTGAGAGCGCGAACGGGTTTATACATTATATTTTTGAAAATTGTGATAAAAGGGAAACAGGCCTGTAATTAGTAATGAGATACTTATCTCCTGCCTTAAACATAGGAATCACTTTTGCTACTTTCATACTCTCAGGAAATTGGCCAGTTTGCAACGACAAGTTACAGATGTATGTTAACGGCTTACAGATACTTTCAATAACACATTTTAAGGTCTTCATATCCATATCATAGAGGTCTGTCGAGATTTTATTTTTACACCTTCCAACAATGTCCAATATCTCATTTTCCTCAACAGGATTAAGAAACAATGTCTTGGGATTTGTGTCTATTAGCTCATAGTTATAGGACTCAACATTTGCAATTTTTGCAGCAAGATTCGGGCCAACATCTACAAAGAATTTATTAAATTTATTGACTATTGTGTTCTTATTATTGATAATGTTATCCTCTTCTCTAAAATATTGTGGATAGTTGTTTATTCTAGATTTGTTTGTTATTAAACTATTTAAAATGTTCCATAAACCTTTAGTATTATTCTTATTACTATCTAACAATTTATTGTAATAATCCTGTTTACATTTTCTAATAATGCCTGTCAATTTGTTTTTATATTTCTTATATTTAACCTCCGCTTCTTTTGTTCGATACTTTAAAAAAAATGTGTAAAGTGAATTTTTTTTCTTGCATGCATTCAGCAATCCTTTTGACATCCATGGGTTTTCTATGCCCTTTCTATTTTTACAATATTTTTTTAATGGACAATTTTTATCATATACTTTTTGAAATACTCGTACAAACTCATCATATGCCTTATTAGTGTCATTCTCTCTGTATATAAAACTCCAATCTTGCGTTAATAGTTCCTTTCTAAATGCTTCAATAGTTTTCTCTGTTTTTACCCTTCTAGACCAATACATGGTTTCCTCTTCATTTTTTTGATGAGCATTTTTATGTAACACAAAAACTGGAAGGTGATCACTAATATCATTTATCATTAGTCCGCTGACTGTATTACTTTCGAGTTCATTGGAAAAAATATTATCTATTAAAGTAGCACTATGGTTTGTAATTCTACTCGGTTTAGTTATTAGAGGAAATAAACCTATACTAAATAGAGTATCAATAAATTCGTCCGTCTTTTTATGTTTATTTGGGTTTAACAGATCGATGTTAAGATCACCTCAAACAAACATAAGTTTCTGATTTAAGTTTGAAAAGTGTTCCTCTAACCAATTATTAAACACATCTATATTAGACCCCGGTGTTCTATAAATACAACTAACAATAATATTTTTCTTTTTTGTCCTTACAATTTCAATAGTTAGACATTCAAGTATATCATCCACTACCATAGTCATATTTTCGATAATTTTAAAA
Organism: Pimephales promelas; assembly: GCF_016745375.1. Next base: position 539,534 of record NW_024121157.1, read on the forward strand.
CCATAATTTAAATCTACAAACATAGCTACACCCCCACCTTGCTTATTTCTTCTGTTCTGACCTATAAACTCATAACCTTCAATACTAAAATCCATTTCTTTATCATTACGTATCCATGTTTCTGTTATCAAAATCACACTGAATTTTGAAAACTGTTTTAAGTAACTCTTTATGTGGTCAAAGTTTGCATAAAGGCTTCTACTATTAAAGTGAATGACAGAGAAGGTATTAACATCCTTAAATGTACAATTGTAATCATCCTCTGTATAATATTGACAGTCATTAACAGATCTCGTAAAGAAGTTATTTTCAGGATCAATGTCAATCTCTGTACACTGTAAATCGTATTGTGAATATGCAATGTCCAGACCATTTAATTCAGTATTTTTCCTTAATGAGAGTTCAAAATCAGAAATTGCTTTAGAAGTCTTGTAGGAGGCCATGAGTAAAAAATTTTTTGTAACATACCAGAAATATGCCGATTATCCTGAAATTTTAAACTTGGTTCGGTGTGTTGGTGCGCCGATGAACTATTAGTTTGTCGTAACGCAGGAAAGCAATAGGATGCAACATTTCCAGTCAGTCAGTCTCCTTCTCTTGCACCATGGTCATCGTTAGCTTCAGGCTGCCGCCTGTCTGATTGGTTGTGTTCACGAGCTGGGTGGGACTTACAATTTGATTGGGTTCATCTGATGTTTGTCACTGACTGAATAACTAATAAATACTTTAGATCGGATTAAACCATCAGACCGGGGGCTCGTTCTTCGTACGTCGCTAACTCAGTTAGCTGGATTTGATTGTTGGCGATTTGCCATGATCTTGGATCATTTGGTTCTTCGACGCTCATCCTGGACTTGCTGTCATAGCAACAGGTCCGTCAGCTTGAACCTGCTCGCGAGCAGGCTTATTTCATGTAAACAGGATTAGATCGCGGCTGATACGGGAAGTCCTTCAGCGCAGCGCGATAGTGTAGCTTAATTTCTGAGATTTATTTTTGTTTTCAAGTGAAACGATCGTCGTGAGGGTGTCGTTTAAATACATTATTATTTTGTTGGAAATGCACATTAATGTTCGATTCGATATCGGGCTTCAACAACAGCACAAAATGTTTGCATTGCCCTAAAATTATTTGCGAGTGGCTTCCTTTACACTATTGGAGATGCGGAGAACTTGATAAGCTTTCTGTCGTGCCATTCACAAAGTAGTGCTCTTAGTTTTTTTTTTTTTTTTTTTGCCAACTTAGGGTATATTATAATTTTTAATGAAGATAATGCAATCATGATGACCATGTCGATTATGACTTACAGTCCCTCAGGCTTAACTTACGTGATTGGTGCCATACACTGTAGACTACACACATGTTCCCATCAAGGCCTCAATGAAGGGATTTTGTGAGCAGAAAGGGGGCTTATAGAGTGCAGCCAAATTACTATTACAATTTTTAATATTCCAGATTTGGAATATTATATCACTTTTTTTAAAAGGCATTTGACTGAGTAAAATCTTTTAGATGGTGTGTGACCATGTTCTATATCACAAATCAATGTGAAAGCAAAATGGCCAGGATCTGTGCATGACTCAAGAATTTTAAGAGATTCACATTTATGAACATTATTTGAACATGGTAAGGAAAATTATAAATATCAAACTCACGGTATTACATACACTTATGCTGAGAACTGCATTTTTCCATTAAACAGGTGATTACAACAGGATCCTGCATGGAGACAGGTGTTTTATGACCCCATTCCCTGACCCAAACCCCAGACCAGTTACAATGCAGCTCTAGGACAAGGGCACACAATGACATGAGCTTTGGCCAACTAAAGGGAAGATTTCAGGGTCTGAAAAGCCTGAGGGTTGCACCTAACAGGGCCTGTGACATTGCATGTGCCATATTACACAACACTGCCAACATCAGAAAAAGAAAAAAAATGTTTAATTAAGCCTAAAATAAAAGACAAGACAAATTTGCAAAACTCTGTTTGCTTAGAGTTTTATTTCAATAGTTTTTTGTAAAGAAAAGCCAGTTATTCAGTCATCTTTTTAAAAGATATTAAGGTCAGCAATAGTACTCTGTGTGATTTTACTCTGAAGTTTATTTTGAAGCAACTCTATTTCTAATGCAATTTTTTCTTAGTCAAGTTCTGTTTCTCCCCCTGATTTTTGTTTTTTTAAAATACTCTATTTTCTGCTGAAGACTCATATAGGGAACAAATGCAACAAATAAAAAGCAAAAGTTGTCTCTTCACTGCCCACCCCTGTATCACTGCTGTGTGCAGACTCTTCTGTACATGTGGACTCCTGTCAGAAATAACAGACATAGGCACAAGTAGAAATCAATTAAAGCCATCAATTAAATTAAAGTACTTCCTCCAAAGGACAGTCATCTGAGAAGTTTTCTTCACTCTCAAGTGCAATGTGATTGATAACTCATGGCAAAATATTTTTTACATTAACATAAGTTTATCAGTTTTTACTTTCACAAGACAAAGCAATTTATCATTACTCAAGATTTAACAGTTGAAATGACTAAACCAGCCAATTTGGATTATTGGTCTACTTCATTTAATGCAGCAACAAATTATTTCACAGTGTACAAAGATAATTTAAATCTCATTTCCCAGTAATGAAGGTGTTGCTGCTACTGGTCCCTGATGTGGGTCTGGAAGAGCTGAACCCAGGGATGCCCTTCACAGGGCAATTCACATTCAACCCAAGGGTCAGCTCTTCTGCCAGGGTCAGGAGCATCATTATTATTTTTTTTCTCAGCATTTTTCCTGTTTGCTTTTTATAAACAGACAATCATTTATTTAACAGTGCCTTTTTAAAAGAGACTAGTAGGCCTATAAGGCCTAAAATTACCATTAAGTAGAATATTTTTGTACTTCACTTTCACCATGTCCATTATTATAGTGTGGTGACTCGACATTACATTGAACAAAGTAATTATGAAATTATGAAAATAAAATAATAATAAGTTATTAAAACATCTAACATGGCCACCACAAACGCATTTAATTTGTCTTCTAGTTTTGCCAGCACTCTCTCCTGGCTTTTGCACACTTTGAGGTGTTCCCTGGCGTTTTAATTAAAGACTGAATTTCGGCATAACCTTGCATTAAAAGCGCTTGCTCTGCTTGGAGAAAAACTGGGCGTGTTCTTTGGCCACGCTGAACAGCCAATAGCAGCGCTGCTGATCACTGGTTCTGCTATCGATACATGTCCCCTTTTAAACCAACGCGAGAACGCGCAGTTATCTCAGATAACTCAATCCAGCGATACTAATCATAAACAACAGGTGTGTTCGAAGAACCCAATTAGCCGGATCATGATTAGCACGATGATATCATCTTAGATGTCTCATTTGATCTCGGATGTTTTAAGCAACGTACGAAGAACGAGCCCCGGGAGGATATACGCAGCACTACTGCTCGGTCAGTGTGGTAAATATTAATCATGCCTAATAATATGTTATATCGGATAAATAATAAATATAGCAATTGTTTATAAAAAAAACAACTATATATATATATATATATATAAAATAACTAAAATAAGTTATTTTATATATATATATAAGTTATTTTAACATATTATATGTTATTATGATATCGCCCCTCTCTCTTGCGGCTTTCAACTCTGGCATCAACTCTTTACGCTTCTTTTTAACCAAGTCCGTATAATCCTCGTTTATGAAAATTTTTGATCGTTTGAGGCGTTTTGCGCGCAGCAAAACAGTTTCTCGATCCTTCCAACGCAGAAGCTTGACGACAATGGGTCTCGGGCGGTCCCTTCCGCCGTCCGGTTTCCCCACGCGATGGGCCCTTTCCACCTCCACCGTGTGCTGCAGCTGGAGCTTCTCCGTCAACAGTTGTTTCACTATATCCTCCGCGTCGGCCCAAGTCTCCCCCGGCAATTCCTTTACTCCCTCAAAGACCAAGTTGTTTCTGCGGCTCTGCCCTTCCAGGTACTCCATTTTATCGTTGATGATGAGCATACTGTCGCAAACTTTATAAACGTCAGATTGTAATTAGTGATGGCAAAATGAGGCTTCCTGAACCACTGAGACCTCGCAGCCCATTGCTTCACCCAAAGGTTCATTACTCGAAGCTTCATTCATCATTGCTCACTAGTGACACCTAGCTACCGTGCAAAGAAATAGCAGACAAATTAAATCATTCTGAACCCATGACCCGCCCCCTCCCGCTTTGTTTTATTTATCTTCTTCTCACTGTTAATGTCTCTGTAACCTTTCATTTGCAATAATAAAGAGATCTGTGCAAACTTTTGTCCATTGCCTGGATATTAAATAAAACGTGTATCTTTCTCTGTCTGCATTTTGTACAGAGACAACTGTCACACCATAGACTGTAAGTGTCACACACACAATTATTATTATATTTTTTTTTAAATGGAGTGACAGTATGAACAAAAAAAGTGACAGGTGTTGAGTGCAGTGCTTATGGTGGAGTGACTCGAGGGAGTGTAATAAAGTAAGCAAACTGCAGTGATGAAGGAAAGGGTTACAGATTTTTTTTTTTTTTTTGAGAAAATTAATTCTTTTAACTGTGTTGGGGTTTAGACAATTCCTCTTCTTGGACAAAACCTCTCCACCCTTGGAAAAATATCATTTCACAAGGAACAGAGGACGTCAGTGTGTCAGCGGGTAAAAATGAAGATGCTGATGCTTAGCCCAGACCGGGTTGGATTTCCTCTTTCTTGTTGGCTCCATTACCATGAAAAGGAAGATGTCATAAAAAAAAAAAAATCCAAAAGGGCAATCCAAATCAAAAAGCAGTCCAGTCCAGAACCAAAAATCCAAAGCAATCGAAATAATCTTGTCTAATTAATATAACAAGACTATAATATAGTTACTATAATTGATTATGACAAATATTAATTATTATTTCAATTTATACCTGTTAAATAATAAAATACAAGGTTAAAAATATTTTGGACTGGCAATTTATGTAAAAATTAACAGAAACAATCTTTCCATCATTAACCGTCATTTCCACCACTTTCCACCACTACACAGTTTTTAAGTAAAAACATAAGAATAACAAATTATGTGGATCTAAATGTATTTTAAATCAAGTATTAATAGTTCATTACTTACAATAAATGTGTGAGTGACTTTAAAAAATAATCATAGACCTGAGCAAAAATGAAATGCTGTAGGCAAAAAATCCCAACTCGTGGCAACTCGTGGCATTTAACAACTTTAAATGGAAATGTATTAAATTCATGAAGTATTAAGATTTATTTTGTAACATGATTAGGTAGCCACTGATGTTGTTGACTGATACATAATCTTATATAATCAGTTTTACAATATTATATTGTAATAAAATACATAAATTGAAAAGTGGTGGAAATGACATCTTTGAAATCGCTCTTCAGAAAAACTGTTAAAAATAATAATATTCCATGGAATTCTAAAACTGCCCACTATTATATTGTGTTAGAAGACAAATTAATTAAGCTAGGAAGATTGTTTTAAGTGTGTTTTAAGAAAGTGAATTTTCCAAAAACTCACAGTGCCAAAAGTGCTCCTAGTTGGAGAATCCCCCAATAACTATTCTAACCTGATATAGACTAGTGTAGTAATATACAGCCCTAGCACATATATGACACAATAACGATAATGAGATTTCTCTGACTCTGACGCTACTACAACTTCTTATTCTGCTCATGAAACAGCCACAGGGTGGCGCGAGCCGAACCGCAGACCGAACCGATGACGTTTTTACACAAACCGAGGCCTCGTTTGTCATCAGTCACGTGATTTTCACGGTAACAACACAAGCCTCGAATCGCGGCTTCATCTGGCACGCCCATTTTTTCTCGACACAAGCTCCGAGGCCTCGGTTCAAACGTCACATCACTAATTGTAATGTATTGTTGCGTTCAGTTAGTTTTGCATTCTCTTCCTTGAGATTGTCCACCTCACCTTGCGTGAACTTTAAGCTTGTTTTGAGATCTTGAATGTCCCTTAACATTGCATCCATACGGGTGTTTGTAGCTTCCATCGTCATTTTTATAAATCCTTTGAAAATCTCCTGTTGCTGCTGAAGTAGTTCCTTGAACATATCCTTTTGTTGATCCATTAGCCCAATGACTCTACTTAGGCTAACGTACTCCTCCTCCATTGCCAAATCTACCTGCTTGTTCTCTATTTTTGACGGTTTCGGCATTGTGCTCTCCTTTAGACCAGGTTTTTGATAAACTGCACACTGAGCGGACACCAAGTCCGATTTTCAAGACGAGCGTCTTTGGTTTTTGGTTTTGTTGCTGGAGTAATCCTGTGTTTGCGTCTTGTAACGTCTTGACCGCCGTTTTGATGAAAACTGAATGGGGCAATCGTTTAGAACCATAAATATTTTTCAGTAATCTTTATGTTATTTTTTCCATACTTATCAAGACCTGGAAATTAAATAAAATTCCATATTTTTCCAAACTGCGTAGGAACCCGGTTAAATATAATTGCATTACAAGACATACCAATCTATTTTTTTCGGTCTCATCCAACCTCTCCAATTCCTCAAAATCTTCAAGAGATTGTAAAGGTAACTGCAAGCCACATCTTATTTCCTGATCAGGTACAGCAGGCACTCCCTGTAAGTTTTGTATCATTGCTCTCTGCTCTTTTAGCTCTGCCTTAACTTCCATGAGAAGTTTAAGCACATTCCTCTTGAAAGGAGACAACTCTACAAATATAGTAGACAAGTAAATAAATATATTAAGAGAGAGAAACTCTACTAGTTCAGTAATAACCCTAATCAGAAATTACTAACACACTCAAAAAAATGATTCAAGGCCTTCTTAGAGGTGACACATTTAAAAACAATTTGCTTTATTTAAATATATCTATTTAAGATCAAATGTATATATATTTAAGTGGTTTAAATAAAAATGTATTAATAGCTCCACCTATGAGATTGATTTACGTTGGATCGCCAAAAAAAAGAGTCATACGGGACCGCCCTTTGCGCATGTGCGTGGCAGCGCGCTCTTTTCTCCCATCTCTCCATTACTCTGGGTGCAACGCCGAAGCAACGTTTGGTGGATGAGACATAAAAGGCGAATATCTACTCCTTGGTAAGTATTCATTTGTTTTAGCTGATTAGAAAGTATATTGCTGTCAAATATCGTTAATACGGGAATATTGACAGAAATGTGTGTTACAGTTATTTCACTCTTCAAATTTGAAGGGAGTTGGCTCATGGAGTTGGCTGGCTAAGGTTAACTTATAGTGGTTAGCTAGTGCTACTTTTATACTTTTAACGTTAGTCTCTTTGACTGCTTTGGTTAACTTGTGTTGCACTTCGTCGCCGCAATTTTGGACCGGGCAAAATGCCCTATAAACAAATAAAAGTAAAATAAGAGATGCCGAATTTCTGTTGTGTGTGTGTCTAAAATGGCGACGAAAAGCGGTTAAGTTACAGCCATCAGGGACTGAAGCGGTCAATATCATAACGTTAACGGTAGTTTAACATTAAATATCCATGGCTCGTTCGGCATTTATGCAATTAGGCTGTGGGTGGACTAGTTTTGGCGGCCTGCCGAGACCGGGCTGACGTTACACTGCGATAGCTGTGTTTTAGCTGCTGCGATAGCAAATGTTAGCTGCGTTTTTTTTTCTGCCATGTGTCATTAATGGCGGCCAGTGTTAAACCTATTTGTCATTATTTTCGTCAACGACATTTTTTTTCACAGACGAAACCGAGACGATAACTAAATAAAACCTAGTTTTGAATGACAAACTATGACGATAATTTATTGATATTTTCATCAACTATCTCTTAATAAAAGTAGACGAAAATGTTAAATATTGACTAAAGTTATTTGGGAAGCGATTCAGTCTGATGTCCTGCGTCTGTGCTAGATGCGCACATGTGTACTGTAACGTGCTGATCTACCCCGCGGTCTCATAAAGCTTTAAAAAGTGTAAACGTCTGGGATAATGAGTAGAGCAGACATAACGTTATAGATCTGAATAAGAGTGACGATGCAAAAAGAGCTTTATTTATTGCGGTTTTCTTGGTGCACTCTCAGCGCGCGAGTCCTTAACTGAGCTCTCTTTTGTTCTGAATGGACAAATAAATAAAACATTATTTCTAAATATCCGGTTTGGAGAGTATTCTGGTAAACTAACTTACGTTGCTTATGTCTTAAACGGTTGTGAGTGTATGGGATGTGCATCAGTGCAATCCGATGTCTTAAAGTGACAGTGGGTAATAAACCAAATGTGGTCTGTGTCCTTAATTTTGATCAAGCAACAAAAGAAAAAGAGAAAAGCATTCACTGTTAATAGCTTTAATAAAGATAAATTATATTTAATTTTTATATAAATAAATATGTCTGCTTGAAAGAATCTATCCATGTAGTTCTAAAGAATGCATATCATTAATTAAAAAGACTGTTTTACTTTAGGAAAAATTGTTTTATTTAATTTTAGATTTTTAGATTAATAAAAGATGAATAAAAGATTTTTTTTAAAGTCACAGTTAAATCTGTATCTGTAGTGCATGTTAACTTAAAAATCCTTCATTTTAATATGTGCTCTACTTCAACCTACAATATTATTGTACTAACGTGTTTGACTAATTAATAATTACTTTTATTTGGTTACATCACCTGAGTATTTCCTCCATTGTTCACACCTCTAATACATGCATCTCATCTTTTGCAGCTGCATCTTTTATGTTGAAAAGCAGTTTGTGGCAACCTCCTATTAATGGTAGGTATAAGACTAACATTACTTGTTCAATGCTAGCAAAAACTGATTTGCATCATTGTCATGTGATATGTGCTAATTGTCTTTATTCTCCTTTTTAGGATGATGAATGTGGCAGTGCAAAGACTGCAGTCTCCAATTAGCTAGCAGGTATTTGTTACTGCAACATTTTAGGCAGGTTCATGGGCACTTAAGGGGCAGTTATCGCTATCCATGTCCATACACCGATTGCCCCTGTACCTTTAATACATGGAGTAAGCTATTAAATCACACCTACAAAAGTCACGGAAAAACTCAAGGTCCAAACCCAGTAGAAGGGTCTATATTCCAGTGTCACGTGTGCTCATGCAGAGAATTAGCAACTGAAAGAGCTTTTTTCCAACACATAAATGGACATCTCAGGCATGATGAAACGGTTCCTTGTATGTTTGTAGGATGCACATTTAAAACTAATGTTTACAGTACATTCAACACACACAAAAACAGGAAACACAACCAACATTCATTGAAAGATTTTAAAGCCAATGTCATCAGTACAAGTCAGTTATGTCAATCAATTAATAGTGCAGATGAGCCTACAGAGTCTGAGGATGCAGATAATGAAAATGAAACATTAAGTTGTGGTGATGCTGCAGAATTGTTCCAGCCAAACTTTATTGACGAGAAAATTGGTTGCATTTTATTAAAATTAGAAAACATTGTTCACATTCCAAAGGTGGTTATTGACGAGGTCCTTTCTGAACTACACTACATTTTAAGTACAGCATCTTTGCCTGTCATCAAATCTGTTGTTTCGGATGTATTCCAGAGTCATAAATTACAAGTTGAAGAGTCAGTAGTGGATGAGGTTTCAACTGCTCTATGCAAATCCAATCCTTTGGGAATAGCTATTGCAAAGGATGGCCCTCTTGCTACTGCGTATAAACGTGCACAGTACTATACCTCTCATTTTGGTGTGTTAGAGCCAATTGAGTATATATTAGATGCCCAGAGGAATAGGACATTTCAATACATCCCTATATTACAGTCTTTGCAAAATTTGCTCTCTCATCAAGCTGTCCTTGAACACCTTAAAACTCAACAAAACCAGCTATTATCTGGTCAAAAAGAGTACAGAACCATAAGAGATGGTGAGTACTATAAACAAAATCCTTTTCTGTCTGAGGAAGGTTTGAGAATAGCAGTAAATCTTTATGTGGATGATTTTGAGATTTGTAACCCTCTTGGGACATCTCGAAAAAAACACAAGCTCTGTGGTGTCTACTGGGTTTTAGGTAATTTGCCACCAGGTTCCCATTCAACACTAAACTCAATCTATTTGGCCGTTTTATGCAAATCAGATGATGTGAAGGCCTATGGCTATACGAAAGTTTTAGAGCCTCTCTTGCAAGATTTGGGTACATTAGAACAGCATGGTGTCTTTGTTTCTCAGCTTGGTCAGTTTGTTAAAGGTACTGTTCAGTGTGTAAGTGCTGACAATCTTGGAGCCCACGGAATAGGTGGATTTGTTGAGAGTTTTTCTGGTGGCTCCATATGCAGGTTTTGCACTGGAGACAAATCAGAGTTTCAGACTAAAGATGTACAATCAGTTGGTTTCACACTCAGGACCAGAGACCTCCATGATGTTCATGTCCAGTCTGCTCAGGAAAATGCAATTATTTGCTGTGGTGTCAAAAAACAGTGTGTTTTAACAGACCATCTTTCTCATTTTCATGTAAGCACTGGCTATCCTCCGGATATTGTGCACGACCTCTTTGAGGGTGTTGTTCCCGTTGAACTAGCACGCTGTATCAATTTGTTGATTTCCAAAAAATACTTCACTCTTGAGGGCCTTAACAAATTGATACAGACATTTCCATACAAATGGGGGGACAAAACCAATCGCCCCCATCCAATATCACGCTTATTCAAAACTAGCAACACTATAGGGGGCAATGCACATGAAAATTGGGCCTTACTCAGATTTCTTCCCTTATTGATTGGACACATTTTGCCAGAAGGTGAGCCAGCATGGCAAGTAATTATCGATCTTAAGGACATAGTTGAGTTGGTTGTGGCTCCTGTTCATACAGATGAAACTCTTGCATATCTTGAAGCCAGAATATATGATCACAGACTCCGCTATATTGAACTCTTTCCAGACATCAAGCTCCTACCAAAGCATCACTATTTAGAGCATTATCCACAAATGATTCGATGCTTTGGACCTCTAATTGCTTTGTGGACTATGAGATTTGAGGCTAAACATAGCTTCTTCAAGCAGGTCGCACGTCATACGAATTGCTTTAAGAAAATAACTCGTTCACTAGCTATTAAACACCAGTTCATGCTTGCCTACCACACACATTCCTCCAGTCTCAAGAAATCACTGTTAGAGGTCACAGATGTCTCAATCATGCCTGTTGATGTCCTTAGTGAAGGAGTGGTGTCTACTCTGAACCAGAGATACCCAGATGTGACTGAAGTTCACATAGTAAAAAATGTGTCTGCCAGTGGTATACATTACAGTGAGGGGATGCTTATTGTTCATGGATCTGTAGATGGACTGCCTAAATTTAATAAGATCATTCAGCTGTGCGTTCTGAAGGAGAAGTTGTGTTTTCTAGTGAAAGATGTATGCGCTTGGTATAGGGAGCATTATGGGGGTTTTGAGCTGTCTGCATCACCCACTAGAGAGGTTGCCCTAATTGAACTTAATGACTTGGTGGACCTTTATCCCCTTGTTGAATATACGGTTCAGGGTTTGCGTATGGTAATGTTAAAAAGATTCATCATTGTTAAAGGTTAGTGTCATTTTTTTTTTCAAACAAAAATAGTATGAGCTCTTGATGCCAGACTTATTATCTCAAACTGTTTTTTGTAATTTTTTTTAATCACAAATATAACTAATTTATTGTTTTTTGACCTCCTCCATTTTTCCTGCTCTAGATTAAAGGTGTTCCACAATGGCATGTCCGGCTGTCCTGCGGATCATTTTTGGTGACGCGTCTGACTCTAGAAAACTGCACTTACCTCATGGAATTCCGGTATCAGTGGAAGAACTACATGTACTAATAAAGACTTTCTTTCAATTGAAAGAGGATTTCCGGATGCAGTACATGGATTGTGATTTTAATGAGTTCATCAATCTAACTTCAGTGTCTGACATTCAAAACAAAAGCACACTGAAAATAATCAGTAATCCCATCTTTTCACCTGTGGAGCCCTGCATCACTTTGTACACAGTAGACTCTTTTGGTGAGACTTCGGCAAACACTTGCTCAGAGCCTGAAACTCCTGTTTCCTCAGTAGCCAATAGCCAATCATCCTGCAGTGACGATACGCTGTACACATCAACACCGCATTCATCCCCAGAAACTCTGTCCTCACGATTGGCCTCCTGGCCAACGGTTTTTCTAGTCCCTAAATTCACCTATGAAGCTGAATTTGAACTACAACAGAAAAACACAGAGTTTGAGACCAATGGAACATGCTTCAACCCTGGCCCAAAGCTAAAAGGGGTCATCCTTGATGGTCTTGCGCAAGAAATGATGAAATACACAAAGTATCCAAAAGACTATCAGTGTGAAGAGGTAGCAGCAGCTTTGACAAGGGCCCATCCATGTCTGGGGCAGCTGGGATCCAAGACAGGATTTTGGGGATGGAAACAGTCGCTTAAGTATAAAATGCAAAACTTCCGTACGAAACTTGGCCGACTTGGACATCCTGAAATCCGTGTGAACTCTTTGAAACACAAACGAGAGGGCCACGGTAAAGCTGCAGCCAACATCAAGAAGCCTAGAAAGGCTGAAGTTAACTATATTCCTTTGCACCCAAAAGGCGAGACCACAGAAAGCTTGGAGAATGAGAGAATTTCTTTATTGTCAGAGCTGAAAAAGCGTGACAATGAAGTAGTGATAAAAGAAAAAATGGGAAAAACCTTCTCCCACAGACGACTAGAGATTGTGGAGCAGAGGCCCCTGATAGAAGATTTCATAAACAGATGGCCTGCCTTATTCCAGGAAAGTGAAGTAAGTAAATGTGTACATGATTTTTTTCTTATCCATTGTAACTTTCTGCACAATTGTATTTACTAGTGCTAAAGGTTTACATAGTTGAATCAGAATTGTCAAATCTGGCCTATACTCGATAGATCATCGAATCGTGTGTGTGTGTGTGTATAATCTTGAGAAGCTGCAGAGCTGCAGTCTATTCTCTTGTCACTGTACATTTACAGTTGAACTGAGGATTATTGTTAACCATTTTCTCTCTGCTCACCTGCCATTCACCAGTCTTGTGCTGAGTTGTGCATGTCACGGTTCCTTGTGGGTCTTTTCTCACTAGGCTTGTTTTTAAAAATGATTTAATAATCTTTGTGGTTCATCAATGGTGATAAATGATTGGAACATCCTGCAAGGTGCACACAGCCATGCACAACTCAGCACAAACACCGGCGTTGCTGGTGCTTGTTTTCTTCTACCACACCCGCACATTCAGACTGTTCTATGTAAAATCAAACATTTATTTTCAGGTAAATGCAGAGTTTATGAGGATCACCACCAAGCCCCTGCAGTCAAAGTTCATGTCACAGCTGGACCACTTCTCAAACAAGCTGATGCAGATCTTCAAGAGCAGAGGAGGAGTGAAGGGGCAGAAGATTAAGGAAGTCCTCTCTATCACAGATTCGGTATGTCAAAATACATCTAACATCCCTTTGCATGTATTGTGGTGGTTAATATTGACATGTTTCCACTGTCGGGCCAGGACTTTAAACGGGCCGTGCCGGGCTAATAGCTACTGGTCTGCGTTTCCACTCTCGTGCCAAAAGCTCCGCTGTCCTTCACTAAAAGATTCCCATAACATGTCTCTCTGGAACGACGTCACACTAACCATCATTTCTCCAACTACCGTATTTTCCGCACTATGCGGCGCACTTAAAAGCCTTTCATTATCTCTTAAAACGACACTGCACCCTAATCCGGAGCACCTTATATATGGATCAATTGGTTAATAACGCTCCACGTTATTAAATTTGCCCGCAAACTCGCTCACTCTAACCTACAGACACACTGTCCCCGGCGCTGCTCGCGCGTCACAGAACGTTCATAAAGCGCTCCCCGTTCACAGTAACCGGGTCGTTTCATTCAAATCAGCCAGCTGTTGCTGTCTGCGAGACACCGCACATGAAAACTCATATGAGTCAGGCCGCGAATGTTAGTTACGTGCCAGCCCCCGAGCGCTCATGCTTACTAATAAATGCCTCACCTCCGGCGGCGCGCACTCGCTACATTACCTTTAGCACATCTAGTGGATGCATAACGCAAACCCAGTCAAACGTTTAACTGCAGTATCTTATGCGCCTTATCCGGTATAAATAATATATATAATCCGGTGCGCCCTATATATGAAAAATGTTCTAAAATAGGTCATTCATTGAAGGTGCTCCTTATAATCATGTGCGCCTTATAGTGCGGAAAATACAGTAATAGAAGTTTTATCAGAAAACTAATAAGAAAGAAATCACTGGAGATATTGTGCATTGCAAAACAAACATGATAAAAGCGACCGGTTGCTGACATATTTGTTGTTTCCTTGAATATTTAAAACCCAATGTCAAATGCCAGGTCAAAACTGTCAAATTTTGTCAAAACTGCACATTAGTCACACATAAACATGTTACCGTTAGGTTTCACAAAAGAAAGAGGACACTTTCTACTTCAGTTGTGTCTGTTTATTTGGTAGTGACGGGACATATTTACACATTTAGAAATAATGATAATTCCTACAAGTATAAGCAACCAAAAATTTGACCTGAGGAGCTTTAGCACTCTGTCGACTCCCAGTAGGCTACAGATATTTTCAGTCAGAGAAAAAGAGGAAGCTCCCGGGAAAAAAAAGGTTATTTTTAGTTATTAGTTTATTTCATGATAGTCGAGAGAGTGCTAAAGCTCTTCAGGTCGTATTTTTGGTTGCATATATTTGTAGGAATCATGGCCTTTGGCCCCGAGTATGCCCACGCAAGTGACCGTGGAAACGCGACTAGCCCTGGCACACACTAGCATGGCTCGGCCCTGGCCAGACAGTGGAAACGTGGCTATTGTAGTTTTATTGTCCATAGTTGCTTATTTAAAGACTTGATAAATGGCCTACTAGTATAGTGCTTTCATCCAAATATTATGTTTTTTTTTACATCCACTCAAACACAAATGTAAAACATGCAAGAAAACTTCCAACTTGCTTTTTGGGGGCATTTAGGGGTTAGGCATTCTGTTTAGACTGAAATTACCCTCTGATCTTAATTAGACAACCTGCTCCTTCTTTTTCAGTGTGACATCAACACCAAAAGGGAGTGTATCCTGAGATGCCTCATCATCTACCTCAATGAAGATCCAGACACGTTCTTCAAAGAATATCTGGTAAATTCATCACAATATGTTTGTCAAGTAGTGTTGAACTGTTACTCACTTTTACGTTTCCCATGACACACTAATTATATTGACCGAGCCCTACCGAGGTGGTCTTATGTACTGGTGTAGACAAGTGATGTACATGTTTTTGAGTTTAGGGGTGAGTGTGAGTGTGTGCGCTTGGCGTGGGGAGGTTGTTTAGAGTTCTGTTGGCCTGAGGGGTTAAGTTGTGCTGTTGACGCATGCTTTTAGATGTATTTTTGTTTCTATCGCCATCACCTGTGGAGCCCTGCATTTATGTCCCCTTATTTCTCTTTCCATCTTTATTAAACACTTGCTGTTTTTGTGGTGTTCAGGAACAGGCGACCGAGGATGCAGAAAGGGACCTAGCAACCACGGTCATGGGCATTTATGTAATCCGAAGCGATGGGAATCAAGAACCTGAAGATGTTGGAGTTGTAATTGAAGGCATCAAAGTCCTGAGCAACTTAGGCAGCGTCATCATGGGCTTCGCAATGCTTTTTGGGCTCATTTATGCCCTTGATCTGAGTTTTCCAGACAACCTCAAATACACCTTTGAGTTTTTCCAGAAGATCATAATGAATTTGGATGGGCACAAGCTGAATGCAAAGACACAACAGTTGAAAATCAAGCTGTTTGCATAAGAGGACAAAACCATTGATGGAGGGTTTAAGACAGATTACTTGGGCTTGGACAAGTGTGTACACCCAGACAATTTGCCCATTTCACCTCTCCATCATAATTTCTTCACTCTACCTCCTCCATACTATTCCTCTCTACTTATTTGACTTCATGACTGTCGAGAGATATTCTAATTGATCTAAAAACTGCTCAAATGCGCTCTCTTGGATTGTTAGTGGCCAAATTACAACATCTGAAACATCTGTTTGCATAAGAGGACAAAACCATGTGATGATCTCCTTTGATTGAGGGTTTAAGACAGATTATTTGGGATTGGACAAGTGTTTACACCCATAAAGTTTGCCCATTTCACCTCTCCATCATAATTTCTTGACTCTTATACTTATTTGACTTCATGACTCAAGATGGATTGAAATTGATCTAAAAACAGCTTAACAATTTTTCTTTTATTGCAAATAGCCAGAAGTATTTTTTATGTTGCAAGTGACATTTACGTTAAGTTACAGTAAAATGTCTTCCTTGCGGTTTATAATGACTTTGAATGTTTTGTGATAAATTTTTTTTATTTTATTTTGCTAGTCTTAACCGTGCTCAAACACTTGTTTTTGTTACCACCTGCAACAACCACCAAGGCTCTTTTTACTGTAAATGTACAGTAGTGTGGAATTTGCCATAGCCTATTGCTTTTTTCTTTCCCTTTATGTAAATGATCGTTTAAGACAAGCAACTGCATATACAGTTTTTTTTGCAGTGCATTCTAACCAGCTATAGTGTCTTTATTGTTGATGTTTAGGATAGCTGGGCATTCATTGTTTACCAGTATACTGTTCATTCAAGTTAATATACTTGTGTTTTATCAAGTAAAAAAAGTTAAATGTCTTGATTTGATATTTTTTATCGAAATATGCTCTCCTGACATGTTAGGATGCTTGGAACAATATTTTCTCACTTAAGTTTTTTTTTTTTTTTTTCATCAGAAAAAGTATACTTTTCACATGTAAATTCTTAAAAGGGTAATTTATTACTACCTCATTAGCATTTCCAGAATTTATATATATGAACACTTCTAAAGTTTCCTGCTGAACACAAGATGTCTCCTATGAACCCCCATGTTCAGTGTATGTGCATTGTGCACTTTACAGCTTCAAGTTTCTACATCATATTAATATTAATTGAATATTGGATCAAACTTGAATTCAAAATTATTTGTGATATCACAAATCATGCAAGTAGGCATACCCGTTAAAACTTTTTTTTTTATTAAGAGAATTCCCACTTTCAGCTGATCTGTGAAAACAGCATTTCATGTCTCCCAACTCTGCACATACATGTTTGATTTTCAATGTGTAGAATAGTTTGTACTTAAGTGATCATTTTTGAGTGGATGGGCTCCAAGTAAATAAAGTTAAAATGTAAATGTATTTCAATTAAAAAAAAACAAAAAAAACAGTTTGTCTCATGTGTATGTTAATGGATCAAATAAAAGTGGTTTATATATTTAATTTTTGACAATAAGTTCCTTTCTAATAATTTTGTAAGTTTGAGTTGGACAAATGTAAATCAATTTCATTTAGTTAATGTAATTATTTTATTTCAGCTGTATTTGCTAAAAGTTAGTAAGGCTAACTCAATTATATATTGTTGTAAGAATTTGATAAAAATAAGTTAGGCTAACTCATTTAAATTCTGTTGAATGGATGTACTCAATTTGAGTTGGGACTACATATATTTATTGGATGGAAATCCTGCCCACAACTTAATTGAGTTCATCCAATGAATCATTTTTTTGAGTGTGGAGAGCTGGACGGAACCAGCAGTGAAGAGCGTTCAGGCTCGGCAGGGCTGACGGTGAGCGCCGGCTTTCGGGGGACGAGCCTCAAACGGGGGCGCCGAGTCGGGTGGAGAATCCCCTGGAAAATCCCGGCGTCCATGTTGCTTTTTTTTTTGGTCGGTCAATCTGTCACGGTTGCTGGTTCAGGCAGAAGAACAGGCGGGATACAGAATCTCGGTAAAGAGACATTTATTTCAAACACAGGCTGGAAGACGGGATACACAGCGTAACATTCAACATTGACCGACAAAACTGAATCAAACGGGACAGAACTAAATACACAGAGGAATAAGGCTAATTGGAGTGCAAACAGGTGAAAATGATGAAGACAGGACGAGGAACAGGTGGCTGATTGGGGGAGTGAGTCCGGGAGAGGAACAAAAGGATCCGGGGAAGTGTGGTGCAGATGACGGGACAAAACAGGTGAGGACGACAGACTGTGACAGGTGTAAGATGGATATATAAGAAAGCAAATTGGGAAAAATTTCAAATGTTATGTGAAGAACAGTTCAAAGATCTCTCAGTAGAGGGTAGTGTTGATGACAGATATAACAAAGTAGTGAATGCCATTTATTTTGCAGCTTCTCAGTCTATCCCTCTATCAAGTGGTATAAAAACAAGAAAGAATGTGCCATGGTGGTCAGAGGAGTGCTGGGCAGCAATCAGAGAAAGGAATAAAGCATTTCAGTTTTTAAAAAGAACACTCACACCAGAAGCAGTCATAGATTATCAAAGAAAAAGGGCTTATGTTAAAAAGATTATTAAAAGTACAAAAAGGTCAGCATGGCAAAACTTTTGTGATACGATTGGGAGAGAAACTGAAATAAATGCAGTCTGGCGTATGATTAAAAAGATGAATGGAATTGATAGTTTTAAAAAAATACCTGTCCTGGAGGAAAATGGGAAGGTAGCTATCACAGATAAAGATAAGGCTACTTTATTGGCTCAAACATTTGCTAAAGCTCATAGCATTGACAATTCAGATGATACATTTTTAACAAGACGTCAGCAAATTAAGAATGTCTATGGAGATGTTTGCAAGAAAAAACAAGAGTTCAATAATATTTTGGATGATGAGTTTAGTTATTTTGAATTAAAAACAGCAATTAATAATTCAAAGAGTACCACACCAGGAAAAGATTTGATAAGCTATCAAATTTTAAAGAAATTATCACCAAAAGAATTAGAAATATTACTGGATTTATATAATTATATATGGAATGAGGGTATCCTTCCTAAGCAATGGAAAACGGCAATTGTGCTTCCTTTTGCTAAGCCTGGGAAAGATATAACAAAATCTGGTAATTATAGACCTATCGCTCTTACTTCTATGTAAAGTAATGGAAAAAATGATTGTAAAACGAATGAATTATATTTTAGAGAAAAGAGAACTGCTGTCAAAATTTCAAAGTGGTTTTAGGAAAAGCAGGTCTACAGCAGATGCTTTAGTATTGTTTGAAAATGAAATTAAAAAAGCTTTTATAATGAAAGAGTACATGATTGCAGTCTTCTTTGATATAGAAAAGGCTTATGACACTTTGTGGAGGGAAGGTTTGCTAATTAAACTGAATAAAATTGGAATAGGTGGAAAATGTTATAATTGGGTTTTAGAATTTTTATTTGAACGCACCTTTCAGGTGAAAATTGGGGAAGAATTATCAGCTCCTTATAATATTCTAAATGGAACTCCACAGGGTTGTGCAATTAGCCCATTATTGTTTAATTTAATGATCAATGATGTTTTTGATAAAGTGAATAAACCAGGAATAGGATTAGCTCTGTATGCAGATGACGGAGCACTATGGAAGAGAGGCCGTAATATTAAAAATGTGGGTAAAGGTATACAGGAGTCAATTAAAGAAGTGGAAAAATGGTCTTTGGACTGGGGTCTAAAGTTTTCAGTATCTAAAACACAATATATGATATTCACAAAGAACAAGAGGAATGAACAGTTAAATCTGAAGTTATATGAACAAACATTGGAAAGTGTACCTGTTTTTAAATATCTTGGATTATGGTTTGATGAAAAACTAACATGGAAGTGTCATATAAGTAAAATTGAGTCAAAATGTAAGAAAATCTTAAGTTGTATGCGTACGGTTGCTAGTCACAAGTGGGGAGCTAGCCGTAGTGCATTGTTGTGCATGTATCAAGCACTGATTCGTTCTCGTTTTGATTATGGATGTATTGTATATGGTTCAGCATCAAAGTCATTGATGAAAAAATTAGATATAATTCAATCTAAAGCATTAAGATTATGTTGTGGAGCAATTAAAACATCCCCTGTAGATGCAATTGGGGTAGAAATGGGAGAGATGCCTCTAGATATTAGAAGGGAAAAACTGGCAATTACATACTGGGTAAATCTCCAACAATCAGCAAATAATCACCTTACTCGCAAAGTATTGGAGGAGTGCTGGGAATACTCATATGATGAAGGACACAGTTTTGGATGGAAGAGTAAAGTATGGGCTAAGGACATGGACAATAAGATGTTCTGTCCCAATATACCACTTACTGATACTCCACCTTGGAAAGTCCCCGAACCGCTTGTAGTTTTGAGTTTATTAAACAAGTCCAAAGAAGAGTACATTGGAAAGGAGATTAATGCCTTTTTAAATAACACATTTTATACAGTATTACAAATATTTACAGATGGTTCTAAGGAACCTATCAGTCAAAAGGTTGGAGTAGGAGTGTTTATTCCACACTTTAAAAAACAGATTAGTTTGAGGTTGACTGATGAGGTGTCCGTGTACACTGCAGAGTTAACAGCTATAATAATAGGACTACAGTGGGTTGAACAAGTCAGACCAAATAAAATAGTCATATGTTCAGATTCTTCTTCAGCTTTAATTAGTATATTAAATGCAAGATCAGACAGAGAAGATTTGATAATGGAAATATATTTATCATTATACAGACTGAAAGAGGCTGGAATAGTAGTGTATTTTTGTTGGGTACCAGCACATGTTGGGGTATCTGGTAATGAAGTTGCTGATAAACTAGCAAAAAAAGCACTAGAAAAGACCCTCAGCCTGCTCCGCCCTGGCCACGCCCCGCCAAGCCCCCAGTTCATCCCCCCTCTGTCCTCTGTTATGCGGCGTGAGGTCACGCCTCCCGGGAGGGGGGAGTTCTGTCACAGTCCTTCGTCTGCACCATCCTGTCTGCGTCTCCAGCAATACACTTCCCATGATCCTCTCGTCTGCACACCTGAACTCACTCCCTCATCAGCCTCCCGTTCAGCGTCCTGTTCATCTGTTTCACCTGTCTTCACCTCATTATGTTTGATTCTTCCATGTATTTAGTTCCCTCTGTTTCATTCTGTCCTTGTCGGTCGATGTTGAATGTTACCCTGTGTTGCACCTGTTTACCTTCTTCTGCCTGTTATTTGGAATTAAAATTATCTTCGTGTTAATCTGGACTCTGCCTGATCGTCTGCCTGCTCCACACTGTGACAGCTTGATTTGGTGTCCATCTTGAGTTTACAACAACACAACACAGAGACAACACTGTTACAATGGTGCCGTGACCGTGACTCTGGAAGCAGCGTGGTGAACGACTGATCGGAGATTTCCGGAGAAGTTCGTGCCGTGGATGAGGAGAGTTTACGTGCCGAAGCGGGTTGGTGCAATACTGGATTTGTCCACAAGGAGGAGTAAAGGAACACATTTCACATTTCTGTAAAAAATAAGGCAATGCGCACATCGGTTGATGAGCTACTCTTGGTGTTACGTAAACATGGCCACCGGCTGCCAAAAGATGCCAGAACCCTGTTAGGAACTCCACCTCAAATAGAAGTCAGGGATCTATGTGGTGGCCAGTTCCTCTACTTGTGTGGAGACGGGACTTTTGAAAATGTGCTCACAGTATCCCGATTTCTTTTCAACAGAAAATGAGATGCTGCTAAATTTCAGTGTAGATTATCTAAATCATCCGATGTAAAAATTTGGCCCATTCTTTGTAGTGTGAAAAACTTTGAGCCGTTTATCGTTGCAAAGCCAAACAGCGTTAATGATTACACGTCCAGTTTTTTAACAGAACTGAAGGCACTCCAACAACATGGGGTTGAGTTCCAAAATGGAACATTAAATATAAAAGTGAATGCTTTCATTTGTGATGCCCCAGCAAGAGCATTCCTAAAATGCATCAAGTCCCACAATGCCTTCAGCAGCTGTGAGCGGAGCACCATTGAAGGACATTATGTAAGTCATAGGGTTGTATTCAACTACCAGTCGCAGGAAAAGATTGATGCAAGAGCAGAAGATGACTTCATTAAACAGGCATATCCCAATCACCAAACTGGATGCTCACCCCTGATCGCTGCAGGCTTGCAGTGCATTAAACCGTTTGTGCTGGACTATTTGCATGTTGTCTGACTAGGGGTTGTCAGACAGGCACGTGCACAGGTAGGGCTCAACCTGTGCCCTTTTTGTCGAAGTGCCCTTTTTTTGGTGGTGGCATTTTTTTTTTCAATAAATTAATGCTATTGGTCACCCTTTAAGTCTATCTGTCTGTTTTAAAATGAAAGATCTTAAAAAGAGCTGTGTATTCACATATCGCGCCTAAAAACGCGTAGAAAACGCTAGGCGCGCGCATTTTATCCTTTTTCCAAAGAAGCGCTAGGGCGGTTGCGCTCCAGAGGCGTCTGTCGTTGCTAAGCAACCATCAGCTGAGCTCTCCGTTACTAAGCACGTTGTCTAAAAGTTCATATGTTATTTATTTGATGCCTGATTAAGAATTGTGGGAGCTGAGAGAGCTCTGCGCTAGCATTTGACATAGTCATAGCCAATACATAGCCTGCACTTAAATTGCATTCAGTAGCATTTAATTTTTTTTATAAAATGCGATTTTGCCCAGATGTGTTTTACAACAGGAAAAACTGAGCGCCTATATAGCTATAACAATCTAGTTGGTAAGCTGTTGATGAAAATGTAATGATGCCGCCGGTGTCGTGCCAAGGTACTTACCCCTGAAAGGAAGAGTATCCCCGGTCGCGGGAGCGCGCACGCATTCAGCAGGAGGTGCGTCATTACTTTGTCCAAGATGAATTAAACTATAACAAGTGAATTGTTTAAGTCATCGTTTTACTGTTGTTGTTGTTTTGTTTTTTTATCGACGAGGTCTAGCAAAGACAGATATCATGTGGCCCATCAAAAACAAATTATTTTGTGGGCAAACGATCTAGCTTCATGCACGGAATGGATCAATTCTCACGAGAATGTACTGAAAAACTAAGACGACCATATCGTTTCACAAGCAAACAGCCTGTGGATATAAAATTGTTCTTACCCCCCTCCCCCCCCCTCCTCCTCCTTCCATGGTGAATTATTACCAAAATGATTCAATAATGCATTGCACTTAAACATAGGCTGGTCAATGGCAAACAACGATTTTACCGATGATGGCCTATCATTAAGTGTTTTATTTTATGAATACTGTACATCATGTGTAATAACAGCAGTGAATATGAACACATTTCCTATTTCCTGACAAAAGTTATAGTGGGTTACAGATTTTTTCAGACCGTATTTTCGAACTGCCAAAATATGTACCCCCCCCCCTAAAATCTACAGGTGATGGCCTATCATCAAGTGTTTTATTTTATGAATACTGGCCTATCATTTCATGTTTTATTTTTTATGAATACTATGCATCATCATGTCTAAAAACAGCAGTGAATATGAACACATTTCCTATTTCCTGACTAAAGTTATAGTGGGATACAGATTTTTTCAGACCGTATTTCCGACCTGCTATAAAAGGTATCCCCCTCTCCATATTCCACAGATGATGGCCTATCAACGTCTCCACTTCCTGTGGCGCCAAGAAAGCAAGATAAGACCCCCGCCATCCATCTTCACCACATTCTACAGAAATAATATAGAGTGTTTCAGTCAGCTAAATCACTTTCTGGCGTTGGAATTGTAGGGACTCCGACCGCAGCGGATAGTGCTCAACCTCCAAGATCTCTACACCTCCAGAGTTAATGAAAGGGCTAAGAAAATCACTTTGGTCCCCACACACACAGCCCAATTACTCTCTGAACTGTTGCCCTACAGTCTGAACAGATAAAACTCTAATAACTGTACACTCTTTCATAACTGTCACGTTGTACATAACATCTCAAAATTGTTGCCTGCATCTGTAGCCAATAGCATCTTAAACTGGACACCTGTAAATAACATGGGCCTATCTGTACAGTCATATGGGCCTACATTTCTATTACTGTACTATCTTGCATTACTTAAATGTTGTTTTAGTTTTAATATTGTCATTGTGTTATATATATTTTTTTATTAAATTCATTTGGATGCCTCTATTATCATGTATGTCTGCACTATGTCTGTACTTATTTCTTCCTCATTCCTTCTTCATATTTTTCTGATTCTAATTCTTCTTTGCGGCACTGTGGTCCAAGTGAAACAAAATTTCGTTCCCTTGTGTGTATATGGACTATACTATGCGGAAATTAGAAAAAGTGTCTTCTTTCCAAAAGTTAAGTGTATTTTCACAAGGGTGAGCAGCACCTGTCCCACTTTGTGCTGGACCGCACGTCGCATATTGAGATAATGTCCCGCATCAGTCTGTTGGTTTTTAATAATTTTAAGATGATAAGACACATACTTGGAAGGTGTAATAATACAACAAGATTTAATCAATAAATTCCTCCGGAACAATAATGTACACAAAATTAAGGAGTACAAGCAGTACACAGGAAGGCCTCCTCCGTTGGTGGGCTTTTAACACACATATGGTGGAACCACCGCAAACAAATGTCACACTGAATCTGGAAAACAAATTATTTGGATTCAGTAAGAGGTTGCAAATTTTCATTCCTGTGTAATTGATATTTGTAATATACTGTACAGTAATTATTGTGGAGATAAAATAATTATGTAATGTTTGTAAGTCCTGGGCAAAATAGAAGAAATATAATATAAATATCCAACATAACACTACAATAAAATTTTTAATAACTTTATATCAAAACATATTTCATTTCACATTTCTTAAGTTTGATTTACCCAGCTCAAATCTTCCTTGGGTCCTTCTGATCCACAGAAGTGACATATGTCAGTCAGGTCATCTTAGAAACAAAACAAAACACAGAGCATGAATCTATAATTCTTAGTTTTTCCACACAAATATTTTTTAGGTTAGTATGGAATAATTCTGATGGCTCCATAAAATGTTTAACAGCAATTATAAGAAACATTTTTGGATGACCAAAACATCCCCTTTTACTTACCAGTCTCTAGGAGAAGAGTAACAGCGATTTGCAGCCTGTGTGTGATGATAGCCTCTTTTGTAGCGGGAAAATCTACCGTCTCGTTTTTCAATAGTTCTTCTGCAAACTGAAAAAGACATTTTATGATTACCTTAAAAAATTATGTTATTGAGGCATAAATCTGCTGTCAGTGAATAACTTAATAGTTTTAGGGTAACAGTCTTAACTGAACAATTGTCATATTATAATGTGAGGGTGAGGACACTATTCTGAATAGTAAACATACTTTCAAGGCAAAGACTCCACATGAGGTCCCGTCTGATTGTTTGGGATGTGGGACTGTGTCACATGTCCACCTTGAGACATTACATCCCTTATTTCGCATGAATGCCCTGAAGAAAGAAAACAAAATTAAACATGTGATGTTTTGCAATTTTGTTACACACAGTATGGGGTCAATGCCACCAGGTATGCCTGCTGTTGCTGAGCCTGAGCCCGTGCCTGCTGTTCCAGACAGATCAAGACAGATCAGGAGAAACCCATTCTCGCAGCCAGGGGAATACCCAGCAACTATCTGGAGCATCTGGCACGAATCCTGGGAAGACCCTTCAGACCTTTGGTGTCCCTGGTTCCAGAGCCGGAGCCAGAGCCGGAGGCAGAGCCAGTGCCTGTCCCAGACCCTGTGTTTGTTTCTGTGTTTGTGTCTGTCCTTGTGACCATTTCTGTTTTAGTGGCTGTTCCTGAGCCGGTGTCGGCAGTTCATGAGCTGGTGGCTGCTGTTCCAGAGCCAGAGGCAGAGCCAATGTCTGTTCCAGAGCCAGAGGCAGAGCCAATGTCTGTTCCAGAGCAAGTGTTTGTTCCAGCGCCAGTGTTTGTTCTTGTGTTTGTGTCTGTTCTTGTGGCTGTTACTGTTCTGGTGTCCGTTCCCGAGCCGGTGTCTGTTCCTGATCCGGTGTCTGTTCCCGAGAAGGTGTCTGGTCCCGAGAGTGCATCACCGCCCTGGCCACCCGAGGGGTCTGCTCCACCCAGGCCGCCCGAGGGGTCTTCACCGCCCCGGCCTCCCGTGGGGTCTTCACCGCCCTGGCCGCCCGAGGGGTCTTCACCGCCCTGGCCACCCGAGGGGTCTTCACCGCCCTGGCCACCCGAGGGGTCTTCACCGCCCCGGCCTCCCGTGGGGTCTTCACCGCCCTGGCCGCCCGAGGGGTCTTCACCGCCCTGGCCACCCGAGGGGTCTTCACCGCCCCGGCCTCCCGTGGGGTCTTCACCGCCCTGGCCACCTGAGGGGTCTACACTGCCCTGGCTGCCCGAGGGGTCTGCTCCACCCTGGCCGCCCGATGGACTCTCTGTTTCGCCCTGGCCGCCCAAAGGACTATTTTTCCCTCCCGTCCCGCCCTGGTCAGCCCCTCCCGTCCTGCCCTGATGTTTCCTTCCTGTCCCGCTCAGGTCTGATGGAGCGTCTGGTAGCCGCTCCGTAGGGAGAGGGTTATGTCACAGTGTTGGGTTTGTGTTCCCCAGGTGTCCACTAGATGTCCTCCTTTCCAACGGTGTCCTTCACTTATGAACTACATTTCCCACGATCCTTGTCTTATCATTGCACTCAGCGGTTCCTCATCACTGATCATTGCACTCAGCCATTTCCCCATTATCATTGACTTTCCCTGTGTATATAACCCTGTCTGTTTCAGTGTGTTTTACGCAGTCCTTGTATTTGGTGTCACACTACTTCATGTCTATGTTAAATTCCTAGTTCCTGCTTGTTTGTTTCTTGTTTTGGACTGCCTTGATTATTAACCCTTGCCTGGCTGACTCGGAAATGGATTGCCCTTTAAAAATAAAATACTGCTTTTGGATTTACCCCTGTTTCCAGTGTGTGGATCGTGACAATACTAAATTAAATGTTGAAATGTTAATAATGCTAAAGTTTAATTTTTACAGCTATCCTTACCTTGTTGTTTCAAGGCATGTTTTGATGTCTTGCTTAGACTCTCCCAGTGGATCCAGGAACAGGGACTTCCTTTGTTGTGGGTACATCACCTTTTTTTCATAAAAACAAATTATACATTAGTTCTTTTCTCAATCAAGTGTTTCATGAAACATAATATTATGGCACTGCGTTTTTCTTCTGTGCCGTAATTTACTTTTATAATAAGTGTAAAGTAAATGTTACCGCTAATTTCCAGTGGTGATGCTCATTTATAATTCCCACAATGATTTTGTACTCCATGGGTTTAATCTAAAATTGAACAAAAGTCATTGTGATTATTAAATTGTCCATAAAATATGAACTTAAATGTGTAAAGAAAATCACAGATTAAAGTCCAAATAAAAGGTAGTTCAAGGCAGTCTCTCAAAAAATTAAATATTTAAAGGGTTAGTTCTGTCATCATTGACTCACCCTCAGATTGTTCCAAACCTGTATAGTTTTTTTTATATATTGGAAGAATGTTTGTAACCAAGCCAATCTCCCCCATTGAAAAAAAAGTACAATGGTAGTCAATAGGGGACGAGATCTTGGTTACACACATTCTTCATAATATTTTCCTTTTGTGTTCAACAGAACAAAAGAAGTGTACACAGGTTTGGAACAATTTTAGGGTGACTAAATGATGACAGAATTTTCATTTTTTTTTTGTGGGAACTATCCCTTTAAATTTATTTAAATTATTTAAATCATAAAATGTTATTTATATTATTTTGCTATATTACACTGTTGTGAGATCCAATGAGATCCTTTATACCAGTACAGACCTTGAGTCTTAGAGTCCTCCTTTTCCACATTGATGTCATTGCAAATGAATCAATGAATGCTGATCTTGTTGGATTCTGGTCATTGTACTTACGCACCAAGATTGCTAGATATGCATTAATTGACTGTTGAGAAATTTTAAACAAGAGATTAGGATAGAATAATAAAAAAAATACATTGAGGGCTACAGTTGATTTACAAAACAGTTAAAACTGTACATACCTCACTTTCCAGCTCCATGTTTGGACCAAGCTGGTGAATGTCCCAGTAAAATAATTTGTATGCCCCAACTCTCGAGAGGAGGACATGGACATTCTTGCCTGCCCAGGCATCCTGTACATCTGCCAAAAATAATGAATAAAGAAGTAAAACAATAATAAAAATATCTAGTAAATCGATGTGGAAAAGGTAAGTGGCAATAAAAATACGATCAAAGCTCCTAATGTATCACTTCATACATTACTGTAACCACACTGTCCATAAATGTAATACAGCAGTCACAGTCTCGTGTAAATCATTAAGGGTAATGGATAAATAATTATGAGACTAGTGTGCTTGTGTATTAACATCTTTTCCATTAAAATTAAAAAGAAATCTTACATTTCTCAGCAACAGCTAGAGTATGTCGTCCATGAGTCGGAGGCAGGACTGTGGTTGGTGGCCCTGTGGCTTGACAGGTTGCTGGTTGTGGTGTGGCAGGTGGTATTGGTTGGACTTTTGCTGATGGGCCTGTGGCTTGACCGGTTGCTGGTTGTGGTGTGGCAGGTGGTATTGGTTGGACTTTTGCTGATGGGCCTGTGGCTTGACAGGTTGCTGGTTGTGGTGTGGCAGGTGGTATTGGTTGGACTTTTGCTGATGGGCCTGTGGCTTGACAGGTTGCTGGTTGTGGTGTGGCAGGTGGTATTGGTTGGACTTTTGCTGATGGGCCTGTGGCTTGACAGGTTGCTGGTTGTGGTGTGGCAGGTGGTATTGGTTGGACTTTTGCTGATGGGCCTGTGGCTTGACAGGTTGCTGGTTGTGGTGTGGCAGGTGGTATTGGTTGGACTTTTGCTGATGGGCCTGTGGCTTGACAGGTTGCTGGTTGTGGTGTTGCAGGTGGTATTGGTTGGACCTTTGCCGATGGGCCTGTGGCTTGACAGGTTGCTGGTTGTGGTGTGGCAGGTGGTATTGGTTGGACTTTTGCCGATGGGCCTGTGGCTTGACAGGTTGCTGGTTGTGGTGTGGCAGGTGGTATTGGTTGGACTTTTGCTGATGGGCCTGTGGCTTGACAGGTTGCTGGTTGTGGTGTGGCAGGTGGTATTGGTTGGACTTTTGCTGATGGGCCTGTGGCTTGACAGGTTGCTGGTTGTGGTGTTGCAGGTGGTATTGGTTGGACCTTTGCCGATGGGCCTGTGGCTTGACAGGTTGCTGGTTGTGGTGTGGCAGGTGGTATTGGTTGGACTTTTGCCGATGGGCCTGTGGCTTGACAGGTTGCTGGTTGTGGTGTGGCAGGTGGTATTGGTTGGACTTTTGCTGATGGGCCTGTGGCTTGACCGGTTGCTGGTTGTGGTGTGGCAGGTGGTATTGGTTGGACTTTTCCTGATGGGCCTGTGGCTTGACAGGTTGCTGGTTGTGGTGTGGCAGGTGGTATTGGTTGGACTTTTGCTGATGGGCCTGTGGCTTGACAGGTTGCTGGTTGTGGTGTGGCAGGTGGTATTGGTTGGACTTTTGCTGATGGGCCTGTGGCTTGACAGGTTGCTGGTTGTGGTGTTGCAGGTGGTATTGGTTGGACCTTTGCCGATGGGCCTGTGGCTTGACAGGTTGCTGGTTGTGGTGTGGCAGGTGGTATTGGTTGGACTTTTGCTGGTGGGCCTGTGGCTTGACAGGTTGCTGGTTGTGGTGTTGCAGGTGGTATTGGTTGGACCTTTGCCGATGGGCCTGTGGCTTGACAGGTTGCTGGTTGTGGTGTGGCAGGTGGTATTGGTTGGACTTTTGCTGATGGGCCTGTGGCTTGACCGGTTGCTGGTTGTGGTGTTGCAGGTGGTATTGGTTGGACCTTTGCCGATGGGCCTGTGGCTTGACAGGTTGCTGGTTGTGGTGTGGCAGGTGGTATTGGTTGGACTTTTGCTGATGGGCCTGTGGCTTGACCGGTTGCTGGTTGTGGTGTGGCAGGTGGTATTGGTTGGACCTTTGCTGATGGGCCTGTGGCTTGACAGGTTGCTGGTTGTGGTGTTGCAGGTGGTATTGGTTGGACCTTTGCTGATGGGCCTGTGGCTTGACCGGTTGCTGGTTGTGGTGTTGCAGGTGGTATTGGTTGGACCTTTGCTGATGGGCCTGTGGCTTGACCGGTTGCTGGTTGTGTTGTTGCAGGTGGTATTGGTTGGACTTTTGCTGATGGGCCTGTGGCTTTACAGGTTGCTGGTTGTGGTGTGGCAGGTGGTATTGGTTGGGCTGTTTTTGGCAGGGCTGAGGATGGGGGGGCTGTAGCTGATGGGGCTGTTGGTTGGGGTGTTCCTGAGGATGCAACAGCTGTAGCAGGTGGGGAAAGTGGTTGTGATGGGGAAGTCTTCGCTTTCTTTTTAAAATTCCACTCTGGCACTCTGGGTGTGTCATCAATGCTGAACTTCAGTTGGTCGATGTTAATTTTGTGGAATATTGTCCCATTGTCATCTTGGAGATCAGCACTTTTACCCTGAATTGCCTTAATGGAGTATGGACCTAAAAAATTGGCTTCCAGTTTCCCCCCCTTTCTCTGTTGGCTTCTTATGTTTTGTCTCCAAACTTTATCCCCGACTTTGAAGTCTGATGTTTTAGTAGTTACCTTTACTTTGCCCATTGTTTTTTCTTGCCCCTTGGCAAGATTGTCTTTGACAAGTTCCATCAGCTTCTGTTGTCGCTGAATGTCTTGTGCCAAATCTTCCTGTCCCACTATGTCCTCCACAATGTTGTCAAGCTTTGAAAAGACATTATTTGCAGTTAGAATTAACCACTTACTTCAGTGGTTCTCAAAGTTATTCTTTTAGATTTAGCAAAATACATAGCATTGCTTGGTCTGCTCAACAGGCCCTCTGCCATGGCAATATGTCCCCGAGAACCACTGATTTACATGATAGTCAGTTTTACATGTCTCTGTACCTTATTTAGTGAACAAAATAATATACAGATAGATACATAGATGATAAAACCAACCATGTATTGTTCCGGGACTTCCGACGGATAACGAGCCTCTCTGCCGAACATTAAATAGTAGGGCGAGTGCTTTGTAGTTATCTGTGTTTTTGTTCGAAGACCAAACATAACAGCATCCAGGTAATCATCCCATGTTTCGGGGTGGTTACCGACCAATTTACTGAGGGCTCTGTAAAAATAAAGGGAATTAAAAAAATATTATATATATATAATTATATCACTACCATATATCACTAACAAAAAGGTTGTGTTCCAAATGTTAGGTTGATATCTTTATGAAGGAGTTACACCACACTCACGATCATAAAGGTGCCAGACAAACAACACTAAATTTTAAAAACCAAGCTTTCGGTCAAAAGACCATCCTGGTCTTTTGAACGAAAGCTTGGTTATTAAAATTGGCTGAAAGGATTTAAGTGTGCGGACAGTTTATTTATTTATAGGTTGATATCTTAAAAAAGGGCTTTCAGTAAGATTTTGTTTGGGTGGGTTCAGAACCATACTTTTTTACTAGATGACATCCAAGCTCAATTTCTGACGATATAAGGGCACCTCATTTTCAAATTGGTTGGTTTGAAATGGTTTGAGTGATCTGGATCATATATTTTCATAATGTTTTTTCATACAATTTATGAAGTAAACATCTCATTGAAAATTATGGAAATGGACAGTTTGGCA
This sequence comes from Pimephales promelas, assembly GCF_016745375.1. The sequence continues at coordinate 570,980 of NW_024121157.1, forward strand.
GCATTTGATTTGAAATTTAAAACTTAAGGGTTATTTTTACAGTTTCAGTGGACATGCACACATAAAATAAGTATACACATACGCATTTAATGACACATAAGTATCAAATGTTGTATGTTACATGTTACTGTGGTCTATTAAGGAATACAAAAAAGAACCCACCTCTGAATTGTGCCATTCATTCTCTCAACTAATCCGTTTGTCTGTGGATGGTATGGCGAGCATAAGCTTCTTTTAATGTTCAGAATTTCGCACACACTTTTGTTAATCTGCAATCATAAGGGAACATTGTTTTAAATATATATATATATATATTAGGGCTGTGCAAAAATTAATTGCGATTAATCGCATCCAAAATAAAAGTCTGTGTTTACATAATATATTTGTGTGTGCTGTATATAATTATTTTGTGTATATAAATACACACACATGCATGTATATATTTGAGAATTATTTGCGCTTAAATTCTGTATATATATATATATATATATATATAGAGAGAGAGATATTTTATATATGAATAACACATTTTCTTAAATATATACATGCATGTGTGGTATTTATATACACAAAATAATTATATACAGCACACACAAATATATTATGTAAACACAGACTTTTATTTTGGATGCGATTAATCGCAATTAATTTTTGCACAGCCCTAATATATATATATATATATATATATATAAAAGATCAACAATAGTGATTTTGTGCATTGGACTAGATGAAGTACTTACAGCATTGACAAATTCTTTTCCCTGGTCAGTCAGAATCCTTTTCGGGGATTCAAACTGATGGACAAATTTGATTATGCATTTTGATACTTCCTTGGCTGCCTTTGATGTCAAAGGGTAGGCCTGGGGCCATTTCGTAAAGTAGTCGATCATCACACATGTATTGATGTCCATGCTTGGTTTCTGTCAATTTCCCAATTAGGTCCATCCCCACCAACTCAAATGGCTGAGAAACCTTGTAGCAAAATATATTATCATTAAATTAGTTTTCATCCAGACACTTAACTCATATTGCTTGGTGAAGGACCTAAGATGTTGTGGAAATTTCAATCATACATTGATCAGTGAATTACTAGGTTATCTGAGACATGTGCTTCTGGGGAACCCATTCAATGAGTAAAATTTTACATGTGTACGTGTTGGAGCATGTGACGCTTTAGGAACACATGGTATAAGACCTCTGACCTGAGAGGACGGTCAGTTTTGGCCAGTTTATTTCTGTGCCAGTTTGTGTCCTTAAAGAAGGACTGAACAGCAGTGATTACCTTATCTGGTGTAAACATATAAGGAAGAACCTTGAAAAGAGTATAAAAGGCTGTCCCATCTCTTCCTGCTTTGTGTCACTCTCTCGCACAGCGTAACACCTGTGTACTAGACTGAACCTATTCTTGCAAGAATAAATATTTCTTTCTTTTATTATTTTGACTCCGAGTGTCTCTTACGCAGTTATGTTTGATGAGAATTTTTGCCACAACAAAGGTTTTTCAATAGCAACCAGTTTTACTTCAAGAGAACAACATTGGTTTTATTTTCTTTATTATTTTAAAGAATATTATCTTTGTTTTTATATTTAACTTCATAATAATTTATAATAATTAGTCATTTATATAGTTGATTTATAATTTATTCATATAATTGTTATTTGACTTATATAATTTACATAATTTATGATTTAATCATTTTATTATTATTCATTAATGTTTTTATATTTTATATGACTATTTTTACTTAAATCCTTGTTCTTGCTGTTAATTCTTATGATTGTGTTGTCTAAAGTGACGTTTGTCTTCACATGTAGGAGACAAGAGAATGTCCCCATTTCAAGGTTTTCATCTTCACAGCACAATGTTGTGAAGCAGTCATTTTCCATAGTTTACCCTTGGCATAACAACACTTGTTGGATTTGTACTTGTATTTGTATTTGTACTCAGATGAAGTCTGAGCATTGATTTACATAACATAGACTAGATGAAGAATTTTGAAACATACACAACTAAGATTAATAAATAAACTCTGCTCTTTTATTAACATCACTTTGTCTCCTGCTTCTGCTCTTCTCTGGCTTTCTCAGTCAAACTCTAAGACCGATAGAAGGCTATTAATAGAATCTTGAGACAAAGGACAAGACTTTCTGTTGCACAAACCAGACAAATGGATATCTTTTGACGGGATCCAGCATCCAGGCCTGGATTTGATGTTTGAGATTTCATCCGATCTAACATATGAATGCACTTAGCATCTTTTCTTTTAATGTTTTTAATCAAGCACTTTAATTTAAGTCATAGCTTTTACACTGGAACCTTTTATCAGTAACCTGGATGAACTAACCTTTATGGGAGTGTATTGTGTTGGCTGTTTAATCGATGCACAACTGGCCTGGCAAGCTGAGCATTGGGAAACCTGATGATAAAATGTTATGTAAAAATGGCAATTCATTAATATGTGTACTGTAAATATCAGGGAAACATTTTTATTAATCATATAGAAAAAATGTTTTATAAAACTGACTATGAAATAACAACCCTTATCATTAAATAATGATGAATGTTTTGTAGTGCCGACTTACCCACTTGTTGATGTCTACAGACATCCCTGGCCAGTAAAATCTCTTGGATATTGCTTCCCTTGTTTTGGTCTTGCCACAATGTGCCCCAGTAGGGCTGGCATGAAAATCCACAAAAATCCTGTTTGCCTCATCAGCACCACAGACCACTTTAGTTTTAAGACTTTGAGCAGTCCCTTTATAGCGCCAGTAATATAGCTCTTCTCCTAAACAAATTGAAGAAAAAAACAAAAACAAAAAAACTATAAACTCTAATACTCATGCAAGTAACACAGGGTAATACATTTGTCATCAATGGCAATACACCTAAATGTTATTACAATTTTATAGATTTAAAGACATCTGCGAGCACTCTGAGGGCTCCCTGGAACTTACTTTTGAGCCTTATGTGAATGTGAAGGCCCCAAATCCCAAACTATTGTCACTCCTTGAGCTTATTTTTGTGTGTGAAAAGAATAGGAAAAATAACTATTTATTATTACATTATAACTGCCCATTTTCCCTAAGTTGAAGTGAGACTACATTTTTAAACATTGCCTCATTTGCATAATGTTTTATTGCCTAATTATAAATGATCCATCAAAAAGGGCCTAAAGAGAGCAATAGAGCATATCAATTTAACTATTTTAGCATAATTATTAAATTTGAACTGTAAAAAGTAAAAACCTAAACCCTTCACACTACAGTTGTTTGGTGGACTGTAAAAGATCCCCCTTCAAATAAAAAAAAGTAGATTTAGATCAGTTCACAGCACGTGCTGCTTGAACCAAGGTGCTGATCTGGCACGTTATATTAAAGACAAGAGCGGCAAAACAGCATTTATTGTTTGAATTTCGTAATAAAATTGACATAATTTGAAAGCTGAGACTTTCATAATAAGTAATATGCATTGTCTTGTCAATCATTGTTAAGGGGGGCTTTGGAGACACCTGTGCCCATGGGCCTTACAAATCCATCCATGCAGAAAACCTACTTTATCTCAACGTAATAATGTTTTAACTGTGGGAAATGTCATGTATTGTACTGCACAGCTGTGCCATGATAAGGCTGCATAGTGTCGATGATTCTTAAGAAGTAGACTGGGCCTTGAACGTGTAGGCTTGTAGTTATAACTTAATCATGCTTTGCATGTTCATAAATTTGAATTATTGGGAAGAAATTTGTTCGAAATAAACGAATCAATGTTTTGTAATTAAGCCATCAGGAGAGTGCTGAGATGTATTTTTCATAATTTGTCGATCAATTGATCACTAAAGGGTTATGATTTTGCTTATCTTACCTTCAGCTTCGTAGAGAGCAGCTTTTCTTCGAAGAAGAAGTTTGTCTCTTTTGCTGTAAAGTGCTGGATATTCCCCTTTCAGTTTGTAATTGATTATGTGCTTATAATTATTCGGATCCATTGCATGAGCTGAATGCTGATAATTGACTCGCAACCTATATGCCTAACTTTACCCGTGGCGCGATCTGACCTTATTTGCATTATTGATGACTACAGAAACACGTGATGAGTAAAATGTTATCAAAATGTATGGTTTGTTGGCGCAGCAATACTTTGCAAACCACATAACGTCTGCGATATAAACTCCTCCATAGACCTTATTCAGAGCAGCGCCATGACAGGTATGAAAGTGAGGCTGTGAGGGATAGACTTATCTTGTTTCCAATGGCATCCGCTGTAAAAAGCTGAATGAAGCGGCTAGATTACTTACAAATTTCCACAGCTTACATAGTCGGGAGTTTTTTTTCAACTGACATTTCTTGGAAATATAAATTAAAATACATATTTTGGCAGGTCGAAAATACGGTCTGAAAAAATCTGTATCCCACAATAACTTTTGTCAGGAAATAGGAAATGTGTTCATATTCACTGCTGTTATTAGACATGATGATGTACAGTATTCATAAAATAAAACACTTGATGATAGGCCATCACCTGTAGATTTTAGGGTGGGGATACATATTTTGGCAGGTCGAAAATACGGTCTGAAAAAATCTGTATCCCACTATAACTTTTGTCAGGAAACAAGAAATGTGTTCATATTCACTGCTGTTATTAGACATGATGTACAGTATTCATAAAATAAAACACTTGATGATAGGCCATCACCTGTAGATTTTAGGGTGGGGGGGGATACATATTTTGGCAGGTCGAAAATACGGTCTGAAAAAATCTGTATCCCACTATAACTTTAGGAAATGTGTTCATATTCACTGCTGTTATTAGACATGATGTACAGTATTCATAAAATAAAACACTTGATGATAGGCCATTATCTGTAGATTTTAGGGTGGGGGGGGATACATATTTTGGCAGGTCGAAAATACGGTCTGAAAAAATCTGTATCCCACTATAACTTTTGTCAGGAAAAAAGAAATGTGTTCATATTCACTGCTGTTATTAGACATGATGTACAGTATTCATAAAATAAAACACTTGATGATAGGCCATTATCTGTAGATTTTAGGGGGGGGGGATACATATTTTGGCAGGTCGAAAATACGGTCTGAAAAAATCTGTATCCCACTATAACTTTTGTCAGGAAAAAAGAAATGTGTTCATATTCACTGCTGTTATTAGACATGATGTACAGTATTCATAAAATAAAACACTTGATGATAGGCCATTATCTGTAGATTTTAGGGGGGGGGGGGATACATATTTTGGCAGGTCGAAAATACGGTCTGAAAAAATCTGTATCCCACTATAACTTTTGTCAGGAAATAGGAAATGTGTTCATATTCACTGCTGTTATTAGGCATGATGTACAGTATTCATAAAATAAAACACTTGATGATAGGCCATCATCAGTAGATTTTAGGGGGGGGGGGATACATATTATGGCAGGTCGAAAATACGGTCTGAAAAAATCTGTATCCCACTATAACTTTAGGAAATGTGTTCATATTCACTGCTGTTATTAGACATGATGTACAGTATTCATAAAATAAAACACTAGATGATAGGCCATCATCAGTAGATTTTAGGGGGGGGATACATATTTTGGCAGGTCGAAAATACGGTCTGAAAAAATCTGTATCCCACTATAACTTTAGGAAATGTGTTCATATTCACTGCTGTTATTAGACATGATGTGCAGTATTCATAAAATAAAACACTAGATGATAGGCCATTATCTGTAGATTTTAGGGGGGGGGGGGATACATATTATGGCAGGTCGAAAATACGGTCTGAAAAAATCTGTATCCCACTATAACTTTAGGAAATGTGTTCATATTCACTGCTGTTATTAGACATGATGTACAGTATTCATAAAATAAAACACTAGATGATAGGCCATTATCTGTAGATTTTAGGGGGGGGGGGATACATATTATGGCAGGTCGAAAATACGGTCTGAAAAAATCTGTATCCCACTATAACTTTTGTCAGGAAATAGGAAATGTGTTCATATTCACTGCTGTTATTAGACATGATGTACAGTATTCACAAAATAAAACACTTAATGATAGGCCATTATCGGTAAAATCTGCCATTGACCAGCCTATGTATAAGTGCAATGCATTATTGAATCATTTTGGTAATAATTCACCATGGAAGGAGGAGGAGGAGGGGGGGAGGGGGGTAAGAATAATTTTATATCCACAGGCTGTTTGCTTGTGAAACGATATCGTCGTCTTAGTTTTTCAGTACATTCTCGTGAGAATTGATCCATTCCGTGCATGAAGCTAGATCGTTTGCCCACAAAATAATTTGTTTTTGATGGGCCACATGATATCTGTCTTTGCTAAACCTCGTCGATAAAAAAACAAAACAACAACAACAGTAAAACGATGACTTAAACTATAACACGTGAATATATTCCGATTCAAACGTACGCTGAATGACATTCAAAACAGCGCGTCTCTCAGCCCGTCTGCTTAGAGTGACTGCCGATAGGTATCAAGTTACGCCCTCATCCAAAGGCAGGGCGGGGAAATGCAGCTCATTTGCATTTAAGGTGGTATACCTCCAAAACAGCTCATTTTTAAAGAGGCCCCAAAATGTCATTTTTAAATGGTTATAATAAATTAACTGTTGGGTATTTTGAGCTGAAACTTCACAAATACATTCTGGGGACACCTGAGACCAATATTACATCTTGTAAAAAGGGGCATAATAGGTGCCCTTTAAAAACGGTTCCATGTGTAACTGCTATGTTCAAGATGAGCCATTTGCAGGCATCTGCACGCACTTTTACTTACCATGACGTTATTCACTATCTTCCTTTATTAATTCTTAATTTTCTCTGTCTAGTTTGCTACAAGTCCTGGCACAAAAAGTGTTATGTTAAGCACAATGTGAACATCACTGAACCTCTGCCAGTGGTAAGTGTTTTAGTAGAATTATTCTCAGTGAAATGCTTTCCAGTGCACATAATATAAATGTATTTTTTAATCATTATCAGGTCTGTGAAGAAAAAAGTTCAAGTGAGGTGGCATCATCAGAAGAGGAATATGTGCCTGATTCCACAGCTGATTCAAACAGCTCATGGGACAGCATAGCAGAGCCTCTAACGCAGACATTTAGAATTACAGAATTTTGAGGTGTCCACCAACAAGTCTGCTTCAAAAAAGAAAAGACATCAAGAAAGTTTTGTAGAGAGACGGTCCGTTTTTGAAGCTGCAGAATCCTTATCTGAAGATGCAATCAGCACAAGTCAGATTGAAGTATCAGAAGTTACTGCCAAAGTAGGAAATGCTGAAGGCATAAATGTTGATAGCGCTGATGCTGGGGCTGAACATGTCTCAAACACATCCTCCTCTCTCAAAAATAAAGCTTACTGCTACATTTGTGGAAAACTACAGATAAAGTTTACACGTCACCTAAAACGTCATGAGAAAATGCATGCAGATGTTGCTCAAGTTTTAAGTCTTCCCAAGAAGTCCAAACAGCGCCAGAAAATGCTTATAAAGCTACGCAACAAGGGAAACCACACCCATAACTCAGAGGTCTTATCAAGTGGAGTTGGATCCCTAAAAGTAAGACACACAGCTAGTGATGTGACATATGAACCGAGGCATCGGAGCTTGTGTCGAGAAAAAAGGGGCGTGCCAGATGAAGCCGCGATTCGAGGCTTGTGTTGTTAACGGGGAAATCACGTGACTGATGACAAACGAGGCCTTGGTTTGTGTGGATACGTCATCGGTTCAGTCTGAGTGTCGTTTCCGGATAAAGGGGGTTCGAAACTCGCGCCACCTTGTGGGTGTTGTTTGGAGTAGTAGAATCAGTTGTAGTAGAGTCAGAGAGTCAGAGTTACAGTTAGAGTTACAGTTAGAGTTAGATAGTTGTGTCATCATCGTTAGTTTGTCATATATGTGTTAGGGCTGTATGTCAGGTTAGATTAGTGATAGTATATTGTTATTATTATTTATAGTAGTTATATTATATTATAGTATAGTTATATTATTTAGATAAGATTGTTTGGATTGCTTTGGATTTTTGGATTTGGACTGGACTGGTTTTTGATTTGGATTGCCCTTTTGGATTTGTTTGCTTTTTGTGATTCTTCCTTTTTCCTTGTAATGGAGCCAGCAAGAAAGAGGAAATCCTCCCCTGTCTGGGAGTTTTTTGAAATGGTTGCTCACAATAAGGTATATGTATTATTATTATTATGATTTCACTGTCTTGATATAATAATAATAATATTCACTATATGTATTATATTTCACGTCTATTCATTTATGTTTCTAGGTGAAATGCTTGCTGTGCCTGAAGGAGCTGACTTACAGCAATAACACCTCCTCCATGCTCAGGCATTATCGAGCACTGCATGAGCATGCACAGACTACTAACAATCCACACAGTAGTCAAAGTAATTAAAAATACGAATAATAATAATAAACATTATTTTAATAATGTTTTACGCTCCTATAATACACCTGCATTTTATTTGATTACAGATTCAAAGAAAGAAATGGTGAATGAGGCCCTGGTGAACATGGTCATCAAGGACTCCCAGCCCTTTTCCATTGTGGATGATGATGGATTTAGGGAGCTTCTGCATGTGTTGGATCCCACTTATGTGATCCCAACTAGAAAGGTATGTGATTAATAAAGTGGTTCATCATTATTTAAGAAGGTAAAAGTAAGAGTAACTGCATTTATGTCTATCCACAGGCTTTGAAGGTCATGGTTGATCTTAAGTACAAGGAGGCTAAGGAGAAGGCCAGAGAGCAGCTGCAGAATGTTCAGGCTATAAGCCTTACCTCAGACATGTGGACATCGCTACACATGGATGCCTACCTAGCAGTAACTTGCCATTTTATAGACAATGACAAGCTCTGCACTATTTTACTAGGTGTGCAGCATTTCCCGAAGAGCCATACTGCTGAGAACTTGGCTACTGGACATGTCAAGCTCATGGAGGAGTGGGGCATAAAGGAGAAAGTTAAGTGCCTGGTAACTGATGCTGCAGCCAACATGATAGCATGTGTACGATCACTAAATGTTAGGCATGCGGTATGCATTGCACATGCACTAAACCTAATTGTGAGGAAATCTTTTGATGACAACAGTAGCTTCAATGACATTCGAACCAAATGTAGGAAACTTGTGACCTATTTCAGAACAAGCACTACAGCAAAAGAGAGACTGGCCCAAGTACAGGAGCAGATGGGGAGACCAGCTCTGAAAATGATAATTGAAGTGGACACTCGCTGGAACAGCACTTACAACATGCTGGAACGTCTGTATCAGCTGAGAGAGCCAGTGGGTGCAGCGCTGGCCTCTCTAAAGACCGACATCATCCCTCCTACAGCTCTGGAGTACGAGGCAATCCAGGATGCTCTACATGTTCTTGCCCCTTTCCTCCAGGCTACAGTAGAGCTTTCGGGAGAGAAAAGGGTGTCTGCCTCAAAAGTGATTCCTTTGATGAAGATGCTGAACCATTCGGTAACGAGTAAGCTAGAAGGCCTGAAGTCGATTCTAACAAGGCAGCTGGGTGACAGCCTTGTACGGAGGGTCAGGGAACAAGCAGTACAATTAGAATCAATCAGTGTTATGACCATACCCACATTATTGGATCCCAGATTCAAAAAACTGGGATTTTTAAGTCAAGGAAAACTGCAAGAAGGCATAATCAAGATTAAAATCAGAATGCGCTACAGTAATCAGAAGTTCTGGTATCCAATCTGCTTCCACCAATACACCCCCAGCCTCGTCACAAGCAGGCCAATCCACAGACAACAGTAAGTACTATATGTAATTGTTGTGTGAATGTTCACATTAGTGATTAGTACTGTGAAGCATTGTTAATGGACTTTTATTTCATTGTACCTCTATTGTTAGGTGACCTTTGGCATCTGCTGGATAGCACGGTTGAACACGGTAGAAGGAGCTCAAGTGCAACAGCAGATGCTACTGCAGAAGTGGACAGATATTTATCTGAGGTTAATGTGACAAGATCTGAGGATCCACTGATATATTGGGCTCAACATAAACACCAGTATCCTCATTTATACCAGCTGGCCCTGACATTTTTATGTTCACCTGCATCCTCTGTTCCATGTGAAAGGATCTTTTCCAAGGCTGGAGAGGTTCTGTCGAAAAAGAGGAATCGCCTAAGCCCCAGCACACTTGAAAAAATTCTGTTCCTCAATAAAAATAATTTTTAATCCTTCCTTCGCTCCTCTACGTCCCCAGTTCCATAAGCACAACACTGCACAAAAATATGAACAGTTCAATGCACTAAATCACCGGAAACAATTTTACCACCCCACACTTTTCTGTTGCCCTTTACTTTATTACACTCCCTCCACCATAAGCACTGCACTAAACAGTGTAACCTTTATTGTTCATACTGTCACTATCCAAACCATTTATGAATAATTAATTGTGTGTGTGTGTGTGTGTGTGTGTGATACAGTTGTCTCTGCAGAAGTAAATTCAGACAGAGAAATATACACATTTTATTTTATTCCCAGGCAACGGACAAATGTCTGCTCAGGTATTTTTATTATTGCAAATGAAAGGTTACAGACATAAACAGTGAGAATAAATACATTTTCTCTTTAAAAAAAAAAAGGGGGGGGGGGGGTGTATACGGACATCATAAGTCTGCTCAGGTCATTGCTTCAGAATTAAATAATTTGTCTGCTATTTCTTTGCACTGTAGCTAGGTGTCACTAGTGAGCAATACTGAATGAAGCTTCGAGTAATGAACCTTTGGGTGAAGCAATGGACTGCGAGGTCTCAGTGGTTCAGGAAGCCTCATTTTGCCATCACTACACACAGCAAAGACAAAATACAATGCAAAAGACTATATTCACTGCATGTACTGCCAGGCATTATATCTCCGAAGAGATCTGTGGCTGTCACAGTCTGTCGTCCTCACCTTTTTTGTCCCGTCATCTGCACCACACTTCCCCGGATCCTTTTGTTCCTCGCCCGGACTCACTCCCCAATCAGCCACCTGTTCCTCGTCCTGTCTTCATCATTCTCACCTGTTTGCACCTCGTTTAGTTTGATTCTTGCTTGTATTTAGTTCTCCCTCTGTCAGCCTGTGTTTGTCGGTCAATGTTCAATGTTACGTGGTGAATCCCGTCTTCCTGCCTGTATTTATTTAATAAATTCAATGTTCTTCGTGATTCTGGACTCAGCCTGTCCTTCTGCCTGAACCCGCACCGTGACAGTGGCGACATGTTAAAAAATGTTCTTCAAAACCAGTAGAAGCCAATTCAGAGATTGGAAGAAAAAAGGTCTTGTCTTGGTCCTCTATGAATGAGTCAGCTCTGTGTCAGCAAATATCCCCAGGTGTTTGGAAGATGTTAGCTGTCATGAAAGATGATGAGATAACTGCTACTGTGCGAAGTGACTATTCTATTCTTCAGCTGGCCCACTCATTTTTTAACAAACATGGTCAGGATCCCACCAAATACGACTATATTCGCCAGACGCTCAGAGAAAGTGGAAGACTTCTGCTTATACTTCGCAAGGAGTTCTCAATACATACCCTTGAGGATGCTGTGAGACCTGCTCATTTTGATGTGGTGATCAAAGCTGTCAAGAAAGTGTCTGGGTACGATGATGAAAAGCACTGTTACCGTACTCCAAGCCTTGCATTAAAGTTGGGTCACTCACTGCAGAAAGTCAGTGACATTTTACATTGCAGAGCACTGATGGCGCAAGACAGTAACCTGATAAAGTCAACCCAGAGTTTCAAAACCCTCTATGCTGCAAAGTGGTCTGAACTCATCTCCCACACCGCTTTAACTACGCTGAATGAGCGTCACTTCAACAAGCCTTCTACTCTTCCTTTTACGGAAGACGTTCAGTGTCTTCATCTGGAAAAGATAACAGAACAAGCATTGAAGGACTTGGAAGACCACAGTTCACCAAAATCATATAGTGAACTTTGTAAAGCCACCATGGCAAATGTAATACTTTTTAACAGGAGAAGAGGGGGAGAAATTTCAAAGATGACGCTGAATGGCTTTCTAGAGAGAGACACAAGTGCCCTGAACAAGGATGTCGCTTTTGGACTGACACAATTTGAACTTCACCTTTGTCAACACTTCAGTCGTGTTGAATTAAGGGGTAAAGAGGCCGGAAAGTTGCGGTGTTACTTTCACCAGACATGGTGAAGGCCATAACACGCCTAATAGATAAAAGAAAAGACTGTGGTGTTCTGGCAGAAAACCTGTTCCTGTTTGCTAGACCTCATTGTCTGACTCCCTACAGAGGACAGGACTGTTTGAGGCTCTATGCGGGTGAATGTGGGGCTGAAAAACCTGAGCTCCTCAGGTCGACGCTATTACGGAAACATGTCGCAACTTTGTCACAGATCTTAAACCTCAAGAATCATGAGTTGGACCAGGTTGCTAACTTCCTTGGCCATGATATTCGCGTTCACCGAGAGTATTACCGACTGCCAGAGGCTACTACCCAGCTGGCCAAAATCTCCAAACTACTGCTTGCCATGGAGAAAGGGTCTCTCAGAAGCCTTCAAGGCAAAACGCTTGAGGAGATTGAAATTGAAGGTAATGCCATTTAAAGTTGTTTACATTAAAAATTAGAACTGTTTCTAACAAATGTGTTTTCATGTGTGTTCACATTGTATGTAGGCAATCTATAGCACTTGAATCTCATTATTCATCAAGGTTATATAATTTATTTTCTTTTTTGACTGATTCAAGTGCACAGAGTGAGGTCGATGAAGGAAATCTCACATATCCACAGACTGGTAAGTACAGTGTGATTTTTCTTGATTTTGTTTTATTTATGAAATCACATGACTAATGTTAAACTTTATTAGAGATTCTGCAGAGATGAAAAGAACGACGAAACCTGTTGAGGAAGCTCCAGGCACATATTTATTGTCACCAGATGGTTAGACTTTTAACAGTGTAACTGCTTGCTATGATGTATCCCTAACCAATTTTAATTTCACTGTCAAGTCAGTAACCGTGTAATCTCTTACTGTTTTCTTTTATTTCAGACACAATTCGAGGGGATGTTAATTTGTGTCTGAAATGCAAGAAAACAGAAAGGGCCTTCTCGACTTAAGTCCCAGATAGCAATTGACTGCTCACGCAAGCAGACTGCACACACAGTTGGTTTGCATTTTGTAGGTGGGCTGATATGAGGTCACATGCAAAGATGGCGACGGGTGTAGTATGCCCATTCATTTTTTTATTTTTTTTGTAACGTTTTCTGGTTTATTCTGCGACGAGTTTGGATGAGTTTGGAGATTATGAGGAAGAACTGGTGACTTTTTTGAATACCAAAGTTGTCGTAAACTAGACTATTACATACAGCGGAAAGAAATTTGTACAACTTGCAGTTCAGGGCTCATATGGATATTTTTTGCATCTGAATTTGTTTGGTCAGTCTTTGCAGTTTGACCAGTGGAGGGCAGCTGAATTGTCTCCGGATTTCTTCAGAGCTCAGCATCTTCCCCAACCCAGTCTCACGGCAGTTCGTGATATAGTCACGAAATTTAAAGTGTTTTGATCATCGATCGCATACGAGAGCTGAATGTGGATACGAGGCGCCCTACGACCTTCACCCCCCCACCGAAGAATGAGGAATCCCTTCGCCTGTGGTTAAAGGCTTTAAATTTGAAGAAACCACCGAAGCGACCGTATGTTTGTTCTTTTCATTTCGTGGACAAAAGACCCACAGAAGACCACCCGATTCCAGAAAAGTGGCTGGGCTACGAGGTCCCAATAAAAACACCAAGGAGACGTGTCCAGAGGTTAGCAGACACAGGTAATGTAAACTCTTGTTAGTTCTCAGTTTGTGTCCCTCTTGACAGTTAATTTCTTTCACATAAAGCCAACTGTCTTTTAAGTTTGTTCTCTCTTTTTATTTATCCATTGTGCATCAATTATAAGAAGTTACATAGAGGACAAAAATGTCTGTGTCAAAAAACTGTCATAAACTTTTAAGCTTGGGAACACAGACTAAAGTTTGGTATCATTTGAAAGAAGACACGTGGCAGATAATTGCTGAAGTAATAAATAATAAGTACATAGGTTTAAGTTTATGAAAATTATATATGAACATTATTTTATATAAATTATATATTTTAAGAAACGAGTTGAACTCTAAAACAGCTAGAAAATCAAAGCCATATATCTAAAAAAAAATAGCTTTTGGTAAGATTTTGATTGGGTGCAGGATCAGATGTTCTCCAGTGGGTGCCAGCAAAATTCCACTAGTGCACACAGTGATTGTATTTGTTAGTAGTTGAATAGTCTCTCTTTCAATATTATTACCCAATTGGCTCTATGTGTTGAACCTGCCAAATTTTATGCTGTTAGCATTGACATCAATATTATGCTGTTAGTGATTAAAAACAACAACTGAAAAGAACAAAAATGTCCATAAGGATGCACAAAGGTTAATGATATATTTGTATTTTTCTCATCCCTGCTAGCCCAGGACATTTGTAAAAATTGGAGGCAATATATGCAATATGATTATTTGAATGAGCACTAATACAGGTGTTGCTCTATAAGCTTGCTGTTAAGGTAGTTGTAAGTATTCTAGGTATGTTTTATGTTGTTTGCTAAACTGAGCTAATGTGGTCTTATGTTTGGCAGATGACAGCCACTGTGATGAGGAGGCTGACCAGACCATTCCACAGTCAGAGGCAACTCTGCATAAAGATGCTGACACTCAGTGGGAGGTGCAGGCACTGATGGATCACACCTACACATTAGAAGGAAAGATGAAGGATGTATGCGACAGAGAAACACAATGTGGTGGAGAAGTACCCCTTGCCCATGCCATCCTGAAGAATGACACTAGCTGCGTGTTGTACACAGGCCTTTCTCTCAATGCATTTTTTGATCATGTAAAATATCTGGAACAGTTCTATAAAGCAAACTTTAAGATGCACGAAATGGATCAAATATTGATGACCATGATGAAACTAAAGTTGAATCTACTCCAGGGTGATCTTGCAGAACGCTTTGCTGTGTCCCAGGGGTTAGTGAGCCGGATCCTCTCCTACTGGATAGACACAATGGAGGAGCACATGAGAATCTTCATTCCTTGGCTGCCACGGGACACAATCCGGAGCACAATGCCTCAGTGCTTCAGGGAGAAGTTCCCCAACACCACCTGCATCATTGACTGCAGTGAGACCAACCTGCAGAAACCACACAACCTTGACTCCAGAGGCGAGTCCTACAGCCATTATTATTCCAGCAATACTATAAAGTATTTAGTTGCTATTGCCCCGTGTGGGCTTGTTATGTTCATTTCTCCTGCTTATGGAGGCAGGTGTAGTGACAAGTTCATCACTCAGGAGTCTGGCTTTCTGGAGTATCTTCGTCCCGGTGATGAAGTGATGGCAGACAGAGGCTTTACCATCAGAGATCTGCTGTTTGAGAGAAGGGTTAACCTTGTTCTACCAGCATTCACCCATAAAGGAGGGCAGTTGTCTGATGAGGACGTAACTGCCACAAGGAGGATTGCAAATGTTCGCATTCATGTGGAAAGAGTTATCAGGAGGCTCAAGGTGTTCAAAATAATCTCCCAGACTGTACCCATCAACTTGTCACACAAAATGGACAAAATCCTCAGAATCTGTGCGGCCCTTGTGAACATGCAGGGGGAAATCATCCACGAGGATGCTGATTGATCATGGACATATATTATCCATAATATTTGTAAATATTTATTTGACAGCCTGCAGTCCCTTGATAGTACTATAGTTTTCTCATCTGATTTGTCTTTAATAGTCTATTTTTCAGATATCTCTATTCTGCACTGCTGATTAGTTATTTTATAATAAATTGTAAAATGTAATTATAATACAGTAGGATGTGTTTTGAATCTCAGGTTTTATACTAAATAGTTTGTGACACCTTAATGTTTTCAATTTTGTAATGACTTTTCAGGTATTGTATAATATCAATTTATTTTTAGATTATTTAATTAATTACAGATACAAAAACATATTTAACTTGTCCAACTAAAATGTGTATTATTAAAATTTTCTATCTTTATTAATTTGAATTGCTAATGTAATTTGTTTTATTTAGTCATATTTTGATCGAGTGTATGTTATGTAAATAACTAAAAAAGAAGACTAGGAGGCAAGAAGTTATAGTATTTCACTAATTTATTAACTCATTTCATTTCTTTACATTGAATGTATTTACAAGTATTCACTTTTAAAATGGTAAAATAACACTACATTTAAACATTTCACTTATGGCATAATTTGTAGGCCATGTATTATACATATTAATTATAATCTCAATTACTATTAAAATGGTAAAACATCATCATGTTATAACAAGAAAACAAACTACACTAGCTATAACAAGAAAAACACCAAGGAACTAGGCTAACAAAGGGACAGCATAACAATTATTAACAGTTAGGTATCAACACATTAACGCAGACAAAGGAAAGCTAATGTCTGGCATGTCCATACAGCAGGTTAAAGGGATCCTCCACTTTTTTTTTTTGGAAATAGGCTCATTTTACAACTCCCCCAGAGTTAAACAGTCGAATTTTACCATTTTCAAATGTATTCAGCCGATTTTCTGATATTTAGAAGAATATCTAATTGACTTCCATAGTATATATACTATGGAAGTCAATGAGACCAGAAACGGTCTGGTTACTGATATTCTTCTAAATATCAGAAAATCGGCTGAATGGATTCGAAACCTGTAAAACTCAACTGTTTAACTCTGGGGGAGTTGTAAAATGAGCCTATTTCCAAAAAAAGTGGAGTATCCCTTTAAAGACTAGAACCTGAGCCTATTTACACATATGTACATATTTATGGCACAGTACAAGTCTGCCTGACAGAAACTCATCTACAATCCTTGGCAGCATGTGACTAAAATAGAAGGACTTGAGTTTAGGTATAACTTGTGAACAATACTCCGAATCGAATGGCACATCAATGACAACTTTCTCAGATGGAGCCCAGACAAGCAGCTTGCATCTCTCTAGTCTTGTACAAAACATACCTAGTTGGACTTGAAGGTAGTAACCACGGGATCCATTTGGTTGCAGCTGTGGAACCCCATCCACCATCTTCACATCTGTGAGCTTGCTGGAAAACACTTCGGCCAAAGATGCACAGTTCTTGGCCAGAACAGGACATTTAATCTCCAGCAGCTCTGTGGAGTTAACCACGCCATCTGGGCTTGCAGAAAGCCATGGTTCTGTGACACTAACTACAGTGCCTCTCTTCTCAACTAAAAACCCACAGCTCTCCATCCATGCGTAGACCACGTCCTCATTCTCCTGGCCATACCTGGTTGCAGTGTTCCCATGGAACCTAGGAAACAGGTGCTCTCTAAGAAAATTATCTGGCTTAGTAGATGCACGCACAGGGACCTTTTTTGCAGAGCTAGCAGTTATTCTTAATTTACGTGCATCAAACCACAAGTGGGAGGTGCTCTGCATTTTAGTGAACTCCTCCAAACTGGCACATTTTTCTCCATCTAATTTAATGTACATATCATAAAATGACATGCATTTCTGGCACTGTATATCTGTGCCATGCTCACTATGAGGCAGCTGGAGCTGTGTGGGAGCTTCTGGAGTAGGGATGGCTCGATACCACAATTTTGGCTTCGGTACGATACCAGAATCGAATACCTCGGTATCGATACTAAATCGATACCATAGGTGACAAATAACCAGCCTCAAAATTTGAGCGAATTGAAACAATTTTATTAATAAAACACTCCTTGAAACTCTGTCTGCTCTCTGCAGTACCAAATGTGCAAACAAAAAGTATAAAAATGTAAAAAAAAAAAAAAAAATGAATAAATAAAAAAAATAAACCTACAGTCATGGAACATACAGTAAGTTCACTTTTGATTTTGGAAAAAAATAAAATAGGCTAATATCTTCATATCTTGTCAGACTAGAAAAATTGAAAATGTGACAACAACAACAAAAAAACCTACAGGGAACATAGGTTAAATTTTGATTTTGGAAAAATCTCACATCTTTTCAGTCTTATTTTTTTGACAGCTCCTTTGACAGCTGCAGATTTTTGGACAGGAAAACTAAAGTGTCAATATTGTCACTTGATAGTCTGGATCTAAGTGGGCTACAGATGAGGCCAGAGGTACTGAAAACTCTCTCAGAGGCTGAGCTAGATGCTGGAATGCAAAGGTAATATTTGGCAAACATCGAAAGAAGGGGGAGGCTTGATTCATGCCTTTTCCACCAAGAAAGTGGGTTGTCTGTGGCATTGGTCTCTTCCATGGACTTGTACATTTGGAGTTCTTTCTTTAGTCTGTCATTTGGCATCTCTAGAGATTCCCTCCTGGCTTGACATTCATCTCCCTTTCCCAACTCTTTTCTTTTTTTCTCTGATACAATAGAAGACAGAAGGCTACCCAAGTCTCGTTTTTGTTTTTTGCCAGCTGTTTGTTCTTCCTGCTCTTCCTGAGTTGACTCAATCACTGATTGTGGATTAGAGCTGTGACAGTTTTTTGCATTAGTACTTCTGTCACTTCCTTCTCCTTAGTTACAAATGTGTTCTTAAACCTAGGATCAAAGAAGGTTGCTGAATTAAGAAGAATTTGTAACTTCTCATTGCTGTATCTCATTTCCAGATCGGTCCTGATTTCTGTTTTCATGTTGCAGGTTAGCACAGAGTCTGTATCACTGTCCTGTAGATGTGAAAGTATCTTCCACATCACAGGGATGACAGAAGAAAGTGTTGTCTCTCTTTCTCCACACAGGGCATCAGTGAAGGAACTTAGTGGGCCCAGGACATCTCGCACGGTCTCCAGTGTGGTGATGTCTGTGTCAGGAGGCATTAGGCACCACTTATTCCTGTTTTCTGCTAAAGCAGCACAGATCGCTTGTTGCTGTTCACAGAAACGGTCCACCATTTCAAATGTAGAACCCCAGCGGGTAGGTTCATCGAGAACCAGCTTGTGGTCTGGCAGGTGAAGGAGCCGTTGCTTTTCTTTTAAAAGCCTTGTCATTTTGTTAGATCTAGAAAATGTACATATAGTCTTTCTGAGCCTAGACAGACACGAAGCCACACGGTCCAGGCTTGTAGCCTTGTTCACTGCCAGATGTAGGTTATGGCCAAAGCAAGGAACCCAGTGGTAAGACTTCCCCTTAAATGCTTTGATGTTTGAGGATGCATTATCCGTTGTGATTCCACTTAGGCGTGTCATATCCAGTTTCCATGTTTGAGTTACTGTTTCTTCAAGGACCTCCCTGATGTTCTCTCCTGTGTGATCTGAATGCATTGCAGCACATCCAAGACACCAGGACTGCATTTCCCAAGAGTCACTAATGAACTGAATTGTAACAGCCATATATGCATCAACTGTTCGACTCGTCCAAAGGTCTGTAGTACAAGCAAAGTAAGGCTGGTTGGACAGTTGTGATTCAAGCACAGACCTTGTTTCATTGTACAAAGTGGGAATCTCTTTCTCAGAAAAATATTTTCTCCTTGACATCTCATATCTTCTGTCAAGCAGTTCCACAAGGTTTCTGAAACCGGGTTTATCAACAACAGAAATGGGAATTTGGTCCATAGAAATAAACTCTGCAACAGCTCTGTTAAGTTTTTTTGCTTCTTTGGAGTGGCTTTCATATTTTCTTGTTGTTGCTAGCACTTCTGAAATAGTAGGCTGGCTTGCAGAAGCCGAAGGTGCTTTTTTGTTCCTTTCTGTGGGTGTCAAAAGGAGGAAAAATGAAATTACATGTAATTGTAAACTATTAGCTATCATGCATAAACAAAGAATTATCAACATTTATAGCATTCATTCATCTTGATTTAGTTATGGTTTGGTTTGTTTTTGGATTCATATTAGTTTAATGCATTGCATAAAGAATTGTTAACATGCTAAACATGTATTAGTATACTTAAATAATAATTACTGATTGATCTAGATTAATGAATGTTGACAAATGTAGCTTAATTATAAAGTGTTATTCTAACATTAATTTTAGTAATATTAATTTTACTGTCTCTCTCGGCTGATTCCTCTAGGGGTCGCAACAGCGACAGTAATATACCATTCATTAAATGATCAAAATCATTATAACTCTCTTTATATATCTATA
Source organism: Pimephales promelas (assembly GCF_016745375.1). The sequence goes on from NW_024121157.1 coordinate 591,081, forward strand.
TATATTTATAAAAATTCTGTCAATATATAATTGTTTGAAAGTGCAAAAATAAACTTCATTGGTTCTACTTTATCATGTAAGCAGGCACATTTGAGCTTTCATGTTTGCTGTATCATATTTAATTGATAAGCTCTTATGTATGTGCGATCAGTGTTGTGAATAAAAGTCTAAATTAAATCAGTTAATTTGAATGATGGACTCACCTGTCGATCTCTGAAGTCTTTGTACAAGTCGGGATGGGCAAGTGACAAGTGCTTGGCCAAATTTGACGTGTTGCCGCCCGTGGCAATACACGATTTAAAACAGCGTTTGCAGCATGGTGCATTTAGGTCTGTTGCTTCACCTTTATCATTACTTTTGTATGCAAAGTAATGCCATATTTCACTCCTACTCGTCTCTTTATTAACTAATTTCGGGCGTGTGGAATGCGCTTCATCTGTCTGATCCATTGTCTTTTCTCCGTTGTCACCGTTTGCCGGTGTCGTGCCAAGGTATACTTACCCCTGATAGAAAGTGTATCCCCGGTCGCGGGAGCGCGCTCGCATTCAGCAGGGGGTGCGTCATTGCTTTGTCCAAGGTGAATTAAACTATAACACGTGACTTGTTTAAGTTATCGTTTTACTGTTGTTGTTTTTTTTTAATCGACGAGGTTTAGCAAAGACAGATATCACGTGGCCCATCACAAACAAATTATTTTATTCTTCTGTGGGCAAACGATCGAGCTTCATGCACGGAATGGAAAAATTCTCACGAGAATGTCTAAAGTTACTGAAAAACTAAGACGACCATATCGTTCAAACAGCCTGTGGATATAAAATTGTTCTAACGAAGTGAATATGAACACATTTCTTTTTTCCTGACAAAAGTTATAGTGGGATACAGATTTTTTCAGACCGTATTTTCGACCTGCCAAAATATGTATCCCCCCCCTAAAATCTACAGATGATGGCCTATCAAGTGTTTTATTTTGTGAATACTGTACATCATGTCTAATAACAGCAGTGAATATGAACACATTTCTTGTTTCCTCACAAAAGTTATTGTCACAGTCCTCCGTCTGCACCAGTCTGTCTTGTCTTCAGCACTACACTTCCCAGGATCCTCTCGTCACCCTATCCCGTGTTCACTCCCTCATCAGCCACCTGTTCCTCGTCATCGTCATCTGTTTCACCTGTCTTCACCTCATTATGTTTGATTCTTCTGTGTATTTAGTTCCTTCTGTTTTAGTCAGTCTTGGTCGGTCGGTGTTTATGTTACCCGATGTGTGCTCCTGTTTACCTGCCTTCCTGCCTGTATGTGTAAAATAAACCCGTGTTTGATGTCAATCTGGATTCCTCCCGCTCCTTCGTCCTGCACTCCTGCACCCCTGCACCACACCCCGTGACAGATCGACCGACCTCCAAAAATGGATTTAGCAGCTGTACAACTTCTCCTCCTGGAGCAGGAGGATCAATCCCTCGAGGCACACACACAGAGGTATTTGGACTTGGTACCTCACGTTCACTATGATGACACAAGCCTCTGTGTGTTCTTCCGGGCAGGCCTAAACGCTGAAACCCAGGCACGCCTGCCCGGAGACGGGCCTCGAGGGGACTTTGTGGCCTATGTGGAGTGGGTGCTGGTGTCATGTGGATCTCCCTTTACCATGTATGACGTCACCAGCCCCACTCCATTGCTCGAGTGCTCTTCACCGCTGGTTCCGTCCAGCTCTCCAGAGATTGAATGCTCTTCACCGCTGGTTCCGTCCGGCTCTCCAGAGATTGAATGCTCTTCGCCGCTGGTTCCGTCCAGCTCTCCAGAGATTGAATGCTCTTCCCCGCTGGTTCCGTCCAGCTCTCCAGAGATTGAATGCTCTTCACCGCTGGTTCCGTCCAGCTCTCCAGAGATTGAATGCTCTTCGCCGCTGGTTCCGTCCAGCTCTCCAGAGATTGAATGCTCTTCCCCGCTGGTTCCGTCCAGCTCTCCAGAGACTGTATGCTCTTCACTGCTGGTTCCGTGCAGCCCTCCAGAGACTGTATGCTCTTCACTGCTGGTTCCGTCCAGCTCTCCAGAGACTGTATGCTCTTCACTGCTGGTTCCGTCCAGCTCTCCAGAGACTGTATGCTCTTCACTGCTGGTTCCGTCCAGCCCTCCAGAGACGGTATGCTCTTCACAGCTGGTTCCGTCCAGCCCTCCAGAGACTGTATGCTCTTCACTGCTGGTTCCGTCCAGCCCTCCAGAGACTGTATGCTCTTCACAGCTGGTTCCGTCCAGCCCTCCAGAGACTGTATGCTCTTCACAGCTGGTTCCGTCCAGCCCTCCAGAGACTGTATGCTCTTCACTGCTGGTTCCGTCCAGCCCTCCAGAGACTGTATGCTCTTCACTGCTGGTTCCGTCCAGCCCTCCAGAGACTGTATGCTCTTCACTGCTGGTTCCGTCCAGCGCGCCAGAGACCGTCCAGCCAGCGCCAGAGACCGTCCAGCCAGAGCCCGAGACCGTCCAGCCAGCGCCAGAGACCGTCCAGCCAGCGCCAGAGACCGTCCAGCCAGTGCCAGAGACCGTCCAGCCAGCGCCAGAGACCGTCCAGCCAGAGCCCGAGATCGTCCAGCCAGCGCCAGAGACCGTCCAGCCAGCGCCAGAGACCGTCCAGCCAGCGCCAGAGACCGTCAAGCCAGCGCCAGAGACCGTCAAGCCAGCGCCAGAGACCGTCCAGCCGGCGCCAGAGACCGTCCAGCCGGCGCCAGAGACCAGGATCCCACCCAGCCTCCCTCGCCCGCCTCCTCTCATCTGTCCTCGCTCTGCTCTCCTGCCCTTCAGCTCCCCTAAACCAGCCTGGTCGTTGGATCCCCGGCCTTCGCCTCACACCTCCTCCTCAGAGACACTTCCTCGGCCCTCTGTCCCATCAGCTCCCCCGTGGCTCCTACCTCCCTCAGCTCCTCCATGGCCCCTCAGTCCACCAGCTCGACCAGGCTCCCTCGACCCTCCGGACTCCCTTCGTTCCCTCGTCATCCTCCCTTCACCTTTGGACTTCCTTCCCTTGGCTCCGCCCCGTCATGTCACCCCCCCGGTTCTGTCGGACTCCTCACTCCCTCCAGTCACCCGTCAGCCCTCACTCCCTCTGGCCTCACCGTGTCCCTCTGTGCCCCTGTCGTCACTTCTGTCACCCGAGCCTACGGTGTCACCATGGTCCCTCGGTCCCTCCTCAGCACCCAAAGTCGTCTGTCCCTCTGCTTCACCCTGGTCCCCTCTCCCATCTGCTCCGCCCCTGTCAGTCGGCCCCCTGGTGTTGTCAGCCCCGCTTCCATCGGCTCCACCAGGGGTCCTCCCTCCATCTGCTCCGCCCTGGTCTCGCCCTCCATCTGCTCCGCCTTGGTCTCGCCCTCAGCCTGCTCCGCCCTGGTCTCGCCCTCAGCCTGCTCCGCCCTGGTCTCGCCCTCAGCCTGCTCCGCCCTGGCCACGCCCTCAGCCTGCTCCACCCTGGCCACGCCCTCAGCCTGCTCCGCCCTGGCCACGTCCTCAGCCTGCTCCGCCCTGGCCACACCCCTCTCAGCCCCCAGTTCGTCCCCCCTCCTTCCTCTGTTCTGCGGCGTGAGGTCACGCCTCCCGGGAGGGGGGAGTTCTGTCACAGTCCTCCGTCTGCACCAGTCTGTCTTGTCTTCAGCACTACACTTCCCAGGATCCTCTCGTCACCCTATCCCGTGTTCACTCCCTCATCAGCCACCTGTTCCTCGTCATCGTCATCTGTTTCACCTGTCTTCACCTCATTATGTTTGATTCTTCTGTGTATTTAGTTCCTTCTGTTTTAGTCAGTCTTGGTCGGTCGGTGTTTATGTTACCCGATGTGTGCTCCTGTTTACCTGCCTTCCTGCCTGTATGTGTAAAATAAACCCGTGTTTGATGTCAATCTGGATTCCTCCCGCTCCTTCGTCCTGCACTCCTGCACCCCTGCACCACACCCCGTGACAGTTATAGTGGGAAACAGATTTTTTCAGTCCGTATTTTCGACCTGCCAAAATATGTATCCCCCTCCTACAATCTACAGATGATGGCCTATCATTAAGTCCCACAAACATCTGACAATCAGTCACACATTCCAGCCACTGAACAGACAATTACCCGGTCAACACTAAAGTCTACACACGAGAACATCGAAAAGAAAAAAAACACAAAGCAGTCTAACAGCTTGTACACACACTACATTACATACTTATAAACAATTTTGATTTACACATTACATTTACATTTCAACAAACAAAACTTGTTCAAAAAAACCTCAAACTATTTTTTATCTATTTTTTTTCATTTGTAAATACAAAAATGTTACTACACATTACAGACAACAGAAATGTTTATAAAGCTGTTTTTTTTACACATTTGTTTAATGAATTCATCAATGTTCAGAAGTATTATGTTCAATAAATAAAGACACATGTAAGCAAAAGAGCAGATTTATCCTTTTGTTTAAAGATAAAATGTACATGATTACTGTGGACGGCCGAGGGACGTGAGAGGAAGTCGCGAGCACACCGGTCTCGCATCTCTCACGGATGAGCGGAAGGGTAAAAGGGAAGCGACGGAGTGGATGATCAAGAGAGGAACAGGCCTGCTTTTGTTTGTATTTTACATTTTCTTGTGGTAAACCAGCAGGCGTCCACGAGGGCCGGTAGTTATGTTTTATTTGGCTAGCCAGCAGTTCCATGAGGTAGCTAGCCTGGATGCCAGCCCGAACTCCGCCCACAATATTTTTTGGTCGGGAAGTTCGGTCTGGACTCGATCCATTGAGGAGAAATTATGATCCAGGGCGGGCTTTATACGATGATGGACAGATGATCTGCATGGACGTAATCATCATGTTATCAAAGAGCGCTTGTCGAAGATGACTGCAGCTGGAGAATTGAGATGTATAGATTCCGCTGTCGCGTCTGTTGTAAAATAAATCGACAGCGCATTCATTTTAATAGACAAACAGAGAACTGCAATCAAGGCATTTGTTGATTGGAAAGATATTTTTGCCGTCCTTCCTACATGATTGGGGAAAAGTGTAACTTATCAGCTGGCTCTGACGGTCGCTAAGAAGATGGGACGTAATGAAAAGCCTGTGGTCGTTGTGGTTTCTCCTTTGGTGGCACTCATGGAGAAGTAAGTAAAAGAAGTAACACTCGTTATTTAACTTCTAAAATAAATAAAGTAGGCTACATTCTGTATTTGAAAACTGCGCTATGCAAAGGAGTTGACTTATGCATTGCTTTGATTGGTTGTAGGTCTACCGACTATCCAATTGAGTGCAGAGGGATTTTTTTTTGTCCTGGTTTGGTTACGACACGCCTCATAACCAAAGCCCAATGGAGGAGTTTCAGACTCATATTCTCTCTTGAATATGAGTATGACGAAGTCAGGCTATGAGGTAGCTGCAGTCATTTCAAGAAAGCCTTTGTGAACAAATGTATGGCTAGAGCAGGCTCCAAGGAATAGGCCACTGATATAGCCTGTCCTATGTGGACCGCTATCTCTTTCTCTACCCCTTCTTTTATTTTTCTTATTCATTTTCATGGTAGTAGTAGGCAACGGTACCGCCAGACCGGTAATGACCATGGCAAATTCACATACGGTAGTCTACTGCCGGCAACGGCACTGATCGGGTCAGAATGAACACCATCAACGACAACAACTCCTATTGGCTGCTCCCATTCACCTCTGGTTGGTAAATTTGTCTTGGTGTTTGTAAAAGTGTGTTCTTAGTAATTTGTTTTTTCGTGACTTGTAATTGTGTTATGGTAATGTCATTTGTTTCATGATATGGAAAAAATGTTTTCTAAAATTTCAAATTTCAAGCTCTGTAAAAGTGTTTCAGATTTTGTAATGTTAGTTTGCACCTCCAGGCCACCATACTTTTCATGTGTGTGAGCCAAACATTATTGTTCCATGTGCTAGTTAGTGCTTTATTTTTACAATCTGGAAGTGTTGGACTGTAGTGATGTCCCCACACTCTAGCACCTACATCTGAGGACTGAGCTGAGTTGGTACAAGTGTGCCTTACTATAGTAAACATTCTAAACAAACCCTGTTATCTTTTCAAGTTGGTTTGCACCTCCAGGCCACCATACTTTTCTTGTGTGAGCCTAACATTGTTGTTCCAGGTATCCCAAGTTCCAATTGCTGGTCAGTGTTTGTCTTGAAGTGTTGTACTGGTGTTACACAAATACAGTTTTCAACTTTTCAATATTGAGTATTATTTTTTACAATTATCTCTAATTAATAAAGATAATTCATCTTTAAATTGCATTCTCAATTTGTTCTTGTATTTCTCAAATATACCTCAGATATCATTCTCATATATAGCTTCAGTAAGACATTAAAGAGAAATAATCAAGAGAAGGAAGAGACGTTGGACACACAATAATAAGATCTCTTTTAAGGCTCATTATTCTCAGATTTGTCTCATAAAAGACTCAGATTAATTTCATGTTATTCTCTTTAATTCTCCTTCAAATAACCAAGACGTAATTGAGATCAGGGATATGAGATCTCCGCTGTTTATCCCACTTCTCAAATATTGCTCAAATGGTTTTCTCAAATTAACCTCCTTTGTCTTACTGGTGTCTTGTCTCTTTCAAGCTTATGTCTTGCTCCTAAGGGACCCTTAGGAGAAGTTACTCAGAAACAAATGATCACAGAATGATATAAATATGAGAAGCTCAAATTGGTCTCAAGAGATGAGATTGAACAACAGATGAGCAACACATTTTTCCTATGGGATAGGCTCAAGAATGAACAAAAAGGCATGGCACGGCACAAACACACTTAAATAGGGCAAGACACAGGTGTGATACATCAGGCATAATGAGAAGTAGTGTTCAGCAGGAGTCAGGCGAGAAGCGCCACCTGCTGACCAGGAGGAAAACATCGGTCCAGTTAAGGGATCCTTACACCTTGGCTTTATCTAAAATCATTTACCTTTTTTAGGGGTTCAAGCACGAAGTGCTGAAACCCTATTGTTATTGTTAATTTACCCATAATGCAACATTCTCCATGTAAAACTGATCGTGCAGGACGAACCGTAAGTCCTAGAGACCTGAAACTTTGTGGGCTGGTAGTACTCATATCCGCCGACAGCGTCACAAAGGCGCGCCCCGATCGGCCTGACGGGGGCGCTACAGCGGGCACAAGTACGAAATGGCTCATAACTCCTCAACCGTCGGGCGTAGGCTCAAGTGTCTTACATCGTTGGAATCCTTGGCTCCAGCCGGACAAGATGCATGCCTCGGATTGGCTCGTTACCCTGGGTACATTTTCGGGTATTTTGCGTTTTTCGTAAAACCTACTTTTGCGAACTAGTCCTAGGTTTTTGGCCCGGCCGGAACCAAACCAATGCGGCGAGATTCTATGGAGTCCGAATGTCAATAATTATCAAAAAAAAGTTGAAATTTGGGTTCGCGGTCCCTGAGGGCCGCCAAAACGTCCCAAGTGGGAGGAGCCCCTTTGACTAAATGGCCTATAACTCGTCAACGGAACAAGATATTTGCACCAAACTCAACGCACCTGTGTGAGAGCTCATTCTGTGGTTGCGTTAAAAAGGACGGGGCGACTGGCCACTTGGTGGCGCTATAACTGTTAAAAAGGTGCCAAAATGATGTATTTCTATGGCAAATCCCATGAAATGGATGAAAGCGGCCCTCTACCTGCCTGATTTGCATGAAACCTCACAAAACCGGGCGTGCGCATGCGTCAACTGACCCAATAGAGGCCTGGAAACTTTTATGGATGTCGGTCCACCGGTGGCCCTTTAACTGTTATAAAGGGAGAAAATGCTCCATAAAATCATATGCAGAATGACATTTAAGTGACTGAAAAATGGTCTGCTCTGCTCAAAACTTCACCAAATTAGCTGAGCATGTGCGCCATATTATTCTAAGGAAGCGTGCAAAGTTTTATGGAGATCGGGCCATCGGTGGAGGTGGCGCGGTTTAAAAGGTGAAAAAAATAAAACACCACATTTCCATGAAAAATGAGCTAAAAAGGCAAAAAAGCGACCCTCTCCACTCCAAGGCACATGTTAAAAAGTGTGATAAAGTTTTTGGAACGCAGCAGTGCAAGCGCCAAGTGCGTAGACCCAACGGTTTTATTTTTATAGGCCTTTTTAGTCCCTTTTTAGCCCCTATTATTAGGGGTTCAAGCACGAAGTGCTGAAACCCTATTGTTATTGTTAATTTACCCATAATGCAACATTCTCCATGTAAAACTGATCGTGCAGGACGAACCGTAAGTCCTAGAGACCTGAAACTTTGTGGGCTGGTAGTACTCATATCCGCCGACAGCGTCACAAAGGCGCGCCCCGATCGGCCTGACGGGGGCGCTACAGCGGGCAAAAGTACGAAATGGCTCATAACTCCTCAACCGTCGGGCGTAGGCTCAAGTGTCTTACATCGTTGGAATCCTTGGCTCCAGCCGGACAAGATGCATGCCTCGGATTGGCTCGTCACCCTGGGTACATTTTCGGGTATTTTGCGTCGACAATTTGGAGTAAATTGCGTTTTTTTGAAAAACAAACTTTTGAGAACTATTTCTAGGTTTTTGGCCCAATCTGAACCAAACCACTGCAGAAATGTTCTCTGGAGTCTCACTGTCTATAATCATTAAAAAATTTCACAAATTCAATTATCGGTTGCTAAGGGGAACCAAAATGTTTGATGGCACGAGAGCCACTTTTACTAAAATGGTTATAACTTGTGACTGGAATGAGATATTTTTGCTAAACTTGGGACACCTTTTCCTGAGCTCATTCTGAGGTCACATGAAAAAAATCGCGATGATTGGCCACTTGGTGGCGCTATAACAGGGAAAAAAGTCATGAAAATGGCCATTACCGCAACCAACCACTAGTCAAATAAAAATTGGCATGCAGTCTGTTTGTCCAGGGTACCTTTATAGTCTATGAGAACATTGGTGTATCTCAAAAAACTCAGTATAGGTCATCGGCACAATGCCCTGAAGGAGCCTGAGAATTTTCAACCCTGCGTTTTTTTTTTTCATGGGAGTGCCCTCTTCACACTCCTGAATCCTTGACGAGTCCAATGATACCAAACATGCCAGGTTTGGCCTTATAGTTTTTGTAACGGTGACATTTAGAGCTTTGAAAAAAATAAATGAATAAATGTTGTTATCTTCAAAGGTGTTAGTTTGATCAAGACAAAAAAAAAATAGGCAATTTGAAAACAGGCTTTAGTAATTGACATAATGCCCAAATGTAAATAAGTTTCTAAACTTCATAACGAAATGAGATATTTACAACACATTTTACATATATATGGGCACACTTTGAGGACTACTAAAAAAAGTAGTGTAGATCAGGCAAGACAAGATTCTGTTACTGTCAAAAAAAGGCAAAAATATATTTTCCTAAGTAAATTGTTGGTATTGGCTGTAGATGTTCTTTCCTATGTTCTGATTTTATTTGTTTATTTGGATCCTCATTAGCCTTCTCTTCCTGGGGTCCCAACAATCAAATACAAATACTATGTTTAATCAAAACCAATAAAAAGTTAGGTCAATGAACCTAACATTTATTCCAAATATCAAAAACAACAATTTACCATATATAGTGTTATTAAAGGTGCCATCTGTAAAAATTGAAATTAAAATATCGCAAAAATGAGCTACACGCATCAAAAGAATGAGAAGAAATAAGGTTGATGATGTCATTAAAAAAATAACAAGTTATAGTGCTGCCGAGATATTAACCTTGAATTTATTTCAGCATGCTAAATTACTAGCCGCAGCCCGGCAGGTGTCATAATACCAGTTTCAGCCATGGGAGGCAGTATGCGGGTGGGCAACATAACCATCAGTCAAACTGCAATACACGAATAACTCGCATGGCTTGTGGGTCTACATCTACGTGAACCTGATGTCAATCATGTGGAAACAGCCCACTATTTCAGTTCTGGGAAGAGTTCAAAAAATTATTGGTCGATATTATGCATAAGGAATACATTCTGGTAAGTTGTAACATACTGTTTCTTTCAACAGTTTTCGAGTTCTTTTACCATTAGCTAGTAGAGATGATTGTTTCACGTGCACTCTGTCGTGTAACATTTACAAGCACCAAAAGTGTATTTATTGTTTGAATTGCATAATAAAATTAACAAAATCTGAGAGCTGAGATTTTTTAAATATCATAACTAACCTGCTCCATCTTGTCTGTCATTCTCTGTGTCCTTTTCTGTGCATGACCAAATTGATGTGTGGCCTGAGAGCGTGTGAAAACTTTTCACTGAAAAGTGTCAATTGCGTGTCTCGCGCAGAATTCATGAGAGTTGGCAGCTCTAAATGGCGCTAGCTTGGTCAACCTCAGTGAATGCTCTCTGTCAAATTAATTCAAACTAACAATAGAAATGTAATATGAAAAAAAAAATACCATTAAACTACAAATAATAGTCTGGGCTTTTTATTTTCCCATATCGTCGGAATGCACCGGCTTGTATTTGATACAGGCGTCTATGAGACGGACTTTATAATTTAGTGCTGAGATGTTGTTCATTGAGTCTCTAATCTCTAAAAATCTCCAAATGCTACACGTGAAACTGCGGCCTTCCAACCTTTTACTATCGTGTCAAATGATTTGATTAATATGCACTAGGTAGAGGGAGCAAAACAGCGCTCACCTGTGTTGTTTGAAGACGTGAGAGTGCACATGAGCGCGGCCGCTACACAACTCACTTTCTGGAGGTATACTGCGCCCATCTGGTATGGAATATGGAGTATGATTTGATTTTTTTTGACAGATGTCACCTTTAAAATAGTTTCACCTTTAAAGTAATTTTCCTAATTAGAAAATGTGTAATATCAATGGTAAATCCTTCCATAGTTTCATTCTTCTATACATTACAGTCCAATGTTTTGTAGTGGATTTTGAAACAGGAAACATCTCTTTTATGCATGTCTGGTGTTAAAACATGAGTAGCACTACTATACAAAATTTGAGAGTACAGGAAATTTGGAATTCTTGACACAGAAATATTTCTTATAAAACAAAGCAGACACAATCTTTCATCAGTAGGCTACATTCTTATTCTTATATTTTTTGTCTTTATGCACTCATTCAAAAGCCTATAAATAATAAATAAAAACTCAGAACTTCACAAAAATTGATGAGCGTATGTGACATAACATGCTGAAGAAGCATGCACAGTTTCATGGAGATCGAACCATAGGTGGCGCTATAACTGTTAAAAATCTTTAAAACCATGCATTTCCAATAGTAAATTGCCTGTATTGGCTGTGAATGGTGTTTTCCATTTCCAATATTTTCCATCTACTCCTGAAAGTCAAGGTGGATTATTGGGAGGAATTGTGAAGCATTGTGTTTTGAGTCAAATCCAATATTGGATTCCATTTGTATTGGATTCAGAATCAGAATCCATTTGTATTCCAGTATTGGGTTTGAAAGTTTTTATTTTTCTTCACAAATTGCGGAAATTGAATCATTGTTGAATCATTCATCCCAAAAGAAACGGTAGGGTGCAACAGTCCACAAAATTCACAGTTCAGTGTATACAATTTTGTGTGCGATACATTGGTGTCATGGTTCAGTTCATTTTAGATACAACAAAAAGAAAGAAATGCCAAAGAAATTTCCTTTTAATTTTTTTTTCTTTTTAAATTTAAACTAGCATCATAAAGTATGATCATTTTTTTTACTTTGAACAAAGATGGAGATATACTTGACTCTAAATATGGTATATCATGGTAAATCATGCTTTCTACATAACACTTAATGTCTTTTGATGCTTTTGTGCTTAAAGGCCTTCAAGGACTAAACTGCTTGAACCCCGCTAAATGCTGCTTGCAGCTTTAATTATTTTTGTTATCTTGTTTTTCATGAATGTATTTTACAACATTACAAAGAGCAATGTGTATAATCCACGAATCTAGTTTATAAAGGCATTTTTGTCATAGTTTATGATCATTTATTTTTTGGATTTGTTGTTTATCTTTTTAATGAAGTTGTCTGTATTAAGTAGATTGTGTTTAACACACACAAGAGTGACTTATTAGTTCAACACACAGAGTTATAGAAATTCTACTTGATTTATTAAAAGAACTGTGCTGGTATGGGATCGGTATCGCTCAGTTCTCAGAATTTTTGGTATCGGATCGATTCTGAAAAAGACGGTATCGGTGCATCCCTAGCACAAATACTCCCAAATATATTTTTAGGACACACAGATGAACCCTCTGAGGACCAAAAACGCGTCCCCGTGTTTTGATCATTTTTTTTTTTTTTACATAGCTGCAACATAGACTTAAAATACTCCGTCATTAATGGTTATAAAAATAAAATCAATACATGATTATAAAATATAAAGGGTCTTCTTTTTTGTGTACATTAAATACTTGTCACAGAGACACGAAAGATCTCTCTTTTTGAAGCTGAAATTTATATAAGAAAGCAACTATTCTCAGTTGATGTAATCTGTATGAAAAGAGAGAGATGTCAGTATTTTCCCTTTCACCTAATTATAACGTATGACGTGCTAATGTGACCCCGCCCACCCGACCCAACCAAACTCACACACACACACACACACTGTTTTAAAAGCAAAACATATTTATTCAACTTCATTTAAAAACACTCTGTGGGTCCCATCTTTTGGACATTCGTCATATGGCATTGGTTTTCATTTCTTCTCCTCTGAGCACTAATCTTACACATTCTCTATTGATTAAAAAAGAAAATCGAATGTGTTTTTAATGCTAGTATTATTTTATACAGAAATCAATTATTTGTAACTCAGATGAGAATAATGTTACATTGTTAATTAATAATGTTAATTAAAATTGAGGAAAATAAATATATTGATCTGAAATATAGCAAAATAATTTAAAATTAATTCAGGTACATTTACCAAACATATCAGAAGGTCATTTTGTCTTTTTATTCGTTTAATAAATCAACTAATTATATAAATCTATTGTCAGTGCACTACAAATAAACTGGTTCTATGCCTTTATTAATAAAACTTATTTAAAAAATACAATGCCTTCTGTATTTTTGTTTTGTTTTTCCCTCCATTGTATTGCACCTTGATGTCGACTCGGAACCGAGGTATGAACCGAACCGTGACTTCTGTGTACGTTCCACCCCTAATATATATATATATATATATATATTAGGGGTGTAACGATACACGTATTCGTATTAAACCGTTCGGTACGAGGCTTTCGGTACGGTTATCGGTACTCATTTTTGAACCGAATGGTTTGTTCGGTTCATTTTTCCTGCCGACCAACATATCGTTATTCAAATGTAGGTGGCAAGCGCGTTCATAATGTAAGAGACGCTGGCTTGACCACAACATTGCCCAACATCAAATGGAAAATGTAACGTAAGCAGAAACTAAACTGAGCTGCTCAGTTATTGTGTGGTTGTCTGGATGATTGACCGTTTATCAGTTTGGAGCCGTTTGGAGCGAGAGCCGATCTTGATCAGCACTTTTACCACACAGCCAAATCCAGTAAAGAAAACATTTGGATTTGCCACGGAAGTAATAACATCGCTGCGAGATCTAGTGAGAAACATTCACATTTCTCCGTTATTAACGGATCAAACAGCGCTGACGTGGAAACCAGGAAGAAACATTGTGCCATGAATGAACTATCAGTGTCCACAGATCAGCAACATTCACCATGGATTTACTGTATAACACTACTATCTGTAAGTTTGGCAGGAATAGTAGGCTATAATGCTTTCAAGTAACATTACGTTGGTTGTATTTTGACATTATCAATACAACTGCTGCCCTCAAATGTTAATCTACTACAATATTACATTTCATTTTGTCCAAGGAGCTGTTTTTTTAAATGCTCCTAAGAAAAGTCAAGTATCGTTCCATCATTGCTCAAAGTTAAAAATATCATACTTTATGATGTTAGTTTTAATAAAAATATAATTAAAAAAAATTAATCAAAGAAATTTCTCTGCCATTTCTTTCTTTTTGCTGTATTTGAAACGTACCGAACCGTACCGTGAATTCTGTGAACCGTTACACCCCTAATATATATATATATATATATATATATATATATATTAGGGGTGGCACGGTTCACGAAACCGACGGTTCGGTTTGTATCACGGTTTTAGGGTCACGGTTTTCGGTTCTGTATGGTTCTTGTTATTTTTTTCTTTTAATCTTTAACACTCCAGAAATGTACTTCAGCATGTGATATATAGCTTAATTATCCACACTTTAGGATACAGTATAAAAAAATTATATTCATGCAATCATGCACAAACTGAATTTGACTCTTTGACTTTAAGCACATTTTGGGACTATCTCAGAGGAAAGCTAGGTGAGATTCTGACACAGCAAGAGAGAAGACATTGACATGCTTTTCGTTTATTTAGCAAAACAAGGAGAATGTGTCACTATGTCTACAAGAACTTGTGCATTTTTATCACACAAATCTTATTTACACAAAGAAATTAACTTGCATTTATCAACTGCCAACGTTTGTAGCTCTTACAAAAATTCTATCTTTTAAAAGAAAAAAAGAGGAACTCTAAAACACTGTCTTTTATGAATAAGTCAATATACATGAAACCTCATTGCCTATAATTAGCTATAGCAATAGCAAAGGCCACAAACATAAAGTTAAACATAAGTTCAACCTCAACACAAAAGACAGTATCAACAATGCTTCTATTCCCAGAGAGTGAGGGTACTTTTTTTTCACTTGAAATTAAAGTGCAGGATTTGGAAACATTTGACTGAAGCTCTTATCTAAACAAAAACCAAGCGAACGTTATAAGTTGACCTCAGACAACAATATAATAACATTTAAAAAGCCAGTTCATGACCCCTTTAATATGTGGCCATTTTTGGTCTTTAACGCGCTAAGTGTCGTTTTTTTTTTAATCTGGCATAACACAAAATCTTTAAATGCACCAGAAATAATGTTGCTGCTGATCTTTGACATATTCAAGACTGTGATAATCCAAATCTAAAGTTTTCTCTTTGCATTTAGTTTATTGAAAATAATTGAATTTTTGTGTTTTTTCCTCTTATACAAATCGATGGTTTCGCCACCAAAACTGGTAATTAAAGGGTTAAAATCCTGAAATTGAATACATTTTTGGTAGTTATGATGAGGACTGATGCTGATTAAAAGATTTAACTTGGTAAAAGTGGAAAGTAATAATAATATATAATATTTTAGGCAATATTTAATATGTGGCCATTTTTGGTCTTTAACGCGCTAAGTGTCGTTTTTTTTTTTTAAATCTGGCATAACACAAAATCTTTAAATGCACCAGAAATAATGTTGCTGCTGATCTTTGACATATTCAAGACAGTGATAATTCAAATCTAAAGTTTTCTCTTTGCATTTAGTTTATTGAAAATAATTGAATTTTTGTGTTTTTTCCTCTTATACAAATCGATGGTTTCGCCACCAAAACTGGTAATTAAAGGGTTAAAATCCTGAAATTGAATACATTTTTGGTAGTTATGACGAGGACTGATGCTGATTAAAAGATTTAACTTGGTAAAAGTGGAAAATAATAATAATATATAATATTTTAGGCAATATTTAATATGTGGCCATTTTTGGTCTCTAACGCGCTAAGTGTCGTTTTTTTTTTAAATCTGGCATAACACAAAATCTTTAAATGCACCAGAAATAATGTTGCTGCTGATCTTTGACATATTCAAGACTGTGATAATCCATATCTAAAGTTTTCTCTTTGCATTTAGTTTATTGAAAATAATTGAATTTTTGTGTTTTTTCCTCTTATACAAATCGATGGTTTCGCCACCAAAACTGGTAATTAAAGGGTTAAAATCCTGAAATTGAATACATTTTTGGTAGTTATGACGAGGACTGATGCTGATTAAAAGATTTAACTTGGTAAAAGTGGAAAATAATAATAATATATAATATTTTAGGCAATATTTAATATGTGGCCATTTTTGGTCTCTAACGCGCTAAGTGTCGTTTTTTTTTTAAATCTGGCATAACACAAAATCTTTAAATGCACCAGAAATAATGTTGCTGCTGATCTTTGACATATTCAAGACTGTGATAATCCATATCTAAAGTTTTCTCTTTGCATTTAGTTTATTGAAAATAATTGAATTTTTGTGTTTTTTCCTCTTATACAAATCGATGGTTTCGCCACCAAAACTGGTAATTAAAGGGTTAAAATCCTGAAATTGAATACATTTTTGGTAGTTATGATGAGGACTGATGCTGGTTAAAAGATTTAACTTGGTAAAAGTGGAAAATAATAAAAATATATAATATTTTAGGCAGTGTTTAATATGTGGCCATTTTTGGCCCTTAATGCACTCAACGGTGTTAAAAATCGAATGCAGCACAAGGGTTAATAAAACATATTTAAAACATACAAGGCTCAAGACATTTATAAAAATGGCTTCTATATTTCTGTTTTGCTTTTCACTCCATTGTACTCCACAGGCGACCACACATACGCAGCCTCCCTATTAATCAATAAGGTCTGATTAATACTTATGATTTAGTGATGTTTTCACTGTTTTTTCAGTATTTTAATAAAGAAAATCATCAACACTGTCACCATTCTGAGACCCTGCGACCTCTTATGAGGACATTCCATTTTTGCCTATTGACACAATGATAGTCAAATTTGTAAAATTTTAGACCAATTGGCAACACTTAGGGACACTGCCCACACCCCCCTGTGGTGATATCACAACATTACACCATTGTCAGTGAGAAGAAAGTGGCTGGAAAATGTCTGGATTTTCAACCAAACAGTTCTACAGCAGTTCTCGAAAGAAAAATGACCCAGGTAAGAAATCTATTCAAATTATATGAATGAAACAAATGTATTTATGTACAATACAGTCTCTACCATTATATGGGTATTAAAATTTGACATATTTTAGTAAGAGTAGCACTCTAGGACATCAGTAAATGTGAAGCACTCGTTTGAGGACATTGGGACTATATAATGGTATTTATTCTACCATGTGATTAGCTAAACTTAGGAATATTTAGATGGATAGCATTAGCATTAGCATTGAAAAAACAACATTTGTCTGTGTGTGTGTGTGTTTGAGCAGAGTAAATCATGGTGAATCACACTTGAAACATTGTAAATGACAGTAAATAATACTATAATATATGGTTTATCATGGTCAATCATGCTAGAATCCTGGTAAATCATTCTGGAATGACAATAAAAGATGACTTTAGATGACCCCAATATTAGTATCTCTTGCAAAAAAGCTGGATCTCTAATTTGTTCACGTTATCATTACAGCGAAACTTTCATTGTCAAAAGCAGAACGACTGCTCATGGCAATAGCAAACAACTCTGAGGTGGAGGACCTCTCAGATGGGGAAGATAATGATCCTGCTGTGGACGAAGTCATTCCACAAGATGTTGACCTCATGGATGAGCAACCTGATTTTTCGCTACTCGATGTTTCACCACCTGATTCATCAGATGATGATTCCGGTGAAGAATACACACCCTCTGATGCAGCTGAAGATACTGAAGATACTGACTGAGAATGAAATTCAGCCAAATCATCCACAAGTGCACAGACGTGGACGTAAAAAACAGCATGCTGAGAATGATGAGCTGGATGAGGAAGATCAGAGACATGGAGAGCCCAGATCAGAACCAAGGAATGCTGAACGTGGAGAACGCTGGAGGTTTGTTCCATTAAGACCAAATTTGGTGCAGTTTCAGGATGGACATGATGGACTGAAAGATGAGCGAACCGGTTGGCAGCCACTGGATTATGTGGAGCAGTACATTGACTCAGACCTGATGAAACTCATTGCTGACTGCACAAATGCCATGTCACTGGGTAACAGTGGGAGATCTATCAAAACTTCGGTAGATGAGATGTATCACTTTTTTGGAGCAGCAATCTTGATGTCTTGCGTGCCTTATCCACAGATAAGGATGTTTTGGTCCAATGTCCTACAAATCCCTGCCATTAGTAACAAAATGTCACGTGATCGCTTCTTCAAACTTAGGAGCCATCTGAAAGTAGTTATTGACTATGATGTCTCAGAAGATAAGAGGGAAACCGACAAATTTTGGAAGGTGAGGCCTTTTATGGACCGTATACTTACCGGCTGCCGCCTTCAGGCTCGTACAGAATGCGTCTCAATAGACGAACAGATGATCCCGTTTACAGGGGCATGTCCATTCCGACAATACCTGCCACTAAAGCCAAATCCAGTGGGAATGAAGACCTTTGTGCTGGCATCTGTGGATGGACTCGTGCTAGACTTTGAAGTCTATCAAGGTTCAAAAACCCTGGCTTCGAAGGTTCAGGACTCAGATGGATTGGGTCTAGGAACACTAGTCATCAAACGTCTTCCTGAAATGCTCACTGCAGGCACTCAAGTGTATTGTGATCGCTTCTTTACTACCGTACAAGTAGTTGATCACATGCTGAAGGATGATATTTATCTCACTGGTACAGTGATGAAGGGCCGAGTCAAACAAGCAATGAACAAGTTACCCGATGACAAAACCCTGAAGGACCAAGGGAGAGGTGCCGTGTCCACAGTAACCAGGGCAAAAAACCTTTAATTTATGAATAAATTATATACAGAAAGCGATCAAAGAACAATCTTTCCACACAGCGCGAGTTTATCTGGACACTTGCCAAACTCGTTATGAATTCAATGACGCACGTTACACTGCACAACGAGCTCTTACTGTATTTACATGATCGTGTCTGCATTGGTGAAAGTAGAGAGAAACTGCGTTACAATCATGATAATATCCTCCTCGCGATCGACAGACTGTCCTCCACTGGCGATTCTAGGGGGTGGCCTGGGGTGGCCAGGGCCACCCCTGTGTCACGGTTCATAAATTCATTGATTTCTTCTTGTCTCGTGTTTCTGTTGTTCTCTGTGTGGGTGTGTGTGAGTGGGCGTTACCACTCCGTTCTGCTGATCAGCGATCAAGCTGATCAGCACTCCAGCTGATAATCATCCCCTCACCAGCTGCAGCTCATTCAATCCCCTATTTATACTCACAGTTTTCTCCTCTCATTGTCAGATCGTTGTTTGATGTCCTTCGTGTGTGCATGTGTAAAGATCCTTCCTGTCGGCGTGTCTACTCTTATCTGGTTCATGTTCGTGTGGATTATCACTGCCGTGGATTTCATCACCTCAACTGGATCTTCACTTCACTTCACTTCACATCTGGACTCATCACCTGGACCCTGACCATCTAGTTCCTGCGTCACCAGTCTTGTCTTTGTGTTTATCTGACCGTGGACTGAGAAATAAATTCACCATCACTTGCATTACTGCTTCTGTGGTTATTGCCGTTACAGAACGATCTGACGCATAATGGAAGCAGCGAGTGAGGTAAACCCCTTGGAAGAGTTCGTTAACTCCAGCATTCAACGCATGGAGACCCAGGAGAGGAACATCAATGAGACGGGACGCGCTGTTCAAGTACTGGTGGCGCAGGTGTCCGAGCTCACCCAGCAGATACAACAGCTACGAGCTCCCACTGCGCCCCCCGCACCAGCCGTTCCCCTCATTCCACCTGAGGGAGCTTCCCAGTCAGAACCCCGCCTACCCATCCCACAGACTTACAATGGTGAGCCAAGTTTCTGTCGTGCTTTTTTAACACGTTGCTCTATGCACTTTGCCCTGCAGCCTCGCACATTCATCCAGGAGGGATCGAAGGTGGCATTTGTGCTCACACTACTGACTGGGAAAGCGGCTCTCTGGGGAACGGCGGTGTGGGAGAACCAGGATCCATGCTGCGCCTCGTTCCAGGCACTCTCCGCCGAGATGAAGAGGGTCTTCGACAGGGCGGTTGCCGGGAGAGAGGCGGCTCGGATGCTTGCAGAGTTACGACAGGAGGAGAAATCAGTATCAGACTACTCCATCGAGTTTCGAACCCTGGCGGCAGAGTGTCACTGGAACGAGGAGGCGCAGTGGGACATGTTCCTGCATGGGCTGGCTGACCGTGTTCAAAAGGAGATCTACGCCCTGGATCTTCCAACATCACTCAATGGACTCGTAGATCTGGCCCTTCGTGTGGACGCACGGTTATCCAGAGTGGAACGGAGAGTGCCCACGAATCGGGCCAGGGAAGGAGCTGAGAGTCCACGATCCAGCGGCGGGGACGCGGTCAGCCCCGTCTACGATCACGAGCCCATGCAGGTCGGGCGAGCTCGGCTTTCCCGGGAGGAGAAGGAGAGGCGGAGATCCCAAGGACTATGTCTTTACTGCGGGGCCGCTGGTCACTTCGCCTACAACTGTCCAGTAAAAGGCCAAGCCCGACAGTAAGGTTGAGGCTACTGTCGGGTGGGATCTCCGCTGCGAAGACCTCATCTACATCGACTCTCCTCCCGGTAAGACTAAGATGGTCAGGCCACAATCACGACTGTCAGGCACTGGTGGATTCTGGGGCAGAAGGTAACTTCATGGACCATGGTTTTGCTCAGAGGTTTAACATTCCCCTTCTATCACTCACCAGTAGGATAGCAGTTCAGGCACTAAACGGTCAGGATCTTCCTACCATCTCCCTCATCACCGGACCCATCACACTTACCACATCTGGAAACCACACAGAGACATGTTCCTTTTACATCATGGACTCACCACTTGCACCCATTGTTCTCGGACACCCCTGGTTAACTGAACACAACCCCAAAATCGACTGGCTAAAGAAATCAGTGTTAGAATGGAGTGGTAGATGTCATGAGTCTTGTCTTGTGTCTGCCTGTTCGTCTGTTTCTGTCTCTGTGTTTCAGGAGGAGGCAGTGGATTTATCTAACGTGCCCGTGGAGTACTTGGACCTGAAGGAAGTGTTCAGTAAGTCTCGTGCTGCTTCTCTACCTCCTCATCGTCCCTATGACTGTGCTATAGATTTATTGTCAGGTAAGTCTCCGCCTAAAGGCAAGTTATATTCACTTTCTGTCCCAGAGAGGGAGGCTATGGAGAAATATATTTCTGATTCTCTAGCATCTGGGTTCATCCGTCATTCTTCTTCTCCAGCGGGGGCGGGGTTCTTTTTCGTGGGGAAGAAGGACGGCTCTCTGCGACCTTGCATTGATTACCGAGGGTTGAACAACATCACGGTGAAGAATACTTATCCTTTACCGTTGATGTCTTCAGCTTTCGAGAGGTTGCAGGGAGCGTCTATCTTCACGAAATTGTATCTACGTAATGCTTATCATTTGGTCCGCATTAGAAAGGGGGATGAATGGAAGACTGCTTTTAATACCCCTAGGGGGCACTTTGAATATTTGGTCATGCCTTTCGGGCTGTCCAACTCCCCAGCAGTCTTCCAGGCTCTTGTCAATGACGTGCTGCGAGATATGGTTGATCAGTTCATTTATGTCTACCTGGATGACATATTGATATTTTCATCTTCTCTCCAGGAACACGTGCAGCACGTCCGACGAGTGCTTCAGAGGTTGCTAGAGAATCGGCTTTTTGTCAAGGCGGAGAAATGCGTTTTTCATGCACAGTCTGTTCCATTTCTAGGATACATTGTGTCGTCTGAGGGAATTCGCATGGATCCCGAGAAGGTTAAGGCTGTGGTAGATTGGCCAATCCCAGATTCCCGTAAGGCCCTACAGAGGTTTCTGGGATTCGCCAATTTTTACCGGCGTTTTATTCGCAATTTCAGTCAACTAGCCTCGCCTCTGATCGCCTTGACCTCCCCCAGAACTGCGTTCAGGTGGTCAGACGCTGCTGAGGCAGCGTTTGCCAAACTGAAGGACCGCTTTGTTTCGGCCCCTATCCTGATTACCCCTGATCCATCACGTCAGTTCGTGGTGGAGGTCGACGCGTCAGAGGTGGGGGTAGGAGCGGTGATATCTCAGCATTCTCCCACAGACGACAGAGTTCATCCATGCGCGTTTTTATCTCATCGTTTATCCCCTGCCGAACGCAATTATGACATTGGTAACAGGGAGTTGCTGGCAGTCAAGTTAGCGTTGGAGGAATGGCGCCATTGGTTGGAGGGGTCAGGGGTACCCTTTATCGTCTGGACCGACCATAAGAATTTGGAATATATCAGAACTGCCAAAAGATTGAACTCTAGGCAGGCTCGGTGGGCACTTTTTTTCGGACGTTTTGACTTTACTCTCTCGTACCGCCCGGGTTCCAAAAACATCAAACCCGATTCTTTATCACGCATTTTTGATCGATCCGAACGCCCGTCTACTCCCGAGTGCATTTTACCGGAGAATCTATTCATCTCCACACTTGTATGGGAGGTCGAATCGAAGGTCAAGACAGCCTTAGAAGGGGTAGTGCCTCCGCCCGCATGCCCACCGAACCGTCTATTTGTGCCAGAGGACTTAAGGTCTGACGTTATCCAGTGGGGTCATTGTTCCAACGTGGCTTGCCATCCGGGAGTTAACCGTACTATTTTTTTAGTCAAGCAACGATTCTGGTGGCCACGTATGGCTCGTGACATCCACAGTTTTGTTTTGGCTTGCTCGGTTTGTGCCACTGGTAAGACTTCCAATCGACCCCCAGATGGGTTACTTCAGCCGCTGCCGGTGCCTTCGAGACCCTGGTCCCATATCGCTTTAGATTTTATCACCGCCCTCCCACCCTCTCAAGGTAACACGGTGGTTTTAACCGTGGTGGACCGATTCTCGAAGGCGACTCACTTTATTCCCTTACCCAAATTACCCTCAGCTAAGGAGACAGCGTTGATAGTCGTAGATCACGTCTTTCGTATTCATGGCCTCCCGACAGACGTGGTCTCCGACAGAGGACCCCAGTTTGTGTCCAAATTTTGGCAAGAGTTTTGTAGGTTACTGGGAGCGACTGTTAGTCTGTCCTCAGGGTTTCATCCCCAGAGCAATGGTCAAACCGAGAGAGCCAACCAAGATCTGGAAAGGGTGTTACGATGTTTGGTCTCCAAGAACCCTTCCTCTTGGAGCCAGCAACTGTCCATGGTGGAGTACGCCCACAATACGTTACCAGTGTCAGCTACGGGTCTGTCTCCGTTTGAGTGTAGCTTAGGATACCAGCCACCTATTTTTCCCAGTCTGGAATCCGAAGTAGCGGTTCCCTCCGCCCACGCCTTTGTCCAGAGGTGTCACCACACCTGGACTAGAGCCCGTGAGACTCTACTCCAGGTGGGGGAGCGCACCAAGGCCAAGGCCGATCGCCACCGGTCAAAGCCTCCCGTATACGTCGTTGGTCAAAAAGTGTGGCTTTCTACCAAGAACATTCCTCTCCGCTCCGTTTCTAATAAACTTGCTCCCAAATTTATTGGCCCGTTTGCTGTCACCAAGATCATTAGTCCGGTGACAGTCCGCCTCAAATTGCCTCCAGTGTACAGGAGGATTCATCCCGCCTTCCATGTATCCAAAATCAAGCCCGTGTTTTATTCTCGTATTAATCCGCCAGTCCCAGTTCCTCCCCCGCCGCGTCTCGTAGAAGGGGAACCATCTTATTCGGTAAATCGTATTCTGGACTCGAGGCGGAGGGGACGCGGATTCCAGTACTTGGTGGACTGGGAAGGTTACGGTCCGGAGGAGAGAAGTTGGGTACCAGCTAGAGACATCCTGGATCATTCCCTTATTGATGATTACAATCGACAGGTAAGGGAGTCTAGGAACGCCAGGAGGCGTTCTTAGGAGAAGGGGTACTGTCACGGTTCATAAATTCATTGATTCCTTCTTGTCTCGTGTTTCTGTTGTTCTCTGTGTGGGTGTGTGTGAGTGGGCGTTACCACTCCGTTCTGCTGATCAGCGATCAAGCTGATCAGCACTCCAGCTGATAATCATCCCCTCACCAGCTGCAGCTCATTCAATCCCCTATTTATACTCACAGTTTTCTCCTCTCATTGTCAGATCGTTGTTTGATGTCCTTCGTGTGTGCATGTGTAAAGATCCTTCCTGTCGGCGTGTCTACTCTTATCTGGTTCGTGTTCCTGTTCGTGTGGATTATCACTGCCGTGGATTTCATCACCTCAACTGGATCTTCACTTCACTTCACTTCACATCTGGACTCACCACCTGGACCCTGACCATCTAGTTCCTGCGTCACCAGTCTTGTCTTTGTGTTTATCTGACCGTGGACTGAGTAATAAATTTCACCATCACTTGCATTACTGCTTCTGTGGTTTTTGCCGTTACACCCTGAAAGCTCATTGGCTCACTTTTCTTATAAAGCTGAGTTTGTCCAGATTAAGAGTGTGATGGGTTTTAAGAGTAATGAAATTTGAACAACAATAATCCAGGATAACCAGTGATTCCTGCCAGGTAAGGGGTTGAAAGTAAAAAAATTGTGTCTGTACAAGATGTTCCTGGAGTTTAAAGAAAGTAGTGACATGGAACATTGCTGTTGAACAATTTATTTTTCTTCAGAACAAGATTAATTTTGAACAGATGAATTATGAAAAAACAGTGAGAGAATTGGTGAGTAAACAAAAGTTTGGACATTGACAGTGTATATGTACAACAAAATTAAAGTAAGGCAAAAAAGTTTTGCTAGAACAATTCTAGTAAATGAATATAATCTAAATTAAATAAGTAAATGTAAATTAAATAGTTATATTACATGGTATAAATGTAAAGAAAAAAAGTTATACATAGCCTATGTATTTTTCAGGAAGTAAAATTATATAAATGAACTAGTACAACTTCTTTAAAGAAAAGAAAAACCCACCATGTCTAAATGTAAGTGTCTACTATTATGTTTGTTTTGGTTGTGTTTGTGTTGGTTCTGTTTGTTTTGGTTCTGTTTGTTTTGGTTGTAAGTGTTTTGGTGCATTTGCAGGTGAAGCGGGTCTCTTTGCACCAGGGTTTTTTTGTTCTGTGTTGTTCAATGACACCGCTTCTGTGATGGTGCAAAGTTCACCATCACTTTCCTGTGTTTCAACTGATGCTAATTTTGTCATTTCTGTGACATGATTGTCATCTGTGTATGACACAGTGAGAGGCCCACAGGTAAGTAAAAACTCCTCTATGTCCTGGGCGTCCAGGAATGTTACATCTGCCTCACTTTTTAAGAATTTGGTCAGAACAGAATTTGTGACTGACAGTGAAATTTCTTCAATGTCTGTTTTGACAATGAGAGTTCCATTGTATTTCGTAATGTAGCTCTCATGCTTTCTCAGAATTTTACAGGTTGTGCACCTGTGGAATTTCTCCTTTGTGTTGAAATCTGTCTGTGTGCTGTGACACTTGGGGCACAATTTCTTAATAGAAATTGTGCTGCCCTCTACTTCCTGTGTAACAGTGTTAGTTTGTGTTGTAAAATCATCTATGTTTGATGATGTGGTTGGTAATGCTACTGTTGTGGTCTGTTGCTTGATTTTTGTGTTTCTTGTGGTGGTTAAAGTAATTCGACCATTAAACAATCTTGTGGACAAATTTGTGAACTCGTAAGTTCTACCAGTCACCACATGATCCATAAGACTGTCCCATAGGGATAGGGGAATGATCCCTGTCATGTCACCAATTCTGCAGGTTTTCACCTCACTTTGTGTGTCATAGGCCGTCACCATGGAGCTTGTACTGCTGATGCTTGACACTGTTGCGTTGAGTTTTAAAATCTGTAAAGTAGAGTAAATGGTTAATGATGTACTTATTAAAATAAAGGAGTTTGTGTAGTTATGTTTGAAAGTTACATTTTTTAATTATAAGGTGACAATTATCTTATAGCCTAGTTCTAAAATTTGGCACTCAAACAGAACTACATAAACAGATTAGAGGAACATTTTGGGGTAAATGTCATATGTCTGTGAAACTGGGTTTTTGACGTTTTAGTTGATAAACATTATAATATTTTTAACTGTCTTATGTTATCCACTTTTTTCTGCTCTAAACAATGCGTGCTGCCATGACGACGATGCCGGTAGTGAACTTCTGGTTTGAGTCTGGTCTATGTTTTTTTGCCATGTGTTTTAGATTGTGTCATACCCACATCGCTAAACTTAATCGAAAAAAAAAAACATTCATCAAATGTGATCTCATCACGTCATTTTTTATTAAATCACAAATAAAAACTTAATGAATGTTTTTCTTTTCTTCATAACTTCCAAAGGATAGCTGATGCATGACTGCACGATCTCCCTAATCCAGGAAACATCCGACAGTTTCTATCACCCGGAGTGCTGCAGAATAACAGTACTATAAGGTTAGGCTGGTTATTTTTGTTTGAGTTCTGTCTACCTCTGCTTTCAAAGATGCATAGTCAGGCCTGAGGTTAGGCATAACGTTACGCTGAGTTTCATTCATGAGACCAAAGTCCAGTTTGTGCGCTATCGCTTTTGTCATGATCATCTATTGTTTACTATACTTCTTATTTATTAAAACCAGGCGATTGGTTGATGAAACATTGATTTAAATTAAGATACAATTAGTGAAAAAAGGACAGCAGGAAGTAGAAAACCGTCAAGTCAGTTGAATTCGCTATGAATCATGGGAAATAGAACGGGCGCAGAAACAGGTGGATAATCATAATGTTATGCTGTCATGTCTGAGTGTTTTGTACCAGACTGTACACATATGAGCAATGGATGTATGACGTAGTGTGAGACAAGAGATGCAGTTCATTGACATAAAACTAAATGTTATTCTTCTGTTTTGACAATTGTGACTTTCATAATCATCTTTTAAATTGACAAACATCATATGTGTAATTTAGGGAATAAGGGGAGGCTTAAGGGATACTCCACTTTAAAATGAATATTCTGTCATAATATACTCACCCTTCTGTTCTTTCAAAACTGTATGAATTTCTTTTGCTGAACAGAAAATAAGATATTTAGAAGAATGTCAGTAACTAGACAGTTTCTGGTCCCATTGACTTCCATAGTAGGAAAATATATATATACTATGGAAGTCAATGGGACCAGAAATTGTCTGGTTACTGACATTCTTTCAAAAATTTTCATTTCTGTTCAGTAGAGGAAAGAAATTAATCCAGGTATGAAACAACATGAGGGTGACTATATGGTGACAATTTTAATTTGAAAGTGGAGTATCCCTTAGCCTCTGTATGTGTTGGACTACCAATGTAAAGCTGCTGCTGCCATTTACAATATTGGATGTTAATATCCAATATATGACATGTTTACAGTTTAGACTGTCATCTGCTCAGTGCTCATCACTGCAATAATTCATGTGTTGCAATAGATCTAAATACTTGATTAATAGTTTTGATGATTTGTTAATCTCGATAGTAAAATGTAATAAAAGTTTTTGAGAGAGTTTCACATGTTACACTTGCTATTTCATATACAACAGGGTTTCTGCAGGTATCTTCAAATGAAATTTAATGCCTTTTTAATGCCTTTTTAATGCCATTTAAAAAAAAATAATGCCATACACGACCCATGACTAACCACGGATATTTATATTAATATATATATATATATACTGTATATATATATATATATATATACATACACACACACAATTAGCCTTTCGCTGAGCCCCGCCCCCCTTAGTTACTGCTGCTACCTCCGTCAAACAAATGGTCAAACACGGGCAGCGCGACAGATTGCCATGACGGCAAAGGGTATTCCCGTGCGTGTCAGTGACCTTTTTTGGAGCAATACCTCCGCGATATCAAGCAAGATCGAAGCAAAAGGGGTTACGGTATGCGGTGGAGGGATTTATTCCAAATATAAAATTAAGAAATGAATGAGACACGACTACTGTTGATGCTAATGCTTACCAGTCTCAAGAAAAATCAGAAAAACCCCATGACCATGCTAAGTTACCTCAAATGCAACCAGCACAGCCTTGAAGATTTTATAAACTGGTTCAGTGGCTAATTGTTTGGAGTTCGAAATATATAATTTGCGCTGCATATTTATTCATTTTGCCTCCGATACAGGAGTACACGTTCGCTTTAACAAGCAGGTTGTTCATTACCACAGCAACCGATTGCGTGTCATGCTGAATGCGATTTTCGTGTTTAAAAAGTAACTAACGTTATGCATAAGTGTTAGTGAGGTAATCAAGTAGGGCTAGTTCATAAAGGGTTTTAGCCAGTAAACAGGATGGTGTATCGGTCAGGACACAGGAATAAAGACGAGGAGATGTAATTTCCTTCTTTATCTGTATTAATTCCAGTAGTACTCATCAGAACATTCCAATATCCAGTATTGTCATTACAGTCTGATAAAACAGAATAAATCACAATTAGTTACTGTAGTTAAACAGTACTAAATTATTATGCAACATGAATAATAAATCCACACACAAAATACAAATCTGGCTCATCAAACATAAATATCTCAATTGACATTGCTATGCCCCTTTAAACAATCTCCAATTACATAAATATTATTCCTTATAAAGAAATAAAGAGTTTTACCCATTTCACTAACCAGTTTCCATAATACTGTTTTAAAAGGGGGTTTAAAGAAAAGATAATAGCGACATCCTCTGGCCAGACAAGGCTACTACACATAAAAGATCGCACATGGTCTCCTGAGCACGATATTAACTCTTTAACTAAAATAAAATAAACATTAGCACGTAACTTGAAGGCTCACACAAGTTAGCTATATTATCTCCCACAGCATTTACAGCATGAACATTATTCTAACAACAGAAATCTCACTCATCTCGCTGGGCACATGTGAATACACGGTAAATCTACGATATAGAAACATAAACACAACAAAATAACAGTCACTTACTTTTCTTCATTCACTAAATACATGGAATACTGGAAGCTGGATTTCTCAGGATGAACTATACAGACTAATCAACCCATGTACGAGGGCTAAACTGCAACTGTTAACTTGAACTCGTTCTCTCTTCTCACTCGAGCCAACACACACGTCACTTCCTTTACCGTAACCATAGAAGAAGAGTCTTAAAGCGGCAGGCACCCAAAAATGTCAAAGCCTTTTATACAATAAGAGACGGAAAGAGGCAGAGAACCATACGTTATTTAAGGTTATTTATATTCGTTACGATATTGATATAGCCTATGAACTGATGTCATGTAAGCTCCATGCTTTCCCCGTTGCGAACGTCCTCTAAACTGTAGTCTAACGTTACGGTGCTGCACTGCTAACTTAGCTGTCTGCTGCTCATTTTCCCAGAGAATATCATGGTATGTTAACAACAACCCTTTAGAAAATGTACAGTAAGTCCTTTGTGGATCCTCTTGATCTGCTTTCTCCGTGCTTCTTTGACTAATCTCAGTCGCACGCACGCTGCACGCGAGACGAGTTAACCATGTTCGACACATTTAACTGAAATTGGGGCGTCCACACTGTTTAATACATCTTAGGCACCGCTCGTGTTGTGTTTTAGGCTTTGGAAAGGGAAAAAACACAACTTCTCCAGACAATCTCTCTGTGTATCATGTGTCCGATTTACAAACGCCGTGGGCGCACCGCTTACTGTTTGACGGGCAGCTCACACAGTAACGGTTGCTATGATGTGTGATTGGACAATGGCCATTTTGTGGGAGGGGCCGGCGAAAGGTCAATTGTTTTTTTGTTTTTTTAAAATATTGCTACACAAACGTTGGTGACTACAGCATCTGTTGTCGTCGTAACGTTACTTGTAGATTTGTCGGTCACACCAAAGTAATTAGGCATCGTTGATTGCTGTTTGACTCTTAGCGCCGATTTGTGGCCGTCACACTGCATGTGTGATTTACGGCGCCGACGCCCATTGTCCCCAACTTAAATCCTTTTTTTGCAAACGCGGCAAAATCCTTCATAATGTTTACCAGCAACGGGCTGCAACCATGTCTTGAAATCTTCATTTTCCAGCCACTTCTGCTGAAATTTGCACTTTCCCATTTTTCAGTAGTTTCAGACCTGTCCACTGCTGTGCAAAATGCCCGCGTCACCTCTGAATCACGGCAATTTTGCTCTGGCCGGAAGCAATTACCAAAATGGTTCCGCGTGTTTATCATACTAACCTATTTTTTACATTCGATACTAACGTACATATTTTGCGAGCGCAAATACAAATTATTAATTATGAAGGCTATATTCAAATAAATTTGTATAAAATTCTCTTCAAAACTATAAAAAAAAATTAATGCCTGTAAGAATCAAATTTAATGCTTTTTAATGCCTTTTAAGGCCTTAATTTTCGCAAAATCCATTTAATGACTTTTAATACTTTTTAATGCCCCGCGGAAACCCTGTACAAACATGTCTGCCAATAACATTAGTGGGCGTTTATATTGAAGTAATACAGACACGTCCCGTCAAATCAGATGATAAAATTCAGGTTTGGTAAAATGCCTTTAATTTCTAAATTGATAAATTTTGTTGCAAAAATTATAGTAATAGTATACATTATATACTAATTGTTATTATATAATAACATTATAATTTATAATGTATGCTCTTTAGGAGATATTATAAAGTAATAATAAAATCCAGTGTTTGACACCTTTAATTTTTATTTTACATCCCTATATTAAAACTTTATTTTGGTACTATTCTGTTATCCGGACCCCACCATATACCATTACAGAACTCATCCCTGATTGGTCTTAACACCAGTGACGGTTAGGTTTACGCTTTATGTACCAATGCTGCTTTCTTGCTGCAATGACCCTCTAGGCTCTTCATCTGTTGTCATCTGTAACGCGGCCATAGACTATCAAAATTAGCGCAATCATACAGTGTCACATGATCAACGCGACTAGTCGACGTCAAGCTTAAAGCGTCACGGCATTGCATTAAGGTCGACTAGTCCAGGGGTTCTCAAACATTTTGGTGCCAGGGACCCCTTTCAGGGGAAAAAAAATTCCAAGGACCCCCCTCATATTTATAACAGTTATTGAGCACAAAGTTAATGTGTGAGCGGCAAATGAAATATTTTTGCACAAAATGAATGGTCTCCACCCAGGGTACTATGCAGGAATTTCTAAATAGCCTACTGAGGTAACGAAAGTGATCTTGCTAGGAATCACTTAGGATCCCTCACTTAGGAATTTTTGATGTTCTTGATCTACACATGTGCATTTTAAGGTGTTTTAAGGCCCCACAATTGGATAACTATAGATTTAGTACACTCTAAAAAATGCTGGGTTGTTTTAACCCAATTTTGGGTAAAATATGGACAAACCCAGCCATTGGGTTACATTTTTAAATTATATTTTTAACCCAATTGGCTGGGTTTGTCCATATTTTACCCAAAATTGGGTTAAAACAACCCAGCATTTTTTAGAGTGTAGAAGCATGTCAGTCAGTGGCATACATTTTTTTTTTTTTTTTTTATTGTCAAGATGTCACGAAACACAATCACATATTCCAATCAGGAATGGCCTTAAAAGAGAAATGTTTCAATAATTAGGCCTATTCTGCACACAAATAAAGCCCATAAGCCTATAAATACAATGATAATGGCATTATGTTTAATAGGTGCGTGCGTTGTTAATTTGAGCTACTGTAATTAGCTAAAAAAAAAAAAACATACAGTATATGTTAAATATAATCCATAATGTTAATCTCATGGGCACAGTATGTTTCTATTGACCTGCTTTTTCCTTTGTTAAAGTTGAGCTTGATTAATACTTTGCAAACTGATTGTTTCAGTCGTTTTTTAAAACTTTTATCTAAAACAGCTGTTTAGTTTATGTTAATTATGGCCTACATCTTATCTCGCACTTTATGACCGTTGACTGAAACGTCGTGCGGGGAACTTTGAGTTCACTCCGACTCAAACATTTTGACATTGACGAGCTATCGTTGTTAGTCTGCTGAAGCACCTCAGACGAGAAGGTCAGTATCATCGCGATGTGCATCCTTGCAACCTCAGTTGTGGGTACGGCCCTGTCACTATGCACTTTTATTTTGATAATGATCAGACTTCTAATGTCAAATCTACAGTAGCAGTGCTAGAACTGACTATTGTGCGCGCACGCGAGACGCCGGCGCGCAATTACATGGGAATTTTTCCTCAGCAGTGGAAACAGGAATACTCTTATTTATGGTCATAGATAAGACAAGAGTGCATCATCCGAAACGGTAAAGTGTCCATTTTTTATTTGTGTATAGGCTACATTATAAATGACTACAAAATGTCATGCCTTTTAAAAATACAGAAAAGAACCGGATGCGGGTTCATGCCGTCGATCTGTCTCCTTTCTGGCGCACGTCCCGCAAAATCAACAGCAGCGAATAGTCTACTTGACGCACAGACATAGATTATCTATCTATAGAAAACTTTAAGTGTCTACTTTGTATTGTTTTATGTTAAATGCTTTATATAAGTTACTTAGGAATAAACAGCATGTTTTCAGATGATAAAGAAAACATGACTCATAGCATGGAAAAAAACGTTAGGTTGTAAATTATTTCGCGGACCCCCTGGCTTTAGCTCGCGGACCACCAGGGGTCCTCGGACCCCACTTTGAGAACCACTGGACTAGTCGACTAATCGACTAGTCGGTTCAACCCCTAGTACATTGTAGGTTAGAGAAATCGAAAACCGAATACCGAAACAACTGCAGAAATGGGAAACAAGACACGGGATGCAATTCGCTCTGTTATGGAGAACATTCCGGGGTTTTTCAAGCTGAAGCAAAAGTCGTTTACAGCCATGTTCACTCCAGTTTTTCGCTCGCATCATCAGTGTTTACAGCTAGGACCGGCGCGTGCAGACGTTTTTATTTTTGCAAATCATTATAACAAGGACAAATATTGTCATTTCAAGCTTTAGCATTTAGGCTACCCATTTTTTTCAGGCTAATTGTAGTAATGACGGATCAGACCTGTTTGGCCATAAGTATATGCATAACTATATAAGGACATAACTTACCCCCATTTAACGTCAGTTTTCTGTCTTTTACGGCCATGACAATAACGTCGGTTTCCTCAGCTGTGAACGCTCCTGGCGCGCTCTTATTATCATAATAATAATCCACCATATTTCGTTTCGACATCCTGCTGCATTAGTCCCAGATATGTGATTCATGAACAATCTGTTCATTGTGTATGTCACGTGACAAATGAACGTAAAACTCGGAAGCAAGGTAAAGTGATTCCCTGTAAATCATTTTTTACTGCATTATGATTTCTTAATTCAGAATATGATCAACATTGCGTAGGTGGATGTGATCGGGGAATTTGGCTGTTAAAATTATAGCATTAAGCCACTTAAATAAGCAAAATGACTCGAATGACTCAGAAAATCAGTAAAATAAACTTCCTATTCATGACTCGCGAGAGCAGCGGCTCGGTCTCGCCCTCGATCGCGGCGCTGCGGGGCGGCGGAAACTAAATCATTCCTGACTCGTGAGAGCCATAGACAGTAAAGGGTGAGAGCAGGGGCTGGGGCTCGTCCTCGCGGCGCTGCGGGGCGGCGGAAGCTAAATCAGTCATGGCTCGTGAGAGCAGGGCAAGCCGACGTTGTGGGGTGGCAGCAACTCAGTAAATCATATAAATAACCTAGTTTGTGAATTGTTCATTCCCGGTTGGCACACATTTTGCAGCCCTTACAAAAGCGCCGCTCCCTGTCTACAGTGGAAGTTCGATCATAGATTTGAGTTCGATGCATAATGTCTCGATGCGGCCGTGTCGGCGCATAACATACGTCATAAATAAACTTATCTGATTGGCTTACGGGTAACCAATGATTTTAAACTTCAGAGAAGCGCCCCCTTGCGAGAGAGAAAACACTTCTCTATTATGCCATTCCAGACTCTGTCTACGAAGCAAAGTGAAGTAGAGTCTGGTATTACCAGGCTAACTATATACACCACACACACACACACACACACACAAAGAGGGCAAGCACGCACACACACACACAGACACACACACACACACACACATATTTATTTATTAATAGGTTCTGAATCTTTTTCTTTTTTTCCCTCCATGCTATAAAATAACTGGGAAGATTAAAGCAAATTTGCAAGCCCAAGGGCTGCTGCTGCTTCACAGTCCTATTTTTTTTAAACAGATTTTTTTTATTAACAGAATATTTTTATTAACAGAGCTTGATATAGTTACTGATCATTGGTTACCAAGTTTCAGCATAAGATGAAACAACTATTTTTTAAATGCATTTTCGACTCGCGCATGCGCAGTTGCGCAATTAGACAGTTGAAGAAGAACTTCATCTAGTTGTTCGGGATCCGGCAGCAAAACTAGGTATGCTAGCCTCTTGAACAAGTATCTATCAACTTTACTGTCATTGTATTGCTTATAAAACAGATTTTATTTTGCTCATTGTGTAGTTAGAGGAAACGGCACACTGAAGTAGTTTTATGTCGAATGAGTCTGGTTGAGACAAGTGGCTTTAACGTTAACTTAGACCGATTTTTACTGAACACTGTTTTATGTACATTTTGTAAGCTGTGTTAATCGGTTATACATTCGGGGTTAACGTTAAAGTTCGACGCTCACGTGTCGTTCACATGTTTTTCTTCAAGTTAGTTAGCCATCTTCTCACATTTGCCACAGAAGCACCTGTATGACAAGTAAACATGACGCCACAGGTCCCTCGCATAATTGTAATTTCACTTGTACGTAGCAAACTTTATCACAGAATGTCTATGTAGTTTCAAAAAATTGCGCCAGCGTTAGTGTTTGTGTGTGTGTGTGTGGTGCACTTTCATACTAGCAAAAAGACGCAATTACAACTCTATAAGTAAATAAATGTATTAAATAACCATACCGAGACGTACTGGTCCATTCTCATTTGTGTTTTTTCTCCTGGAGTCTCTTCGTACTATTTATATTTTCTGATTCAAACATACGCTAAATGACAGACAAAACAGCGAGTGACTGCCATAGGTATGAAGTTACGCCCTCATCCAAAGGCAGGGCGGGGATATGCAGCTCATTTGCATTTAAGGTGGTATACACCCAAAACTGCTCATTTATAATCAGGCCAAAATGACATTTTCAAATGGTTAAAATAAATTAACTATGGGATATTTTGAGCTGAAACTTCACAAATACATTCTGGGGACACCCGAGACCAATATTAAATCTTGTAAAAAGGGGCATAATCCACAAGTTTCCTACGCCCCATGAGGCCTTGCGTGCAAAAGTGGGCGCGACTTCCGGTTGGAAGTAAACAAAGCGCGATTTGACATCCTTGACAATCGTTCATTCAACAGTTGACAGTCATTCAAGTTATAGCGATCCAAACTAGCTAACGATGTGGGAACACAACCTCAACGAAATTCAAAAGGGTTAAATAACAGTACCTTTACCCTCCGCAGTAGTTGATTGGGAGTATTATAATAACATTATTAATAATCAATACTCATCAAGGCATGGTGACAGACAGTTGTGCGAGCTGACAAATAATTAAAATAAAAAATACACACTTAGTCATTGTGCTTTGGAGTTTATTCAAAATTATAAATGAATGTGCTACTTGAATACATTAACTGGCACATTTGGTATTCTGTCAACACAGGCTTTGATCCTGAGTTTAGGTGTAACATCAGTAGCGAACAGCCAATCACATGCTAATAAAGTTTATAGAATATTAAGAATTTAAACAAATGTACACAGGAAGATTTGTCGTCTTTTGGGAGGTGATGGAAACTACAGTCGTTGGCAGGATTTCGTTTTCAGCTTATGTTCAAAACAATCCCGTTTAAGCCACTAAATTAGTTTAATCCGGCTATACATACAACCGCGAACAGTCCCTGAGCTCCGTAACGACATCTCTCATAAAGATTTGCGTCTTTAAATAGTAAAATAATTCTCCGAAAAACAGCTAGCCTCTACGCTAACTAACACACAAAATACCATTGGAATGCTACTTCCGCCGCGTCACCGGAAGTTTCACCCACTTTATTTTTTACAGGAGCGCCCCTCGGAAACTTGTGGATAGGTGCCCTTTAAAAATGTTACACAAACTTTGGCTGTTCGCCATCAAAGACTGCTGGCTTACTACATTGACTCTCCCTCCTTTCTCAAGCCACCAATAAAGACAAATAAGGTGATGGGTACTTTGATGTCAACTTTCCCTCAGAACATTCAGGAATTCCTGAGACAAGAATATGCAGTTCAGAACACTGTCCTCGCAGCATCATCAGTGAGCGTTAATGGAATCAAGTATAATCCAGATATGGTTGTGTTGGTACTTGTTCAGGTCTACCTGATTTCAAACAGATTTTCAAAATTCTTGTCATCAAAAGTGATGTTCTGTTTGTGTGTAAAGATCTGACATGTTGGTACATTGAGCACCTACGTTCTTTTGAACTGTGCAGTCATGTGCTCTCACTGTCAATTACCAAACCCTCAGATCTAAATGACCCATTTCCATTGCCAGCCTATACAATTCGGGGCAGGACCTGTTACGCTCAAACATTATATCACATGCTGAATGAATGACAATTCATGTTTTAAAGGGACTTCAAAATCATTATTTACTCTCTTTCTTAATCTGTAGACAAAAAAATATTATTTTTGAAAAGAGTTCTGACTGCTTTTGTCAGTATTATGTCAGAAGATAGCAGGCATAGTTTCTCAAGCTTTAGGAGGACACAGAAGCATAAGTAATTTCATTATACTATGGGTTCAAATAGTAAATCAATAGGTTTGGTGAGAAACAAACTGAAATTATATTTGTTTTCTTTAAATTGTAACATACTGTATGAACTCGTGAGAGAGCAGCAATTTAATGCTATACTGTGTGAACGGTTGCTCCTTTGCACAGTATATTTTTTTCAAGATTTATAAATAGTTTTTTAAAAAAAGTGTATATCAATCTTGAACAAATTCTCCTGTGCAAAGCAGCAAACCTTCACACAGGATATACAGTTAAATTGATTATATATATTGAAGTTAATTTCTCAACAATCCCATGTATGCCTTAAATGCTTGAACTGTATTGCACAAGTCACATGAAATTATTAATGCCTCTGTGTACTTCTTAAAATATAAACAGGGATGAGTGGAACTTTTTCAAATCATATTTTTCCCAAAGGATGGGTTTAGAATGATGAAATTGGGGTAAGCAGTCATTTTCTTTTAAGAAAACTAACAAATTTCTTTAACTTTTGTAGAAAGAACAAGAATGGAGACAACAACCGTACTCAGAGTTATAGTTTGTGACAACGACATCAGAAAAATTGTACTTCCTGTGAAACCACAGACCGTTGACTCACTGTTGGAACAACTTGAGGAAAAGCTGGGACTTCAGTACAAGTTCGCACTTCAGTTTGAGGATCCAGACTTCAACAATTCCCTCGTGAATCTTACCGACATTACTGACTTGCCAGATAAGCCCACACTGAAGATTGTCTCCCTTGTGACGACACCAACCCATAGCACAGCTGACACTGAAGTCCTGTCTGTGGCTTCTGGTCCTCCACTTCATTGTATACGTACTGCATGGCCATGTAAATTTTGAGATCCCTACTTTTCCTGTTGACATTGAATACAGATTACATCAGGGAAATCTACAGTACATGCGAGATCAAACATAATTACAATTGTCAGGAGAGCTTAAGCATGAGATTCTCGAAAAACTCTCAGAGACAATATACAGTTACAAAGCGTACCCAGATAAGGAAGATTTTGAGGCTGTTGCTACTGCTTTGATACAAAAACATCCCTGCTTTACCCAGCCTAGCTCATCCAAGGGGTGGAATGGGTGTGCTAGCATTAGTCAAAAGACCCAACCCCCATCGCGATACAATGTTCTGATGCTGAGATATAGCTGTTAAAAAATGGTTGCTAGGGTACTCTGTTTGGTTGCTAGGGACTGGCTTGACTTGGCTTATGATTCTCTCACTTTAATATTTCCAGTTGCGTGGCGTGAGGATGACCAGGACAAATGTCCCCATTCTGGACATGCGGCTCCAGTCTGGAGGCAAGTCATTTGACGTGTCGCTGTGGAGAGACGAGGCGCTGACGGACCTCTGCGTGGGTGACGAGGTGGTGCTCACACACCTTCGCCCCTGCATTTTTAAGAATGGCCAGGGGAAATTCCACTCCTCAGCCTACACGTCTGTGCAGGTACATAATGCACAACTGCTGCCATAGTTTACACTGAAAAAGAGGAAACGTTTTTGGAGATGTAAACCTACATTTCAATTAATAAATATCACATGAACAAAAGCAACAAAAGCAAACTGTTCAGAATATCAGCATGACTGTAATCTGATAATAGGCTAGAATTGCAAGTGTGTTTTCTAATACAACAGGTCAATAAACAAGAATTTAATATACAGAAAAGCAAAATTGTACAAAAAGAAATACTTACATTGAGGTGTTTTTAGTACTAATACACTGACATTTCCCACATTGATTTCTTTCCACAGATACCTGAGGCCCAGGTTGAGGAAACAGAGGCAGAAATCATTGGTGTCACTGACGTAAATGAGACCTGCCACTTCCTCAGCAGTAAATCGGAAGTGTTCATTGTACCATCCACAGTCTTTTCTGGCAACCCAGACGACCTAATTAAAAGATTACCTATGAAACTTGTGCTGAAGCACCTTAATAGACGGGTCTTGCAGATCCGCGAGAGGGAGAGCTCAGAATAGCCTGGAGAATAGCCTGCTCCCTCAACCATTTTTCTACATTTATTTAAAGTGTTTGTGTTCTGGGGAAAATGATTTAATTGTTATTGTTTAGTTTAGTTTAGTTTATTGTTCTGTAGTTTGTTCGAAAATAAAATATAATTTCACGTTTCAAAGTGTTGTCTTGTCTATCATCCGTATATTTTTGACAATAATGCATACCCTCTAATTACCTGCAGAATAGTAACACTGTTTTGCTTACCTGTTGTGATACAATATAATGATCGAGAAATTCGTGGACCTTTGTCACCCATTTGAATGCAACACTGTGGGAGAATTGAAACAAAAAAGTTAAAATCTTATAACAAGTGTGAAATTACACAAATTGAGATCTATCAACAAAGTCATACATTTGTCATACATGTAACAGAATGTAGTCCCTGTCAAATATTAATCCTATCCTGATTGTAAAAAAGTGAAGCTTGCACTTTTAATCACATCGTGATCCAGTGTTTCCCGACTCAGGACAACATGGTAACAGGTATGAAATTAAAATCCCCTCAGGTTCCCTCAAGAGTTTTAGAATCGGGTTTTTTCAATTTAGGAGTAAAATTACACACATGTTTAATAAAACTGCATAAATTCCACAGACCGATACCAAAAACACGAGTTTTAAAAGCAACGGTTGATTCTTAATGACTCACTCAATAAAAGTGAATTGCTGCCACCTAGTGGCGGTTTTAAAATGACATTTAAATTTTAAGTTAAATTTGAAATTATTTCAAAAGTAAACTATTAAACATTTCATGTTTAAATCGAAGCATGAAAAAAGTCCTTTACTTATTAAGTCATTACTCATTCCGTGTGAGCTGCATTAAATAATGCTATTTCAGATGCTGTAACTGTTTTTCCTTAGCATTGCACATTTTAATTTCTACACTTATTTCTTCCGCTTTATTGTAATTCAATTTATTGTCGTTTCTTCGTAACTTCATAAAACAAATCATGAATTTAATTCAGAAAATAAAAATTTTCTTTCAGATCCCATCTCAGACCAAATCCTGTATTTGTTTTAATTAGTTAATTAAATGTAAGAATTCACACATCTCACAGACAGCATTCCCCAAAAGATTGAAGCTATTTTCAAAACAACGTTTTAACTTGTAAGTGAAAAGCATCATTCATTATTGTCGAACATTGTTCGTGATAAAATTTTTAAAAGTCATTACAATCATATAGTAAACGTTTTTTGTGTGTCGCACAGTCAAGAACCGTTTATGAAGTAGTTGCTTTTATGCATAAGAAAATCAAGACATTATTATTTTAGTAGCATGAAAAACAAAATTATAAATCAAAATCTTTCTTACATCGTATCTGCACTTTCCCCCGACAGAATTCGCAATCTGACTGAGGTGTTGAACGAGGAACTCCCGCGAATTAGCATTACCTTTCTTCATCGGTAACTAACCTATCCACAAGTTTCCTACGCCCCATGAGGCCTTGCGTCAAAAGTGGGCGCGACTTCCGGTTGGAAGTAAACGAAAAGCGCGATTTGACATGCTTGACACTTGTTCATTCAACAGTTGACAGTCATTCAAGTTATAGCGATCCAAACTAGCTAACGATGTGGGAACACAACCTCAACGAAATTAAAAAGGGTGAAATAACAGTACCTTTACCCTCCGCAGTAGTTGATTGGGAGTATTATAATAACATTATTAATAATCAATACTCATCAAGGCATGGTGACAGACAGTTGTGTGAGCTGACAAACTATTAAAATAAAAAATACACACTTAGTCATTGTGCTTTGGAGTTTATTCAAAATTATAAATGAATGTGCTACTTGAATACATTAACTGGCACATTTGGTATTCTGTCAACACAGGCTTTGATGCTGAGTTTAGGTGTAACATCAGTAAAAAACAGCCAAACAC
Organism: Pimephales promelas; assembly: GCF_016745375.1. Next base: position 631,439 of record NW_024121157.1, read on the forward strand.
ATGCTGATAGAGTTTATAGAATATTAAGAATTTAAACAAATGTACACAGGAAGATTCGTCGTCTTTTGGGAGGTGATGGAAACTACAGTCGTTGGCAGGATCAGAGACGGGCTCTGGCAGGATCACTCGTTTTCAGCTTATGTTCAAAACAATCCCGTTCAAGCCACTAAATTAGTTTAGTCCGGTTATACATACAACCGCGAACAGCACATGTTGTCCCTGAGCTCCGTAACGACATCTCTCATAAAGATTTGCGTCTTTAAATAGTAAAATAATTCTCAGAAAAACAGCTAGCCTCTTCGCTAACTAACACACAAAATACCATTGGAATGCTACTTCCGCCGCCTCACCGGAAGTTTCACCCACTTTATTTTTTACAGGAGCGCCCCTCGGAAACTTGTGGATACTCATAGACATATACACTAGACCTCACCTTGGATACGGCAGTTCATTGGAACGAATGCGTCAATAGAGCCGCCATCTTGAAACAGGGGAGCCCCTCCACTTTAATGCATCAGCGTCAATGTAGTAGACACAGGTCTAACGCAAATAAAATCATCACAAATCATCATGAATGCGATTTTTCTTGTTTTTTGGTTTGTTCCAATGGTCAGACATGTATTTATCATTGATTCCAGAAAGAAATTTTTTATTTAAATTTTTTGTAAAACATTCTTCCTAGTTCAGATTTCATCCGTGAACTTCATACGCTGCACAAAAGTCCGCCACCATCAATGAATTCGAAGTAAAGGCAGAGATAGCAGCGTTACCTAGCTACTTTCTATGACAAGACCCCTGTTCCAAGATGGTGGTGGTTTTGACGCATGCTTAGAACCCCCAGTTGAGGTCTAGTGTATAGGCTTGTTCGACTTCATGCAGCTCTGCGCAGACCGATCGGCGGCTGACTTGAAACAGTGCATGCCGGTTAGAAATTTTGTCCGACTTGATGCAGCGCTGACTCCACGTGACTGTGACATATGCCATCAAAGTACCGCGAGAGCAATACGAGAGTAGCCGGAGGACTCAGCCAGCGCAGCTTCTCAAGAGCGGCTGCACGAGCTCTGATGATGTCACAGCTGTTCCACGATTCGCCGGATTCACCGCATGACAACGATCACGTGCGTTTCGTGTTTATTCTCACACCTTTAGTTCCACTAAAGCTCACAAATCAGTATTTTATAACAGTAAACACTCTTTTCATGTAGTCGCAATGTTATATTGTGTCATGTTTATCATGTTTATCAAAATAAAACTGATTAAAAAACGTTGATTCCACGTCATTGATTATAGGCTTATTTTGAACTTTATACTAGTTCAAACAGATGCTGTATGAAGCAGTAAAGTATTAAATGAAAATGTGTCTAAAAATATCTGTTTATTTGGCAAATATTGCATTTATTTAAAGGGTTAGTTCACCCAAAAATGAAAATTAAGTCATTAATTACTCACCCCCATGCTGTACCAACCCCGTAAGACCTTCGTTCATCTTCGGAACACAAATAAAGATATTTTTGATTGAATCTGAGGGCTGTATCACTCTTCCATAGACAGCCTGAGGGACTGCCTCTTGCTGGCCCAGAAAGTCATTAAAAGAAAAGGTTTAAATATTCCATGTGCCTACAGTGGCTCAACTATAACTTTATCAAGCGACGAGACTACTTTTTGTGCGAAAAAAAAACGTAAATAACGACTTTATTCGACTTTCCATTACTTCCTTATGGGCGCATGCGCGAGAACTGAGACGAGACCGTTCTTCTTCGACTACTTTTTGTTACCGGCTGCTCACCGCTTAGGAGTTTTACCGCCCCCTACCGTATAAGATGACGTACTGCTTGTAAACAGAACGTTTTGCGCCTCCGGCTATATCAGTACGTCATCTTATACGGTAGGGGGCGGTAAAACTCATAAGCGGTGAGCAGCCGGTAACAAAAAGTAGTCGAAGAAGAACGGTCTCGTCTCAGTTCTCGCGCATGCGCCCATAAGGAAGTAATGGAAAGTCGAATAAAGTCGTTATTTACGTTTTTTTTTTCGCACAAAAAGTAGTCCCGTTGCTTGATAAAGTTATAGTTGAGCCGCTGTAGGCACATGGAATATTTAAACCTTTTCTTTTAATGACTTTCTGGGCCGTCAAGAGGCAGTCCCTCAGGCTGTCTATGGAAGAGTGATACAGCCCTCAGATTCAATCAAAAATATCTTTATTTGTGTTCCGAAGATGAACGAAGGTCTTACGGGGTTGGTACAGCATGGGGGTGAGTAATTAATGACTTATTTTTCATTTTTGGGTGAACTAACCCTTTAACTTCAGCTGTGGTATAAGCATGCAAACACCACGTGAGCCGTCACTACGGGAACCAGAAATTGTCCGACTTCACGTCTCCGTTTGCAGCTCCTCCCCGCCTGCACGCGGCTGTTCTCGCCGATCGGTTGCATCCAGCCGCAGGCGATGTCGAACACACCTTATATGTCTATGATCTATACTAACCTGATTGGTTATTGCATTATGAGCTCAGTAGAGACTTCTGTGATTGGTGGTAATGCTAAACGCTGAAAAAAGTAATCTTGCATGTCACGTGAGCATCTTTAACTGTAATGACGCAACACTTTTTTTCTTCACATTTTACCTCAATAGTGCAGAGTCATGATAGATTAATTTTGATTGTGTTGTAGATATTGTTTAACCATGTCCAATATGCCGTTTTGTCCATTTTAGAGGGAGCAATTGTGTCTCAAAATGTAATTTCCTCATTACCTTCACCTGGTTACTGTGACAACGCGCGTCCATCCATTCCCCACATAAGCCGTGTAATTTCCTTATTATTACTAGTTGTTGCTAGACCTTATTATGCACCAGAGAAACATGGGCGCCGTCTTCTTTAGAATATTGTCTTTGAACTTCCGTTTTTGCGGTCGCTCTGTATATTTCTATGGCAACGTTGTCAAGGAGTAATTAGCTGGTGAAGTCGATTTACTTATTGTAGAGTTAACAAAAGTTATCATGAGCATTGTAATGTTTATCATTGTAAAGTAGATGTCTTAACAAATGTCGACCGGGATTTTTTTTTTATGAGCAGTTCATTCATACCTATGTATGCAAGAGGAAGTCAAAAGACAGATTAGCGCTGAAAAGGGGTGGGGCTACATAAGGTCTATAAAAGTTAAAATGAACATTTTAAAATATCACTGATAAAATAAAATCTATCTATCTATCTATCTATCTATCTATCTATCTATCTATCTATCTATCTATCTATCTATCTATCTATCTATCTATCTATCTATCTATCTATCTATCTATCTAACGTTAAACTTAATTTAAACTTTAGACTAATTTAAACTTCAAACTACTTTAAACTTCTTCAAACTTTCTGTTCCAAACTTTCACAAGCCAACTTAAAAACTGTTGTGTTTATATTAGTGACAATGAGCATTAAAAGACAAACCATCCATTTTTTGGAAAAAAAAAAAGGATTTATATAGCGTTTTGAAAAGAAAAATATTTAACTTTTAATTTATCATTATCAATATTGTTGTTTGATTTAATAATCATTGTTCAACATCTTCATATATATATATATATATATATATATATATATATATTAACAGGATCAATTGAAAAGGCTAAAGAAACTATAGTTTATCCTTAAGGAACAGTCGACCAAAGAAATGAAAATAATGTTGTTCCAAACATGTTATGAGGAACACAAATGGAGATGTTTAGCAGAGGGGATTCACATTCATTGTAAACAAAAAGGTCAGTTAAACAGTGCTAATCTCCATTTGGGTTCTGTTAAGTAATTAACATGATATTTGGAGGATGAAAACATGACAAATATTTGAATGACAAATGACAAACATGTCAAATCTTCTGTCATGCTTTGTGCACTGCCTGCACCTTGCCTTAAATTGTTTCATCACAGCCATCGGCACCTGTCCCAGGCCCAGCACACCATTTGTCCTTTCGGTAGGTCTTTATTTTCTACCTCACTCTTATAGAAGAAAACATAGGCTACTTTTATATTATGTTCTATATGAGAGTTAACGTTACATTGATGGTCTTATTCTTTATTTCAAAAATCTTTATTCTTAATTTAAAGTAGGGATATGCATGGCATTCCCACCGTTTTCATTATAATAAAAAAGGGAGGGACAGTTTTTTGCAGCCAGGAAAAAAAAAAACACACTCCATAAACCCCAGACTGGGCCAGTTTTAAATCGACCAGGACAATAAAAGAGGGCTCAAACATCTTTTTAGTTAGGCCTATACAAAAGTCTCAGTACATTAAATTATCAGTGGTGTTTTAGGATGCCAAACAATTATTATAATAGCCTAATGTAATAATGATTTACATAGGCCTAATTATTCCTATATGACGTAAAATCCATATAGCCTATAAATATACTAGCCTATATAAATGAAAATGAATATTTCCTATATTTTAGCCTATATTACACTATAATATAGGAAAATTAAAATACGTTCTCTATTTCTTCACTTGCAAGAAATAAACCCTTGAGCTTATTTAGGAGAAAACACTAGATGACCTGATCGCGTGAGCAAAGTGCACACTTTTCTTTAAAATCACCCAGCACGAACACAATGCCTATTCTAAAGTCTTGTGCTGTTTTATAAAGGCAAAAGCCATATCATGGTTTCAATTTTAGTTCATTGGCAAAATATAACGCTAGAGACCTTTGTTAGGTACTTTATATCTCATATGTGTTGGGAAAAGGGAGAAGAGACTTTGGCAAAAGGCGGATTCGAACTTGGGTCGAGTGCATCAACAACGCATGCGCTTCGCGCTCTACGATCTACGCCACTTTAGCTTTAGGCGTCTTTTTTCTTAAAAGGCAGGGACTTAACACATACGCTCCGTTTTATCAAACCGGCCCTCGCGGCCTCGAAACACTACCGGCCCACCGGGGAAATTCCCGACTCTCCCGAGTGCCTTAGATGTCGTGGGCCCCCGGGCAAGTGCCCAGTTGCCCTGTGGTTAATCCGGCCCGTCCCCAGAGTGTAATTAATTAATTAATTAATTAATTAATTAATCAATGTAATTTAATGTCAGACTAATATAACAAAAGGTATGAATATACATTACATTTTACAAAATTAAGAAAATATTTAAACTTTGTATTTATGCTCGCGTGTTAAGCCCGCGAATCTGGCCGAGGGTATATAAACCGCTGTCTCAGTGCCTAATCCTTATCGCGCATGCTCTCTCTTCTGGATCACTACATTTATGGGGGTAACGTTATTTCTAAAAGTTAATGTAACCAAATGATTTAAATTGCATTTACAACTGAAAATATCAAATATAACACTACGAATATAACAATTAACAATATAACCAGACAGAGGATATATTATTACAGACTATATGTGAGCCTGCGGGCTGGCCTGTGAGGGAATGTGAGCCTGATTGATTTTCTTAGCTATTTTTACCACTAAAAATAAGTTCTCGCATAAAAGTGAATATCAAGGAACATTTGGAAAAGTTAATTGACTGTATTTTACTAGTAAATGTACAGGTCCACATCTTGCAAGCGTCTTTCCGTCTTTTCCTATACAATCTGCAGTTAAATGCCGTTAAATACCGTTGGATCTATGACGTCATTTGCGCTTATGCAGCTGATTGAGAGGCGCGCTCTTTTGATTAGAGAGTCATGTTTGCCATGTTAACGTCACTTTAGAGGAACAGTAGGCCTATTATAAATAGTAGTATTAGAAGTAGTAGTAGTAGGCTAGTAGAGTTTCCAAAATCAAATTAAATCAAGCTGGTTGCCGCTGGCTGCTATCAGTGGCGCCGATACGGTGTTCTCAATTGTGACCAGGGGCCTCATTTATAAACGTTGCGTACGCACAAAAGAAGGCGTACGCCGCTCTCTACGCAATAGTTGGTATTTATAAAAAACAAACTTGACGGCAAAATGTGCGGTCCTTCACGCAAGCTCTGACCCAGGCGTATGCACAAAAACGGGTGAAATGAGAAATGGCGACACCGTCGGCAGTTGGAAAAAATACGTGAAAGTGTGTGAAACTGTAGACGGTTGTGTAAAATAAATGACAATACTGCCTCTCATAAATAACACGAAGACTTCACAAAGCAAGTCTTAACAGCTTACAATTACACGAACACCCGTTTGATCGATATGTAACAGAAATGCAAATTAACACATTTCCAAAAAGAAAGTGAAATATTTTCTGCTATAGGCTAATATTGGTATGCAATTCATTCTCATAAATAAGATGGTAAACAGAAAGAAATAATGTACAAACTGATATTCTCGCCAATATGTTCGTCTAACGGAGCAGATAGCCTATAGCAATTAGATAGTCGGACACCTACCCAAAAGGTGTCAAGGTCTACAATCCCACTCACAGATGCTCGAAGTGCTTCTGGACCCAGCTTAGTCATGTACCTTGTTATCTCATCCTCAGGCACTGAAGAACATCCAGGAATGGCTTTGTAGCTGTTGGGGCTGTCATCCATGAATGCCAGGCATCGTGGCTCAAAAATTCTGACCTCTTTGAGAAACTCAATGCCAGGTTGTCCATGCAGCATGTACTTACTTAGCTTTTCATCAGCATAACTGAATGCTGCTCGCACCTGATTTAAGACTTTTGTCTTGAGCTCAAGAGGCAAAATAATTTGTGAGAAGAACTGGCTACACACCTCATCACAGAGCTCTTTGTTTGCCACAAAGTTCATCTGTAGATCCTCAAGATAATCATATACCTTTGTTGTGACAGGACGTCTGCTCTGAAAGAGGTCCAACATTTGCAGGATCACCTTGCACTTGTCAGATACAATGTTCAGTTGGACCTGTAGGGTCTCTGCACACTCATAGTCTTCCAGCATTTTGTTCAGATTTTCCACTGAAGCTGGAGCACTGCGCCCACACACCTGAGAGAGAAAAGAGAGAGGGTGGGGGGCGGGTGACAGAGTTGGGTTCAGGGTTATTTTTTTATAATGTACCCACAACAATAAATAATTAACTTATAGATTGTAGGATTTTAAACGTTCCTGCATTTCTGCCTGCAGAAATTCCCTGTAAAAAGTGAAATGCTCGGTATGATATTGCGCTGCAGAAAACCAGGAATTCCAACGAGTATCACATGGATTTGGGGACATTGTTGGTTTACTGCCATTCAGTTTGCCAGACAAGTTGGAGAGGTATCTTCTCTTGCGACCCCCTGCCATATAAACATCTGACTGAAGTACATCATAAAGGAGTTCAAGTCAGTGAAGGGTTTGCGGAAGGCCCCTCCAATCAACTTCATAATGTGTGCCACGCAGGTAATATGAATGCAACGAAGAAAAAGGGACTTCGGTGCTTCTCTGTATGCTTTCAGCATGTATGCCGCATTGTTTGTATCAAAAACAATGACATCTTCATTGGCAATGTCGTACTCTTGAAGAGTTTTGACAACAGCCATCGAAACAGTGGAGTGATTGCATTTCTCCATGAAGACTGTATTCACTAGATGTGCAAGGATTCTTCCAGATCCATCTTTTTTTTAGTGGTGCGATCAATATGTTTAATACACATCTTCCCTCCACATCTGGAGTTTCATCAAAGATGACAGCAACTGGCTCCCCTGAAAGTTTTACTTTTAGTCGTTCCTTCTCCTGTCTGTACACTTCTCCCAGGTATTTCTCTTGCAGCTGGTGGGACTTGGGGATGCTTCCACCATTTGTGACCTTTTCCTTTAGAAATTTTCTCACTAAGGGATGATCAGACTTCGAAAGGGGGATATTTAGTGCGGTGCACAGCTTTACCCAGTCTTCACAAATCTGAAAGAATAATCAAAGTTTTATTATTTTTTGTTGTTATACAACACAAGACCAGGAACATCCAAGTAATTATTTAAATAACCAAGTAAATACTAAGTAATGAAATAAGAACAAATAAACAAATAACAAAAAGAAAAAATAGGACAAATAAATACAAGTATACAGTTACAAACAGTGGATAATTTACAGGGTTTTTTTTTAATTGTGCTGTATCGTTGTTGCTTGATTAGCATTAACAACACTGACACCAGCAGGTAAATTAGGTTACGGTCACTTTAAGACCTACTACAGTATGACAAACGTCCCAATCAGTTAGAAATTGTTTTACGTAAATACTAGCCAAGATGAATATTTTGAATTAATTGTAGCTATGTGTATTTGTTCAAGCGCTATAAAGAGAATTCAATACTCAAACGCTGACAGGTGGTGACACACTGTCAGTCAGTCAGTCAGTCAGTCAGTCACACACACACACACACACACACACACACACACACACACTGCAGTCACTCAGTCAGAGACAGACTGTCACTCGACTGGCTGAAATTAGTTCTCTTTCGCGGTATACTGCGCTTTTAATAATTCTTTTTAGTACCATCAAGCATATCATACTTTTTGTGATGTCATTCAATCATGTTAAAAGCGTTAACAAGTTTGCCATAGCCTACTGCCCAATGAAAGCTGATATCGGCTGATTCAGCAGCTACATAGCCGTATATATGTAAAAAATAACAAATCTTAAGCGATTTGACCGTTAAATCGTCATACCATACAGCAATATAAAACAACACAAGAATCACTTTTGCTTACTTCTTTTCGATCATGTCCAGCGGCCGTCATCCTTGAAGCCATCTCCGACATGGTTAGCTGCTTGCGTTTCCTCTGATTCCACAGGTCTGTTTGTCTGAGGTGTTTCCCGCTTAGATGATAGTCGATAGTAGACTTTCTTTTGTGGTCTAAAATTTTGTTACACGGGCTGCAAAACAATTTACCCCCACTCTCGTGCAATATATCAGGATATTATTTAACCCGGTCCTTGGCGCTTATGTGAGAGGGCAGGTGAGACACATTTTCTTTCGCCATACTTCTCTGCTTCTGACAGACCGCTCTGACAGACATCATGCGTGCACAAATCATCTCCGTAAAATGCATAGAAACGTTAACGTTAATTAAACTAGAGATATTTCAATTGGGTGATTATAATTTAATGTTTTGTGAGGTATTTTTCATTTTTGTGATTATTTTGCGCTTAAATTACGAATTATGCAGGATCACAAAAAAATTATATTTATTTTGCGGTTAAATTAGGAATTATGTAGGATCGCAAAAAAATGCGACACTTTGTTGATTTTGCGTTATATTCAGCGATCGCGGAATCACAAAAAACTGGAGGGACTGTTTAGTTTGTTTTATTTTTGATAAAATAACATAGGCCTATGACGTGTCTCAACCATTCAGAAAGCTGCAAGAAATTACATTTGCGCTGAACTATTTCCCATTTCCAAGTAGATTATAACCGACATCCGTAGCTTGTCAGATGCAGAATTAAATGGATGTAAATAAAATGCCCCATCACAATGCGTATAATGACGCACAATGGCTGATCTTGAGCTCTTAGAAGATGTGGCGATTAAATGGAAGGATTCGGAGTGAACGCATCATCTTCATAACAAAAGGTGTGGAAAAATATATTATTTATTCAAGAATTCCCTCATAATGCAGTTTATTTCAGTTTGGACAGTCTTGATTTCGCCCAACTCCTTGGCCACCTCTTGAATTAATGACTAGACGTTTTTTTGCCTCGACTTTGATGTCCGACCATTTCTTTTTTATTTCGACCACAGTCCGAGGTTGTGAGGACACAGCATTTACGGCGTCTGCAACCTTTTCCCACTCAAGCGCCTTTTTGGCATTAGTAATGCCCACACTGTGCCCTCCAAACAACATTTTTCTCCTCTTTTCCACCTCGCCAACTTCTTCTTCACATTGAGTGAAGTTTACATATTTTTTTTTATTTCCTCTCTGTGTTTAACATGATTTCGCAATTCATCAATATTAACTTTTGGCCGTTTCAAGGACTATTTATGGGCAACTATGGGCGTGACATGAAGCCGCAAAAGCTGCGCTACATTTAGAACTGATTGTGATTTATGAAGGGAAATATGCGTAGGATGTGCGTGCGCACGGTTTTATAAATCCGAATATTTCTGTGCGTACGCACGTCCTATGTTTCATCCGTACGCCACTTCTGACGCAAATCCTACGCAAAGTTTTATAAATGAGGCCCCAGGTTGTGATTCGCTCAGTCTTCACACAGACACGCGCTCCAACGCCGTTGCATACACAAACACCTGTCCTGCCCACTTTTTAAAACAAAGTTAAGCCACTGTAGTACAAAAAAAATAAATAACATTTAAAAAAAAAACTTATAATAGTAAAAGAACTCATATAGCTTATTTGTTCTTATCTTCCGATGTTATCATACAATTTATACATTTGAGCCTTTTTATGATTTATAAAATAAATAATTGTTTTCTTCTCTCTTTTTCAGCTTCTTTGATTACCATCTGCTTGTTGTAAGTCATACAAGTCATCCTATCTCAGATTTGCCATGTTCATTGCGTTCTGATTAGTCTGTAACAGGGCAAATGCTGCTGGGCCCCGGTCACAGAACCAAGGGTTGGGCCCCTCACAACAACTCAATATATATCTTTGTGGCCCCCCCCTTCACCGAGGGCCCCAGTTACCAGTTACACCCATGGTTACACCCCACACGCACTCCCAACACCACACACCCCACACGCGGGATTTGGATATTTTTGTGTCTGAGAAAAATTGGGGAATAAATGGGTTAATGAAACATTTTAACTCATAGACGCCCAACACTGAAACCCATCGTAGTGTAATGCAAGACCAGCCTCACCCAAGGACATAATTCCTGGCGGCACAACCAGGTGCTAAAGTGTCTTGCAGCAGTGCTGAAAACTCGATGGACAAGAGTGAATGCCCTTCCTCTACCGTCATTACGGTGGCAGCCGACACCAGGGCCGTGCACAGACCTTTTGAGGGGCATGTGTTGAAACTGAAAAAGGGCACCCCTCCATTTTTTTTTAAATATTAATATTATTAAGTAGGCCTAAGCCTACATAAAAAGAAGAAATGGTCACATCTTCATGACAAATTCAATAACTTATTCACTATTAATAATAACCATAATATAGATAATATAGCCTACAGGGTTTTATAAAGGGCTACCCTTACGAAAAGGTACAAAATTCTGACATCATGATCAATATACCTGCCTACAACTGTTGCTGCCTGCCAGCGTTTAAGTCATGCGCATAATCTCGCGCGTGCACAACTGCGCAAAGTCACGGTGTTGGTTTAAGTTTGAGAAAACAGTCGCAGGGGTACTTAACCTTCTGGGGTTAAGGGTAGCAGTCTGAATAAATAATAAACATAGCAGTTTTAACTCTTCTCCACTTTATTATACCACATATCAGAATACTAACTCCAAAAACCCGCTCTGGCCGCGACACTCCAGTACCAAGTGCGCATGACCCATTCGTCTCTACGGCAAGCCCTGAGGGGAAAAATACATAAAACGAGCGCCAGTAAAACAGGTATTATAGTAACAGACTTTGTTGGATTCTGTCATGTATAATCCAACAAAGTATGTTACAATAATAATAATAATAAAGACAGTTGAGAAATAATAATATTTTTACAGTTTTCAACAATAATTATCATTTGTTGAACCCTTGCTCTTATAATGTTTCTGATTTCTCAGTTTTGTCATGCTTTTACCAAATAATTTATTTTACATTTTATGAGACATAATTTGATATTTTGTCATATTTGCAGCATCAAAAATAGTTCCAAACAACATGCATCTCACAGCCAACTCGTTTCATTAGGCTACTTAATGAATCAGCCATTTGAACAAATCTTTTAAATTAATGCCTCAATTACTCAATCATTAAGATGTTCAATTGCCGCCACCTATTGGCGGTTTAGTTCCATGTTTGTAATTGTTCCCTCTTTTTTTTTTTTTTTTTTCAAAAAATATTTAAAACAATATCATAACATTGTTTAAATCCATTGTGCTTTTTTTCAGAGCAAATTTAAGCATTTAAAATGAAAGATGAAGCATAAATTTAATAAGATAAAAAAACGTATAGCCTAAAGGTAAAAAAAGACCAAATATCACAAAAATGCAAATTTTAATTAAAAAGCTGATAGAACACTGATGAGAATACTGCTTCAGAATAAATTAGATTTACAAAAAACAAAACAAAAAACAATTAAATTAAAATGAAAATTTAGACATTCTTTTTGACAAATGCAATTTGATTTAACCATAAAAAACTGAGTAAAACTATAAAACAATAGCTGTTATTATATGATTTTTTTCTACAGACATCTGTTGGTTTGTTAAAATGGCCTCAGATTATCTTAAAAACTGGAGGAAGGTCAATTCTATGGTAAATAAACTAGCTGAAGATGACAGTGAAGAAGAGTTTGTGGATGACATGTCCTATGGGGATGATGATGAGTTTGATGCTGTGGATGATGGCAGGGATCGAGAAAGTACAGTGTTGAAGGTCCAGAAACAGAAGACGAAGTGATGGAAGAGGCGCCTGTAGCTGATGACCTAGATGACAACAGATTGGACCTATTTAGAGACTTGGCAGATTGGGCAGTGGTCAATAATCAATCACACAAATCACTCAATGACATGCTCCAAGTTCTACGTAATCATGGACACAGTGACCTGCCCAAGGACTCACGGACACTGCTTTGTACTCCAAAAGTAGTGGAATGCCAGGCAAGATGTAACGGCGAATACATCTATTATGGTTTGGAAACTGGTATACGCCGCACACTTCTGCAGTGCCCAGCTTCACCAGATCGCATTGCTGTCACCATTAATGTGGATGGTGTGCCATTATTCAGATCTAGTGCTGCTCAATTCTGGTCCATGCTGGCAAAAGTTGAGGGATTTGGGCCTTTTATCATCTGCCTGTTTAGTGGAATGACAAAACCTGAACCATTGGAAGACTATGTCCAAGACCTGGTAGAAGAAATCAAGAGGCTCAGGGAAATTGGAATCCAACACAAGGGGAATGTCATACAGGTTGACATAAAAGCCTTTATCTGTGAGGCTCCAGCAAGAGCTTTCTTGAAAAATATAATCTACCACACTGGATACCACAGCTGTGAGAGGTGTGAAGAGGAGGGTGAATGGTTGGGCAAAATAGTGTTCAACAGCAAGGATACATCCCCTAGCAGGACAGATGAAAAGTTCAGCCAGATGGCCTACAGAGCCAAACACCAGAATGGGGAGACACCACTGATCAGAGCAGGCATCCCATGTGTCAGCTCTTTTGTTCTTGATTACATGCACCTTGTTTGCCTTGGGGTTGTAAGGCGCATCCTGTACTACCTCGTAAACTCTCTCCGAGACAGAGAGCTGAACTCTCCAGTGACAATTCATTCATGTCTGTTTTTTTTTTTTTTGTTTTTTCAGAACCATTTTATTATGATCATGTTGGTCAACTTGTTGTTTTAAATGTCATTTGCATATTTCTTCTTTGTGTGAAGGACCCTGATGGCTTATTTGTTTTAAGTAATAAAAAAATAAAAAAAATATACAAAATACACTGTTTTATGCTTTTTTCCATGCATATTTTAAAGTTATAAATTAAATAAATGTTGACCTGTTTTTATAGGATGTTGAATAGTTTGTTTGTTTTGTGAAGTAATAGGGGAATTAAGTTGCGTGTTATACAACACTTACTGAATTTAAAAACAATTGTTTAAAGCTTATGCAGTTGATAAATAATTAACATTTAAAATTCAGCTGGCATTTTACATATTTCCCAGATATAGCGAATACAAAGATTCATGGAACTACTGTAAAAAATACAGTTACTTACTGTAATCAGAGAATACAGTAAAAATCTGTAAATTAAATTACAGAACTATACTGTAAAAAATACAGTAACTGGCTGGCAACCCTGCTGCCAGTATTTTACTGTAAAATTTACAGGAAAATTTTTTACAGTGCATGCCAAGTATCTGCATGCCCACCTTACATCTGTAAGTCTCTGTAATTCCCTGGGCTGCTGCTGTGGATACAGCTCTTTCTGAACGGCAAGCCACTTGAGATGAACGTACGAGCCTGATACAAAGTTATAAACCTTCTGCAGGAGAGCAAAAAAGTTAACTGCCTCAGGAACAGATTTTACAGAATCGACAAGAAGCATTACAGTGCACATAAAATGCAAATCTTGCACTGTTTTTAATTCGAGTGGACACACCAGAATGCTTTCCACTCATGACGGCTGCACCGTCATAGCCTTGTCCCACAAGATTATTTCTGTAGTCCAGGCCATGTTTTTCAAGACAATCAATTATCATTTTTGTAAGGCCTGCCTCATCTAAGCTTTCAGCTGACTGAAAGTGCAAAAAACTTTCGTGGATGGCCCCGTTGTAATAGTACCTCACAACTAAAGAGATCTGTTCTTTTTTCTTTAAATCTTTGGTCTCATCTACAATTACACTAAAAACTTCACTTTCTTTTACTTCACTGATTATTTCACTTTTTACCATTTCAGCTAACCCCTCAAGAACTTCGTTCTGGATTTGGTGGCTTGTGTACTTAGCATTGCCAAATGCATTAAGCCTTTTCTTAATGAGAGGGTCATGCTTTGCTATTTCATCCAAGATTGTCAAAAAATTGCCTCTGTTGTCAGAGTCATAAGACTCACGATGACCTCTCTGAGCTATGTTTTGAGTGGCAGTTAATAGTAGCACATCAGCAATTGTTTTAATGTAGGTACGGTTTTCCTCCACTTTCTTTTTCCTATCCTCATTTATGAGATCTAACATTGATGAGTTGCTGTTAACAGCCCTTTTATGCTGATTCCAGGCATACATAGCATTTATATGATGCTCCGTCTTTGAATGGAGCTTAAACCCAGAATCTTTAAACAGTGCTTTTTTCCAGTTACAAAATCCTGACTGGGAAGTGAAGGCAGATTCAGGTGTATTGGGCAGAGAAAAATGCCTACAGGCAAAACAATAAGCTGAATCTTGATTCACAGAATATTAAAGCCATGAATTGTCCTTATACCAGGAGCTGTTGAAAGCCCTTTTTCTAGTACCACGCTGAGTTCTGGACCCTCAGTGGTGGAAAGTAACTAATTACAAATACTTTCGTTACAGTACTTGAGTAGATTTTTTCATTTTTTCTACTTTCTTGAGTATAATTAAATTGTGGTACTTTTACTCTTACTTGAGTAAAATAAAAATAAAGTATTCAACTTCGCTACATTTATATTTCATAAAAAGTACAAAGTACTTTGACAAAGGTGCCGACCTATTTTTTACTGACAGTCTATGGTGCCGACGGAGCAACAGCGCAAGTTGCGATTTGACAGACACATTTCAAAACAACTGTGGTGGAGCCCTGCGCTTCAGCCAATAACAGACATATCTGACCCAGATAGCAAACTGACATTGAATCAACGTGGAAATATGACATCGAAACAACGTTGATCTGACATTGTTTTGCTCATCGAATTAACGTTGAACCAACGTCAGACGCGTCATTCTTTCAAAACTAACGGAAAATCAACTTGAAATCAACGCGTTGTTTCAACGTTATGAAAGCAAACCAATTTTCGATTTTATTTAGCTTTGAAGAATGCCGCGTCTGACGTTGGTTCAACGTTAATTCGATGAGCAAATCAACGTTGTTTCAATGTCATGAGAGACGTCGTTTCCACGTTGATTCAATGTCAGTTTGCTGTCTGGGGAAGCACTTCAGCCAATAACAGACAGGTCTGACTCGGGTGCAAAACCAATCAAAACCTCCAGTTTGGCTGGGGGGCGGGGCGTTCAAACCGCGCTTTGACATTTCAATCACTGGCGCTCGTGTTTGAATCAGTAGCGCTAACGTTTCAATATGTCAGTGACTGTAAGTGAGTATTCTGCTCATATTTAATTATGGCAACTACTGAAATGGGTCACACCATTGATAATACCAGAGCACTGAGCAGTTGAGGTAAATAAAAAAGCTCGGCTCAAACATGCATGGACGCGGTTTGCAATGGACAGAGCAAGAATGTAAGTGTCTAAAATACATGCCCACAGTTCAATTAATGGTAAAGCTTTCCCTGTTTAACAATACATTTAAACTATATACGAAGAAAACGTTTTACAAAGCTGAAAAAACAGTGAAATATGATCGCATGATTGATCTGTCTATCAGATGCATGTAAAAGTGTAGTTCGTTCCTATAGCAACGGTGGGCTCACAGCACATTTTCGGTTGGCTACGATGAAAAAAAAGATCATTTTATTTAACATGTTAATCATACCCCATTAATTAGTTTTTTTTTTTGTTTTTTTTACTTTTTTTTATTCATACTGTTTTATTGTTTTTCATACCTTTTTAATCGGACCTCTCAATTAACCTTCTTTGCTTTCAATTATGAATGATTCAAATCAAAACATTCAAATTACCTTACCTACACTTCCTTTTTTTAAAATTAGTAATACAAAAATTGCTCTTGACAACAGAGGAAGCTAGTAGTCTATATGTGGAGCACTTTTATCATTGATGGATGCACTTTTTGGGGCTTCAAATTTTCTCCAGTCATTCACTGCCATTATAAAGTTTGGAAGAGCCAGGCCATTTTTTAATATAACAATGATTGTATTCGACTGAAAGCAGAAAGTCATATCTTCTAAGATGACTTGAGGGAGAGTAAATCGTGGGCTAATTTAAATTTTTGGGTGAACTATCCCTTTAAATACATCATTCTTTTAAAAATACCTGACAGTTTGATAAACTCAGATATATTATAGCTATTATATGTTTGTCTTCATGTTTCATCAGTCAAAACATCACTATTTGCAAGTTATTATATCCATAAGGCATTTCCTGAAATGTGTAAGTTTAATACTTCTATGCATCAGTACTGGGCCTTTAGTATGAATGAAACAGATGACATGAGAGTGTTTAGCGCTCCATTTCGCTATCATATCCCTATTTTGGGTAAAAAATAGAAAATACTAAAGTACTTTGTAACGCAGTTACTTGAGTAGTTTTTAAGCAAACTACTTATTTACTCTTACTTGAGTCATATTATATTTCAGTACTTCTACTTGTACTCCAAGTACATTTTTACTTAAGTAGCAATACTTTTACTTAAGTACAATTTGTCAGTACTCTTTCCACCACTGAATATAATGTTAAATAATTTGCTAAATCTCTATAGAAATGTATAATTAAGGCATCCACAAGACTAGATACTAATAGCTGCTAACTAAACCGTGTAGTTTAAAATAAAGGTCTGGCTTACCACTGGGTCCTTTTGGAACAGCAAATCTGGTGCTAGATGCAGTTGTGAGGGGCTCCACGACATCTCCTGGCAGCTCTGGTTCACTGTCTTGCTCAGAACCAGAGGTATCTGTGTCCTCCCTTGATGCAACTATTTATAACACAAGAACCATCAGTGTATAATTACAATATAAATGCCACTGCCATCAAAAACAAGAACACTCATTAACCAACATTTTAAAGGTCCACATCTGTATGACCTGTATAATCTGTATAACACAAAAAAAGATATTTTTAAAGCATGTTGGTAACCACAGTTTTGGTTCCGATTAACATCCATTGTAGAAAGAAAACAAACAAACAATGGAAGTCAACATTCCTTGGTTATTTTATTTATAAAATTATTTGGTTACCAACATGCTTTAAAATATCTCTTTTTTTTTTTTTGTTCATTTTTGGGTGAACTATACTTTTAATCTGACAAAATCATATCAACTGAAATTCCTGAATTCAGGATGTGACTGCCTGTGTCTAGATGCTCTGACCTGTTGCTGGGCCTGAAGTCTGACCACCCTGACTCTGACTAGCCACAGGTAGGGAGCTGCTCTGGGTTCCAGTGATGCAAGGGCTGGGGTCTGTTTGCAATTGCACCTGATCTGCCTGTTTGTGCTTCTTTAAAAAGAACTCTGATATCTCTCCCTTTCTTTTCATGTTTAATTGACCCTGTTCAAAATATGAAAAATTGAAAATATGATTCCAATCATATTCATTTTTAATAATAATCATCCAAATAACCAACATTAAAAATAAAAATCAGCCACCATTAGCGTTTTTGGTCATTTTCACAATATCTGAACATGTCAAAAGAAAGAACTGATCATGTGCTTTAAAAAAATGGTTCTATTATAGGCCTAGCTTTATGTATCCTTTTTTATCAACACTCGAATGTTGGTAAGTTTCATAAAAAGTAACATGAGCAAAAGCTGAGAAAATTGCATTTATCAAAGACTACATCTAGATCCGATTCTGGTGTGGGTTTCCCGTACAACTAACTTATGCTGCCCTACAAAGGCAAAGTGCAGTAACTAACGTTACGCAAACAAAGAAACGGAGGAAAAGGCCTTTAAAGTTTTTTATACCAGCCAGTCAAACATGTTATGTGTAGATTATGTGGTAATGCATCTCCGAAACAGGACATAATTTAACCCAGATATTTTTTCACAAGACAGACATGTCGTAAAGCCCATCTTAACTCATTTTTGACTAAATATCATATGTAATTTTAGTTAATGCGCTTTGCCTTTGTAGGGCAGTGTGTGCAGGGCTGCGAACTCTCACGCATTGAGTGTGAGACAATTCTCACGCTACACCCCCGATTTCTCATGCTAAAGTGTCAAGCCGGTCACTAAAATACCTGAAAAGATGAGTTTATCTATAGTTCCACCCGTTGAGCCACTCGTGATCGACTAGTTTTACCGCAAATTAGTTAAAATATCCTCTAATCTAGAGAGAACGTGCATACGAGACAGATGTTGAGCTCCTAACGGCGCGGACGCAAAGCCAGGACTGGAGCCAAAGCCCGTTCCTCTCTGCACTCTAAGCGTTCTGTTATCACTCCGCCTCCATCCACTACGGGTTTTACAGTCTCACGCACAGGAAAAACGGACGATTTTAAAAGATCATCTTGTTTTACTTTTTTATATAAAAAACTGCTCCGTGTCCGATTTTAAAAGATAAGTTAATCTTATTTTTTCTTTTTATGTATCACAAACGTCTGAATTTATAATACTCAATGTAATGGCTTGGAAAGTATTCTAGCACTAGCTACACGTTTAATTCATTTTCCAGCTGCCTTTGCACCCAGGTAAAAAGTACAATTATACAAATTCTACGAACACTTTTAGTTTGCTAACAAAAATATTGTTGTCATTGAACTATGCTGTTAACGACCGACTTGCGACCATAGTTGGCCAACGATGCTTTCGGGAAACGCACCCACAATGATCAAAAAACAGTAACTACACGGCATGGTAGCCTACTGTATGCGTGTATAAGGGACTTTAAGCAACAGCTGTGAATGGAACGGCACCGGTGACCGGAAGTATGCTGTCAGACCGCCGTAGCCAAGAACGTAAAAATCACTAAGCAACCGTAAACAAGGACGGCGCAACACGGCATTCAGTCATTTATTGAGATACAAAAAATGTCATTTAAAAAAGCAAGAGAAGGATTGCTTTTGGCATTAAATGACAATCTATTGTCAGAAGAGGAATTTTTACTACTGTATGATGTAAATAAGTCTAAAAATCTAGATTTACCGTGGAAGCAATACTTGCCTTTTAACCTTGATTACATGAATGAAGATGAATCCTTAAATGAATTTCGTGTCAGAAAATGTAACCTAGCAATTCTGGTAGATGTTCTCGGGATTCCCAATGAAATTGTTTGTGATCAGAGAAGTGTTGTGGGAGGAGTCGAGGCGCTGTGTATGCTCCTTAAGAGGCTGGCATACCCTTGCCGCTACAGCGATATGATGCAAAGGTTTGGTCACAGACAAGTTCCGGTCCTTTGCATGGCCACAAACTCCATGCTGGACTATATATATTCTGCACAACATCACAGGATAACTCAGTGGAATGAAAAAATACTGAACCCTGTAGCATTGAGAACATATGCTGACTGCATCCTCCAAATGGGAGCCCCTCTGGATAATTGCTTTGGGTTTATTGATGGCACTGTACGACCCATTGCCAGACCAGGTGTAACACAGAGGATCTTATATAATGGTCATAAACGCATCCACAGTCTAAAATACAAGGCAGTAGCCATTCCTAATGGTTTAATTGGCCATCTGTATGGTCCTGTAGGTAAGTCTAAATAATTTGCAATCTATGAAAACATTGTCATTCCCTTTTAAATGTATAAAATAAAATAAAAACATTTTAAAATAAAATATATATATATATTAACAGAGGGAAAGAAGCATGACTCTGGAATGCTGGCAGAATCTGGACTGTTGGAATTACTGCAACATCATGTCATGTCTGTAGATGGTCATCCAATGTGTGTGTATGGGGACCCAGCATACCCACTGCGTGTGCATCTACAAGCCTCATTTCGACATGTTCATCTCACCCCTCAAATGATGGAATACAACAAACGAATGAGTGAAGTCAGAGTGTCTGTTGAGTGGTTGTTTGGGGACATAGCAAACTACTTCAAGTTCATGGACTTCAAAAAAAATTTAAAAATTGGTTTAAGTAGTGTTGGAAAATTGTATGTTGTGTCTGCTTTGTTAAGAAATGCACTAACTTGTCTGTACGGTAATCAGACATCGCAGTTTTTTAACTTGGATCCTCCACACATTCGTGACTATTTCTCATGAGGTAGCACAACTATACTGTGTTAGAATTTAACAGTATACAAACACACAATATAAAAACAGAATAAAAGAATGAGACATTTTATAACAGATTTCTATTTTATTATTAACAAATATATATATATATATATATATATATATATATATATATATATATTAGTTTACACAAAACAGACAATTTACATACAGTATAGGCTACTAACAAAATGTTATTGAAAATATGGGGGGGGTGTTCATTCGCTATAGATCACGGGAGATTTGTAACTAATTTGCGGTATAACTAGTGGATCACGAGTGGCCCAACAGATAGATCAATAGATAAACTCATCTTTCAGGCAGTTGACCGACCCATAGCGGTCAACATCAAAGGGAGATTTCCCGGGAACCATCCCCAAATTAAGGTGTTTTTTTTCCTCATGATTCTTACTCACAAACTTTAAAAAATAAAGCACTAATCAAAAAGTCTAAAGAGTTTAGAACTAGCCCACATATGTGTGAGAAAGCTTTAAAAAAAGAGATTAAAAAAATACCATAGAGAATGTTTAAATACTACGATCAGCTTACGAGGGAAACGGGGAGGCTGCTTCTGCTGGAGATGATTGGGAGAGGTCTCTGCGCGCACTGACATGGAGTAAAAATGACGCGTTGGGTGCGCAAGACCGGCAAGACCTCACTTCGAGCTGTGTACAAAGCTTGTGTTACAGCGCGCGCGGAACCACATCCGAGGATGATCGACTTCGAGCCGAATCTGTCCGAGCTTGTACGTCTCACACAATCAGAGTGTAAAAATACGAGATATTTTACGGGAAATACTAACATGGGAAGACAGTAAAAGAGCTAAAATACGTGAGAAACCCGGAAAAACGGGAGGGTTGACACTTCAGCGTGAGAAATCGGGGGTGTGGCGTGTGAGCGTGTGAAACCAATCAAATGCGGGTGTCTCACGGCCAATGCGTGAGCGTTGGCAGCTATGTGTTGGTCTGGCTAACCCTCTCCATGGCCCTCTTCCTTGCCTCTTCTGCTTTGGCCCTGTCGGTCTCTAACTTCCTCATACTCTCATCACTCGCTTTGTTTTCCTCAGCTGCTTTTTCTTTCTCTGTTATTTCTTCAATGAGTTCATCAAGCTGTGTTATTTCTGCCGATGTGCCGCTGCTCTTCTCATCTTTGTTGTTTCTGGCCTTGTATTTCGCCTGAATCAAGCTGAATCTCTCCCTCACTGACCTCTGCATAACTCTAAATTTGAGATCTTGTGAGCTATTCAGTGTGTCTGCAATTGCTGACCAGGCCTTGCCCTTATCAACACTGCCCTTCTTGTACCTGAATGGTTCTGTGAGCAGGATTTCTCTACAGAGAAGGACATCATGTTGCTCTGTCCACTCCATAGGGGCTCTAATCAACAAGAAACATGAAGTATCTATAGCTAATTTTTGAAAAGTAAGTATAATTAACGGTCTTGATAGATACTAATAATAACTAATCCATTAATCTATTTATTATCTGTTAATCTACTTTACCCAGTATGAAAAACATTTAAATAGCATAGTAAATTAATATATTTAAGATGGATTTTGAGAAGGATGTTTATGTAATACTTACATTGTTCGCTTCACATCATCTCTAACATTGATCTCAGTGCTACCTGAGGTTTTGTTGCTAACAGCAGACATATCTTTATACAAACGGGAAAAAATCGTTAAAATTAGCTTACATTTTAAACATTTTTACATATATTATATAAAAGACTAATGGTACATTAATAAACTGATGAAATAACAATGCCATATGCCATAAAACACAACGTTTATTTACCTAATCTCTCACGTTGTAGCGACTACGGCAAATCAGCTGTTCTCCCGTAGTAGACGGTTACAGTAGAACGTCAGGAAGGAGCATTTAAATTCGCGCATGCGCAATGCAACGCCAGAATGCCGTAGCCGTTCCATTCGCAGCTGTTGCTTAAAGTCCCTATTAACACGGGTGCACATAACTGGTACGCAGGTACGCATGCGCAACAATAATTAGAAATGCGTAATGCGACTTGTGTTACTCCGCGTTTTTGCGTACTTAATCTTCTCATCTAACTTTACCCACGACATGTTGCTTGTCAACTAACTAGCCTACTGCCAGAGATGTCCAAAAAACAACAGACGTTAAGCAGCTTTTTTGGCATTTCGCCACCTTCAAAGAAACGCCAACTGGAGCCAGAGCCGAAAAAAAGACTTTTTTCGGAAAAGTGGCTCAAAGATGTGCCGTGGCTTGAAGCGAACGACGAGCGCACTGAAATGTGGTGCAAGATGTGCCGCTCAAATCCACATCTAGCAGACAAAACAGGTGCGTTTTATAAAGGCTCAAAGAATTTCAACCATCCTTTATTTGACAAACATGAAAAGAGCAAGGAGCACACGAATGTGGCGCAAGCTATTGCTAATAAACAAGCTAGCCGAGAAGAAATATCTAGTCGCCCACTTGCCAGATGGCGAGACAAGCTGAATGAAGAACAGCGACAAGCTCTGTTTAATATTTTTCTCCTCGCTTTCCATAAAGCTAAACACGCACGTCCTATGTCTTCCTATTCTGAGGATATTCCTTTACTGAAGCGGCTAGGAGTAAATGTCGGAGGTGCATATCATTCACGTGAAGGCGGCTCGCGCATCATGCAAAGCATCGCCAGTGCCATCAGCGGGGAGTTACGAGCCAAGTTGCAGTCTGCTGAATTTTGGGGGCTGCTTTTTGATGGTTCTGAGGACATCACAAAAACTGAGCAGGAAATCGTTTACATTGTTTCTGTGTCCAGCACCGGAGAGTTTACCTCCGATTTTATTGGACTGATTGAATTGGGTGCTGACCGAACTGCGCAGGCCATAACAGACGGACTTGTGAGACTTTTCCAGGACACAGGCTTGGATGACTGGACAACAAAGTTGGTGGCTGTGTGCACAGACGGGGGTTGCTGTCAACGTCGGTATGTACAACGGCGTTGTGCCAAAACTCCGGCAACTTGCTGCGGTCGGAGACTCCCTTGTGCACATTCTGTGCACGGCACACACACTGGAGAACTGCGCAAAATCAGCTGATCGCAACGTTCCTTACTGTGAGACATTTAATCGTTCTGTGGTCAAGCTGCTGCAGTTTTATTTACAAAAAGGTGGAGCAAAAAAAACTGCTGAACTGAAGAAGCTGTGTGAAGAAAATGGGATATCTTTTGTGAAGCTGGGTAAGTTTCATAATATCAGATGGTCTGCATGGAGGCATGAAACGCTGTTAAAAATATCAAGACTATTGCCAGCCATTAAAATGCAACTGGCTAAAAGTGATAACAGTGACTTACTTATCTGCTCAGAGCGTTTTCAGTGCTTTTTGTCAAACATGCTTGACATTGGTAACATTTTGAAGACCACATCCATTAGGTTTCAGAAGGAAAAGCTGACCATTGGAGAATGTAAGGATGAACTCATGGTGGCCATTGGACAGTTCACACTTCTGCTTGATAGTGAAGGCCACAGGGCACACACTGTTTCTAATGCTGATGCTGACAGAGATAAGACAAACTTACTCAGGGGGTTAATTGAAGAGTTTGAAATTAGATATGACTCCCTCAAGTCATGTGATCATTTTTTAGTATTTGATCCTTCAACATGGCCTCAGGAAATGCAAGACCTCCACAGTTTTGGAAACACGACAGTTTGTAGCATTCTCAAGAAATATGAGGCCACATTGCAACTTGACAAAGACACCACTGTGACAGAATGGATGCGCTTAAAGCAGGCAGGAAAACGCCTGGGAGCCTCTTCTGTGTATGACTTGGTCCAAATAGTAAATACAAGTAACCCAGATGATTACTCCAACATCAACAAGATGGTTAAGCTGTCTCTAACGCTGCCTTTAAGCAGTGCAGCTTGTGAGAGGGGATTCTCACATCTCAACATAATTAAAACCAAGTACAGATCTCGTCTGTCACATGCTCGTCTCACAGCCCTGATGCAAATACACCTGTCAAAGCAGACCACAGAGACATTTGACCCAAAGCAAGCTGTTGACCTGTGGATGGAGACAGCTAATCGGAGGCTCAACCAAGGACAGGGAGGTGCATCTGCAGCATCTTCATCTACCATGCAGGAAGCTGAAGCAGAGGACACTGAAGAGGACAGTGGTGGTGACACTGAGGAGGACAGTGAGGAAGACTGCACTTAAGACCACGCTACATGTGTGAGTACCAAACACCATCTTCTGGTACTCACCTGAGTAACTCACTGATAAAGTTATGTGCACCCCTGCCTATTAATGTATTCGGAGTAAACAACCCTGATGCTAAAACTTACTTCAAATATGATGTTTCTTCTATGAAGACGTATCCTGACTTGCAACCATCTCTCGTCCTCTGCTGCTCGTCTGTTTGAAAAATGCGCCCGTGCTGACGAACGTTTTTTTTTTTTTTTTTTAAATCAGCATCAGCAACTGCCAATACAATTTTGGGGTGGCACCCGGGGTGGCCAATCGCATGTCAGGGGTGTCCAGTGCCACCCCGGACCCCCCTCTGGCTCCGCCACTGCCCTTCAGACACTGGCTTTGCATGTTGTTGACAAGTGTGACAGCATGCACAACTCAGAAAACTCTGAAATTGAGGTTAAACGATGTATCTTTTCACCCGTGGGAACATTAATCTTTATAGACCCCTTTTGCGCCGACGTCACAGTTACGTCACAGCGCTAGCTGGAGGCAAAACAAAGAACAGCACTAATACAAAACAGCACAGATTTGGCTACATAATAAGGAGCTTAAATAATTGTTACTATTATTAAATGTCATCTCGTTGTGTTGTTTGGTGCAAGAATTGATGAAAAATGAATATGCTGTATCTGTAACTTTTATTTCTAGAAAATATTCACATCATTAAAATCGCACTGTAATGTCACTCTTTACATTGTCGTGGTCTCGGCGCTGACTCGGCAGAACTGCGGATCGTACACACAAGTCTTGTACAGGACCATAACGGCATCTAAAGATTTAGATGCCTCAGTTTACGATGGGTTTCTCTATAAGGTAGGTGTAGAAGTCAGGCCACTCAACCGAGGTAACGTACGTTAATCCTGTCAGATCATCCATGCAATGAGTGAGCGTGTAGGCGGCTACAGGTCGGCCAATCTTGTTCTGTCCGTTAAAAATAACTTTTGGAAATAACAATCGCGGTCCTGGACACTGAGTGACCTTACACATTAAGATAATATCGGATTTTCTCCAGTCATTGTTAAAAAACAAGCTAACAATTCTTGCTAACTAGCGTTAGTGAAGCGGCCAGATGGATCTTTCTGCCTCCACCTAAGCTCCGCCCACAAAAAAACGTCACCATGTTTACCAACTGTAAAAGGGTCTATTGAAAGTGGGTCATATACAGTGTTGGGGAAGCTACTCTAAAACTGTAGTTTGACAACCTACAAGCTACTCTTAAGTTAAAGTAGTTAAACTACAGTCAAGCTACCCTTTTAAGTTACTATCAAAAAGTAGCTAGCTACATTGAAACTACTTTTGCTTTTTGAACAACGTATATTATAAATAACTAAGTGTCTGAGGAATGTTTTAATGAAATATTTAGTGTTTAAAATAATGCAATACAATTATGATTTCTGTACCGCTCTTAGTCACAACACGAAGGCTGAGGTTCTTTTAACTGATGTTTAATGCTCTCTGGACTCAGACATCAACATCAACACCGTAGAACTAAAAGGATGAATATACAACCAAAACATATCACAGTCAGTTACATGGAAAACACACGAGTTTAAACTCGTACATAAACAGAAAATACATACCACTTTTGCCTGCTTGTGAGCTTAGAGAGGGGGTTACATCTTGAAGCTTCTTGATTGCATGACTTATCATAATGATAAACACTTTAAACCTTGCGATTACATCTTTTAATATGATCAGGAGAATTGTAAACTCCGACCGCAGTTCTGACTCGTTGTTCCATGGCAAAAACAGGAAGTGACATACAAAGACACGATGGGAACAAAATCAAATATATCCATAAAACTCTTAGAAAAAAGAATTATTGCTCAAATGTACAACAGTTGAGTATATGAATCACAACAAGCATTATAAAATAGTTGAAATATAAAAATGTACAGATTAAACTGATTCAAAGTTGCTGAAATAAATGAGTGTTGAAGTACACAAGCGCCATCTAGTGGAAATAAACATTGTGGACATCCAAAGCTTTGTGACAGCAAACACAATTTCAAAGAGCATTGTTTTATTACACACAAAACTCAAATATCTCCGACTGTTTGTCAAAAGTGCAAAATTGCAACAAATATAGCCTACAACATTTCAAGAACAAAATATACATCCAACGTAAATTGCATGTAGAATATTTTCTCAAAAATACAGATTGAACTTGGACAAATAAGGCCATGTGTAATTAACGTTAGTTGTTTCTCCATCCTCCAAATCTGGCGTCACATCTTGCTCCATCATGGATAATCATAATATGGGTGTGTCAACCCACTTCTGTACGTCAGTGAACCGTTAGCCGCAAGACGCGTGATTAAACAACAGGTGGCGGTAATGGCAAAAAATGAGTTTTTAATCTAACAAGAAGAAGAATATCCTTGTATCGCGCTGATTTGCGCAGGCTCGAGAAACGCAATGTAGCTTTTGGTCGCGCTACACCGCTACTTGATGCAAAAAGTAGTTAGCTACTGGAAAAGCTACACTGTTTAAAAAGGAACTGAGCTACTGCCAAGCTACTGAAAAATGTAGTTAAGTTAGTAGCGCCGCTACTTGTAGTTAACTACTCCCCAACACTGGTCATATATGTAGTCAAAATTAGGGCTGCCCCCAAATAGTCGACTAAATGTTAGTCGATATGAGGAGGGCTTGGTCGAATACATTTTCATTAGTCGGTTAGTCGCAAAAAAAATAAATAAAAATAAAATCACGTGAAAAAATTACGCAATCAGGGGCTGCGCAGTCAGTGTATGACATGACATCAAAGCAACGAGAGATCAACGAGACCTCGTGCCTCGCGGTATACCAAAACGCACTTGTGGGAGAGGTATCGGAAAATATCGCGACCAGCAATTTATATACAAGCTGTTTAGACCCACGTTTAAAGAGCTTGTCATTCTTTGACCAACAAGAACGAGAAGATGCGTACTCCACAGTGTCGGATCTGACAGAAATTTTATCTACAGAAGCTGGGCCAGAAAGTGATCATGACAGTATTAGCCCTGCGGAGGGTGAGCCCGAAACGAATAAGGAAAATTGATGAGGAGGAGCATGCAGAAGAGAAGGATGAACTAAAAATGTACTGGCAGATAAAACAAAGGTTGATTCGGGACCATTGGCATCATGGTGGCAAAAAAATTAACATCGATATCCAAAGCTCGCTAAAGCAGCTAAACGCCTCCACATCCACTCAGAGCGCATCTTTTCAAAGGCCGGCTTCATTGTGAACATGTCGAGAAGCTCCCTTCTTCCCAACAATGTGGACAAGCTGGTGTTCCTCTCACATAATATGAAAAAAATAAATAAATCGAATTGAAAGCTTAGGTAAGAATAATTATTTTCCTTTTTGAAGTGTTTCTGTTTGCGATCTGTTAGGCTATATAAAAAACAAAACAAAAAAAACGGATATTTTTATAACGGTTAGGCTATACAAATAAATAAATATTATTTTTATTTATTCGTTTTTATATAATGCAGAAGTCGTTTTTTATTCTAAGAAAAATTAGTCTGATGTTTGCAATTTGTTGATTCAGGTTAAGACTCATCCATCGTCTTAAATGGCAGTTTGCGGCTGTGCTCTGATATTTTTGTCCTTTAAATTAGCCTATTTGTTCCACATTTTTTCTTAAATATAGCTATAGTTGTTCTAAACAATTTAATCAAATACTTAGGCTGTTGATTTGTTTGCCGCCTTCTTT
This sequence comes from Pimephales promelas, assembly GCF_016745375.1. The sequence continues at coordinate 659,893 of NW_024121157.1, forward strand.
TTTATTCGCAATATAAGTTTTGGCGTTGTGCGATATGCCATGTGCATTTATGAAATTGTTCGTTTGTTAATTTTCCTTTTGAACAATATAAAAAATATATTAATTTAATTTTCCACTGTATTTTATTCCAGTGCTTTTGCGACAGTTTTATTTATTTTATTATTTATTAGTTACTAATAAGTTTATTTAATTTATTTTAAAGAACGAAATTTATTTTATTTTATTCAAAACTGTTTTTTTTTTTACATTTGACTGTTACAGTTTGTATTTTTGATAATAAATTATTAAAATGCACACTTGCACAGGCAGTCTGATTGCTGTTTTTTTATTCTATAATTAGCCTATAATTCTATAATATATATAGCGCTGTATTTAAACGCTTTACTATTCTGTTTTAAGCGCTTAATTTTCAGTTTGAACGTGCTAATATCATGCTTTAGCATTTTCTGTCATATGGAAGTGTTAAAGTTCAACTTTGGACTATACCTTTCCTTGTATACGCAAGCTTTTATATTAATATCATAAATGAACGATTATTCGACTAATCGCTAAAATGCAGGAGTGTTAGTCGACTAGGAATATCTTTAGTCGGGGGCAGCCCTAGTCAAAATGTAATAGAAATTAGGAATTTGGTGCCGTCTTGACCGAGAAAAGACAGAAAGTAACTTTAGGGCGCATTTGCAAGACAACAAAAAACTCCCACGATGCACAGCTTCGCAAGCCACTCCCACTAATTCAGAACACCACCTATGAGGTATCCATATACGCGCACCAGCACTGCTAGCCATATGGTAAAAGTAGCCACGAACATCTGGGTCGAGCATCAGCTTTTCTTCCATATCATATTGAGTACCTTACGCCATTGTCTTAACTTCCCATCTGGCTCCACAGCGTGTTACCTTAGCTTCCAAACAAGATGGTGGATATTGCTTTCAGTTTCTGCAAGTGAAGTCCCACCCACTGATCTGTAATAGGTGTTTAGCGTAAGAGAGTCCCACCCCCTGGAAAAATGAGGAATGAGTGAGTAGTCTCAATCCCTATACAGAGATATAGGACTTCCTGGTTACAATGATGCAAAATTAAGATTTTTACATCATTGTAAGCAGGAACTGCAACACTGAAATCCGTATTTCTCCTGTCTCAGGGGAAAATGAGGGAATAATGCATGACCATTCAAAAATATGACTGGGTTTCTAACGATACAAAGTTTAATGCAAATGGGTGAAGTGTCCTTTTAACCCTCCTATTATCTTTGGGGTGTCAATTTAAAAGGTTACTCAAGTAGTCAACAAAGACATAAATTACCTAAGACAAACCTTTGTAAAAAAAACAAAAAAAACAAAACAAACAAACATCATATTGTGGAGGTTCAAATTACTGGGGTAAAATTGACAAATTGACCCCAGTCAATTTGACCCCAGTAGGTGAAAAATGTTATCAGATTTGAGGGTAACAGGAGGGTTATTATATTTTAGCTTTCAAGCAATAAACAGTCCAGATGGAGTGCCAGAAAAAATGATTTGGATCCGCTCTGATTTGGATCATAACTCATGGTAACCTACCTGACTGTTCATTACTTCTGTTCAAAAAGCATATATGTATGTATGTATATATATATATAGCAGCACAGATGACATGTAGTTGTAGTTTAGTTGACATGTTAATTTTTTATATATTCCTAGATTTCATTATTCTAAAAATACATGGTCTGTATCTGAAATATCACTGCTGTGCTGTTTTTTTAATGCCCCTCTCTCTAGCCTAATGATATTTCATCTTTTTTTCCCTGTATTTAGTTATGGTTGCTGGGATTGAAAAACATCTCTTTGAAGGTGATGCGAAGAAAGGAAAAACACTGAAGTTCTCCCTCAATGACTACGTTTACATGCAGCCAATAACCCATTCAAAACCGGGATATTAGCAATAAAACGGTCGCGAACGGCCATGTAAACACCAGCAAAAACCCGAAAATGCTTATATCCCGGATTTTAAAAAACAGGATATTATACCTGGGGTACCCCTTTTCTAACCCGAATTTTTGGTCATGTAAACGCATATCGGCATATTTGCAAGGTATCTTGGTCTTTTGAGTAGAGAAACTTCTTGGCGCACACTGTTAGACCTTACCAGGTTTTTTACAGTAAAATACTGGCAACAGGCCAAATTCTGACACTATCATACCATTTTCCATTAAAACAGTAATATACCGTAGAAAACAAAACTAGCCTACAGGAATATACTGTGAATTAACAGCTCTCAAAGTCAACACTCAGAGACTGTGTTCCTAATCACACCCTATACCCTAATTCACTATTCCCTACATTAGTTCACTAATATAGTCCACTTGAATGAAAAGAAGTGAGTGAATTGAGACACTGATGAACACCTGATAAGCAGAATCACTGAAGGACAGAGAAACAAGAACTGAAAAAGAGAAACACAAGATCTACAACTGACTTCCAAAAACACAGAGTGTGAAAACAGTTTACAAACCAGTTTAACATTATTTATTTCAATGTATAAAAGTTCTTGTTGAGAATTAACAGAGATTTAATTAATAATAAAGTTTTTTTCCACCATAATGGAGATCGGTATTTGCTTTACTTAGGTCTCTTATCCCTGGACTTGTGACATTTATCCCACTATGACTGCTGTAACAGTGAGTTTTAAAACACATTTGTTGTAGCTAGAAAAAGTCAAGAGGAAGTTGATCTGGTGTTATTGGCTGCTGTGATGATGTCATGATCATTCAAGATATGTCTGATTTTCAGATCTTTCCTGTTTATACTCTTTGAATAAATGGGTATTTAATACGAAATATACATTAAGTTATAATTATAAAATAAATCTGTGAATATACAACATGAAATCAATATGTTGGTTAATCATGTCTTCTGAATAATATTGTAATCATATAAAACATTTAAATAATATCCTGTTAAAGTCAGACACACACAGACATCAACAATTATAATATTCATCTCAACAACGGTAACATTCAAAAGTTTCATGCAGCAGTGCATGCTGGGTTCCAGGATTGTATAAAACTCCCAGCATGCACTGCTGCATGAATAAAAAAAAAATTGCCACCATTATTGAGATTAATGTGCTAAATTTTGATATATTGGTTTTTCAACAACACTGTAGCGCTGTTTTGGTTTATGTATGATATGTTAAAAGAAAAATAAGTCGTAATTAATTGCTGTGGTTTCACAGTGGTGGTAATGTAACACTTTTGGTTGAGAATTAAACTCTGAATGAGTAAAAATGAATTATTTAGTAAATGAACAGACCATATGATGATTGTCATGTTTTGACAAATCATTACTAAACTGTGTGTCTGCACAAGTGTGACTTGCTTAAACACAGCTCACAGCGTCTAAAGAAATTCTCGTGTTACAGCGTCAGCAGACCAACTAAAGCAAACACTGATCTCTATGATGGTAACTTCAAACCAAACATTTTTAATTAAACATCTCAACAACATCTTCTATAGATGTATGACAGAAATAAAGCCATACTGGTTAATAATAAGTGTAATAATGTGTAATGGCTGAAGTCAGTTGTAGTTCTTGTGTTTCTCTATTTTCTGTTCTTGTTGTTCCTCTTTCCTTCAGTGATTCTGCTTGTTAACAGCAGGTGTTCATGCTCAACAATCTCTTACATATTCCCTTAATTATCTCACTGCAACACTGCATCAATGTTAATTTTTACTCTTTGTAGTGTGAATTTTCCTGTGGGGTAGAAAGGGTTAACAGTGTAAGATAAAAAGACACTCCCACAAAATGTATTTTAACAGTAATAAACTGTAAGTTATAAAACAGGTTTATACTGGCAACACTGTTGCCAGTAGTTTACTGTAAAATCTTGTTTTTTGGGTCACCGTTGTGCTGAAGAGTAGAGCCTGAGCATCAGTCCAGGAGAAGATCTACAAACATTGATGATATGCTGCATGTTGCTTTATTTAAAAGGCACTGTCTGTGTTAGTTGCAGAATCCGGTGGAAATCTTTGTTTACAAAAGTTAATTTTTATTGTTTATAATTAAATAAGTTCACAATAATACCTTGCTCTTATTATTAATGCATTATACATTTAGTTGATTCTTTTAAGTTGGTTTCTGCAAGTTAAGTTAGTTAACTCGAGTTTTAGTCCATTTTTACAGTAAATAACTGGCAACACTGTTGCCAGTTATTTACTGTAAAAATGCACTAAAACTAATAAGTTGTATTTTTTTTTAGTCAACTCGAGTTTTAGTGCATTTCTACAGTAAATAACTGGCAACAGTGTTGCCAGTATTTTACTGTAAAAAAACCTGGTAAGGTCTAACAGTGCATACAAAAATTTGCATGCAGTATACATAGCGAGACCAGGCGAGACACAGCATACTTTTGGAGCGAGGTCAGTAACGTTACCAGCATCAAAGCGCAAACAAAGGCGATCTGCCTCGAACTATTCATTATCCGCGTGCTGCTGTTGTCTTTGGATACAGGAAGAAGAATCGGAAATGACGCATATTGCGTCTTAAGGTTGTTTGTACGTCCAGACGCTAACCGCGCGTCGCTGTTTACATCAGGATATTGCAATTCCATGTATACAGGAGAAACTGTCCCTGCTCACGCATGTAAATGGGTTATTCCTAATGTTTCAGAAACCTGAATAGTGACCTTAACCCGACAAAAACCCAAAAATTGGTTGCATGTAAACGTAGTCACTGATTTGGATAATGAGCTGTTCAAGTGTTTGCCATTGGATTTTGGGTTTACTTTATATTTGCACAATTCCTTCTAAATCATTGCAGATAAAAGAAAAGTTTTGAAAACCACGATGGTATATATAAATATAGCCAATAACTGTTGTCCATATATAAAACAGTATCTTCAGTGTTGCAGGCGAAATATTCGCTGTGAGCATTGCCTAAGGAGGACCGCCACCCGGTTTATGCAAGAATGGTGTTACGAATTGTTACTGGGAATAGAGCTGTCGCGATAGTCAATATATCGACTTATCGCACGATATATGGAAACCAGTGCGATCATTTTTGGTGCCGCTATATATTGCAACAGATAATTTGTTTTACTATTAAGAATAAAAATTAGATTCATTTTCACAATAAAATGAATGTCATGAGCATTTTAGTTGATCGCGCTGCCTCTGTCATCTTGTCTGCACGCGTCCACCACACACACACACACACAGGGAGAGAGCGGACACCGGCAGGTTAAGAGAAGGCGTGAACCAAAACTGCATTTTAAAGTGTTCTCGTGACATCTACAGCGAGCCAGACAGTTAGGAAGAACGAGTCCAACATGGAATTGATTTCAAAGCCACAATCTTCAGCTCCGGTGTGGGAACATTTTGCCTTAAGCCGAACGAGAGAGAAGAGATAAACGTGAACGAGCGGGTATGTCGACTGTGTTTTAAAACAGCAACGCGATGAGGCAACACAACAAACTTAAAATCGCACCTAAAACATAACCATCCCACCCAGTTTTTCAACCTGGGAACAACAACAGCAGCTGGAGTTGGAGAGGGGCCTTCTTCCAGACAGTTATGTTGCAGATGCATTTTCCCGTCCCGACAGTGCAAATATAGCAGTAAACGTGACAGCGCGAAATGGCGCACACTCACGGATAGCGTAACTCTCAGTGTTGGTAAATTTCACTTTCTACACGAACTAGTTCAAAGTTCAGTTCACACATTTTAAAATGAATTAGTTCAGTTCATAGCTCATACTTCAAAAAAACTAGTTAATTTATAGTTCTTTTTTCCATGTTGTGAGCTTTTTTTTTTATTAGGCTGTTATTGTCACAGCCCATACAACCACAGACAACAATTTTTTTATCGACGGCCAGTTTGCGCAGAAATGTGAGATTTTTTTTTCCCATCCGCACTGACCTCATAAAATCCGTTTAAATGATCATACATCTCCTCACTCGCTGCTTTGTCGACGGTGGCCGCGGCGCGGTTAGTGTTGCCAGGTTGTGTGTTTAAGGCCTGTTTACGTGTGTTTTAGCCGGGTTTTCGCCTGGAAGGCTCTATACAAATCGGCACCCTATTGTACGAAGGTAAGAGTTTAAACTGCTAGAGCGTGCATTCGCAGACACCAGAATGAACGCGTTCACAGTAACGTTCATCAGGCAGTAAAACAGTACATTCTTCAGTTCACTCAAATATGAACGCGTTCAGGCACTACACTACTATTTAGCCAAAGAGATGCAGCCATTATGCACAGTCGAAAAACCAGCATTTAAATACATGTCCTGTTGATGCATCTGTGCCTTTGTCTGAGACACTTTAAAAGTTTAAGTTGACATATTTCTTTGTTTTGATCTAGTTTTTGATACCTGACACTTTTTTGTTAAGAATGTGTATTTATTTACTTGTTTTATTTATTTGGGATATATTTTTTCACATTTCACAATGTCTAAATATTGAATAAAATAAGAATAAATGTTCTTTGAAACAGTGTACTTGCATTATAATGCTATTATATTGTCATAGGTAATCAGTGGCATAAAATTTATCGCAATTAATTTTGGTGCAATATATCGCACAACAAAAAGTTGTTATCGTGACTGCTCTAACTGGGAACATCAAAAGGGATGGTGTATGTGACACAGAGATATCACCACAAATCAAAATGGTAGGTATGGTTGACTTAACTTCATTAGATACAAGTTCTCTATTAGTTATTGTCCATGAGTAAATTAATTCGGTGTTAACATGTTATAAAGCCACTGACAAATTGTTTTTGCTTTAAAATTAAGCTGTGAACTGTTACGTGTCAGAACGTAAATGTTAAAGTGTTGAATAAGTGAGTGTGTGGGTGCTTGTTCCTTTAGCGTGTATGCTCTCTCTCCTTTCCCTTAATTAAGTGTTACAGGTGCAGCTGTTTTGGAGGGCGGGGCTGATGGACTCGTCGGATGGATATAAGCTGTGTGGAAGCTTGTGTTCCTCCTCCTGCTTCACGGTGTTATTGTGTGTGATCACAAGAGTGAAAACCATCTGGCTGCATAGTGTTTTTGGTGTAAAGTTAGTGTAAGCTGCATGTGTGCAGCAAGACAATTGTTAGCGGTATATCACTCGTAATTATGGACTTGTTTGATGGGAGCACACTTGATTTCTTTACATACAGACTCAAACATTATAGTTGTTCTTTAAACCAAAGGAATTTATTTAAATTATTCAAATAAATGTTAGAAAACTATTTTATAGTTCCAGTCCTTGATTCTGATTGGTTGAGCCGCGTTGGTCAAAGCTGACCCAGACAGCAAACTGACATTGAATCAACGTGGAAACGACGTCTCTCATGACATTGAAACAACGTTGATTTGCTCATCGAATTAACGTTGAACCAACGTCAGACGCGGCATTCTTCAAAGCTAAATGAAATCGAAAATTGGTTTGCTTTCATAACGTTGAAACAACGCGTTGATTTCAAGTTGATTTTCCGTTAGTTTTGAAAGAATGACGCATCTGACGTTGGTTCAACGTTAATTCGATGAGCAAAACAATGTCAGATCAACGTTGTTTCGATGTCATATTTCCACGTTGATTCAATGTCAGTTTGCTATCTGGGGATATAATACAATCTTATGTTAATTATTAATTTCCTGTTGAATATACTTCTTTACTTTATATTTGTTCTCTCTGTGGATGTGCAGTAAAAGAACACAAAGCTTTTGACCGTTTATTATAGCATAAATGGTCATATAAGTGTAGTTTCTCTACAAACAAGTAGTTGAGAAGACATCGCTGAAGAGGATTATGCTGTATGTAAGAAACGTGACTCTTTGTTGATTTGGAAGAATAAACAGTGATAAACTAACTATATGGATTTTGAGTGTGAGTAATGTTACAAGGCAAGAAGACTTAAAAACTTGTGGAATAAATAAAAGACATTCACATGTCCCGTACAATTTAACAAAATCTTCCATGTACTTATAAAGTTCAGGTTTCCCATTTCCAGCAAAAAGGGCAATCACAAATGGCTTATGGTTGGGGAGATTTTGGACAAACCCAAGTATTGGCCAAAATTGAGTTGATGAACTTCTAAACAATAGCAAGCGATCGACATTGATCTGAAGTTTAAGGCACATTCCGCTGGTCAAGTTACTGCGATATGCCTCTAGGGTCGACCTCATCGACGGCAGGATCCCAAAGTAGTGATATGTCCCGCCAGCCTTCTCTTGGAGAGTCATACTTCAGATCGTGTGGTCTTCAAAAGAGCATGAGCATCTAATGGCAGAGATGGGTAATGGCACTTAAGAATTCAAAATAATTTGTTCAAAGCACTGCGTGTAACATTTGCTTTGAGTGCCCATGTTGTCAATTTATCTTCTAAATGATTTATATTTGTTTTACTCTCAGAATCGGAATCAAAGATCAAATACTCATCAGACAATATTGCCTCTAAATCTATCTCTTTGACATCACATGGAAAATCCTCAATGACTCCATCTTCATAAATGACTCCATCTTCTTCAATAACATTATCTCCATCCAGAACATTAAATTCAGACTGAATGGAATCCAATTGCTCTTTTACTCTTGCCCTGGATTTATGTTTTCAAGTCCAATTTGATGGTTCAATTGCCATGCTTCAGATATAAAAAGAAAAACAAAAAAAAGAGAAGAAATCAGAATCATGCACCCAAGTCCGAATCACGGCACAAGTCCTACTGGAGTTTATTTCATCTCAACTTCTGAACTTCAAGACTCTTTTACACAGTCGCAGAATTTAGTGATGCGTCTTTTTAACTCCCTCATAGGGATGCGCGGTATACCGGTATTGCAAAAATACTGGTATATAATAAATTTCAAATGGTACAATATCATCATTTTGTTAAATTCGGTATTTGATGAGCTGCTGTTCCGAAGTTCTCCACTAGGCGGCAGTGCGCTACCGAAACTGATGCGAGTCACGCGAAACCGGCAAACGAAGGAACACGGTGGAAATGAAGCTCATTCGGATTTCTACACACCCGAAATTAATACATAGAGAGAGCAGTATGAGTGAAATAAGGCATTACTTTGCTTACTAAATGAATGAGAATACAGACCTCAATGCACCACTCTGCAAACTTTGCTTTCAATAATGTGTTGCCATGGAATGCAACACATCAAATCTGCCAAAGCGCTCGTCAGTTGCTTATCCTGACTTGTTCAAGAGAACAACTGGTGAGTTCATCATTCAACTGATTTAATTTAGACTTTTATTGAACACTGAACAGCGCACATACATACGAGCTTATCAATTAAATATGATACGGTGAACACGAAAGCTCAAATCTTCTTGCATGACACGCTAGAACCAATTCAGTTACCGTCTCATGATCTCATCATTTTTGCAGTTTCAAACAAATAAATTCATTTAATTTGAATTAATAAAGCATAAAAGTGATAGTAAAATGAATGGCATTACTGCCGCTGTGGCGACCCATAGAGAGAGAGAGAGAGATGGTAGTAATATAAATATTAATAATATTAGCCTACAATTAAGCTACATTTGTCAACATTCACTAAGGAACCTGGCCTAACAATATAGCAGTGATTAATCTAGATCAATCAGTAATAAAATGACCTAAAAATGTAATATGCTAATAAATGTTTAGCATCATAACATTCCTTTTTGCAATGCATTATATGCATAATATGAAAACAAACACAAACAGTAACTAAACCAAAGCCCCTTTCACACAGAGATTCCAGAAAATACACGGATAATGTGACCCAGCATTTGTCCCGGAATTGTCTGATTTCGGTTCATTCACACTGCCAGTGATTTGCCGGGATCTGTGTGTGTGTTCACACACAACCCGTAAAAATCCCGGGAAGACACATGACGTCAGGATGAGACGTATAACGGACGCGTCGAAAACATGTTAAACGCGCATACCGTACACGCACTGGTGAACGATCTTATGGAAAGCCAAATGGGTCAAATTTCGCCACTATCCAAACCCGTTTCATTCTCAGAATGCCGTTGTTTACGGCGTTTAAGACGAAAAGACGCCGTCATTTTCGTCGTTTTTTTTATCCAGGCAATGACGCCGTTTCTGACGCCGCTGGCCACCCACAGTGCGCCGTTATTTGCGGCGCTTCTGTCTGACAAAGACGGCGTAAAAAGCGGCGTTTTGTATAATATTATAAGCAGCCTGTTACGTCCCTCTGCTATTTTTCTAGGGATTAAGGAAGCAACACTTATAATAATAATAATAATAATAATAATAGTGTGTGCATCTTCAAAGTGCCGGACAGAACAAGAAAAATAAAACGTACTCGCCAGAACTCAGCTCAAAAAGGATTTATTAATCCTCATTGCCATTTTTAAGAAGGTGTGTTTGCCACAGGTACAAACAATATAAGAACAATAACAAACATAACATTGAACAAATACTTAAAGTGGGAAAAGTGAGCACGAGAGATACCCAAATCAAAGAAATCAATAAAACAAAACGAATTATCTAAAGGTTAAATTTAACTAAACTAACTACCAAACACAAAATGTAGAAAGTAATAATCTTCGGCGTCAAGACGCTCTAACTAAAACTATACTAACTACATAACAAAACTTACAAAGTGGGCATTCTCCTAAACTAGTGTGTCTAACACAATCAATAATCCTAAGTGCAAAGTGTATGTCGCGCGACCTACTAACCTGCTCTCTTCCCAGCTTTACACACTCCGTGTAAAGTCATCAGGTTGACATTATAATCTCAAAACACTAGGCAACAATAAACAGCAACTGAAATGTTAGACACACACAAAAAAAAAACTCATTGAAAGTAAATCAAACAAGCGAACAAACAAAAGTGAGCAAACAGCTGGTCCACATTTGAGTGAGCGCGGTCTTTAACTGCCGTGGTGAGATGTGATTGGAGGAGGCGGACCAAAACGTCACCGTCAGAATGGAGATTGACAGCAGATTGATCCAACGGACACCTGAAACACACACTACAACAACAACAACACACCCACATCCATATTGCAACACTTAAATACGTACGAGTACGTAACACTTCCCCCCTTAAAGATTTAAGTTAATTTTTTTTTTTTTAAACATTTAAAATATAAACATATAAACATACACACAAAAACTTTAATTACCTATTGCTCTCGATAAGGCGTCAGCAACAACATTTTCAGAACCCTTCTTATGCTTAATGTTGAGGTTGTAACTCTGCATAAACAACGACCAACGCATGAGTCGCTGGTTATGATTATACATCTTCGATAAGAATACTAACGGGTTATGATCAGTATATACCGTAACAGGTAAAACAGAAGAACCGACATAAACCTCAAAAAACTCCAAGGCCAGAAGAAGTCCAAGGGCTTCCTTCTCGATTGTAGAGTAATTTAGCTGATGCTTGTTAAATTTTCGTGAAAAATAACAAACTGGGTGATCTAAACAAATGTCATCTTCTTGAAGGAGCACGGCGCCTGTACCCAAAGCACTCGCATCCACTTCAAGCTTGAATGGGCGCGAGAAGTCCGGAGCGGCTAGGACAGGTGCACTACTTAACAGGGTCTTTACACTGTTAAACACATGTTGGCATAATTCTGACCATCTGAAAACAGTTGCAGGACTTAACAGATCGGTAAGGGGATGTACAACAGTTGAGAAATTTCGACAAAAATTTCTGTAATACCCAACCATGCCTAGAAACCGACGTAACTCTCGTCGTGTAGTGGGCGCAGGAAAATCAACAATAGCGGAAACTTTTGCACCCACCGGCCGGACTTTTCCCTGGCCGACTACCTTACCCAAGTACGTAATTGTGGCTTTCCCAAACTCACATTTCGCCAGATTTATAGTTAAGGACGCACTTGCTAGACGTTTGAATACGGTTCTCAGGAGGGTCAAATGCTCATGCCAGTCAGAGGAATAGATCACCAGGTCATCAAGGTAAGCATTACAATTTGGTACTCCTGATAATACCATATTAACAAGCCGCTGAAATGTTGCCGGAGCGTTTCTCAATCCGAACGCCATTACCTTGTATTGTAGGAAGTTATCAGGAGTTACAAAAGCGGATATTTCTGCAGCGCGTGGCGTAAGAGGGACCTGCCAGTAACCTTTAAGAAGATCTAATTTGGTTACGAATTTTGCGGAGCCTATGTTGTCTACACAGTCCTCCATCCTAGGTAGAGGATAACTGTCTGAAACAGTAACAGAGTTTACTTCTCTATAGTCTGTACAGAATCGAAATGTACCATCTGGTTTTGAGACAAGAAGACAGGGTGAACTCCATGGACTAAAACTAGGTTCAGCTAGATCGTTCTTCAACAAGTACTCAACTTCTGTTTTCATCACTGATCGTTTCGTATTATTTACTCGATAAGCGTGTTGTTTGATTGGAAAATCACATGTAATCTGAATGTCATGTTGTAACACAGTCGTTTGGGATGGAATATCACCAAACAGCATGGGGAAATCACAAATTATTTTAATAACATCCTGCTTCTGAGCTTTGGACAAATCAGTCAGAAAAGATGGTAATGACTGTAGTATTTCAGAATTAGACAGTCTGACACACCCATGAGCATTACAAAGGGAAACGCCATCATCAACAAACGACTCACCAGCAGATGGCGATACCACCTCGCAATCCTCAGCAATGGGTGCTGAAACAACTGCCACAGACGCAGCCACGGAATTAGAGTTCAAATGATCCGTTTCCTCAATTCTCTCCGAGGATTTTCTAGAACGATACAACTTTAACATATTTACATGGCATGTCCGAAATTTCCGCTTACGATCGGGAGTATGCACAACATAATCTGTCTCACTCAACTTTTTAGATACCACATATGGACCAGCAAATCGAGCAGACAGAGCAGAACCAGGAACTGGCAGAAGTATTAATACTTTGTCTTCAGGTTTAATCTCACGATCAACAGACTTTATGTCGAAATGCTTTTTCATGCTCTTCTGAGCTACAGCCAGATGTTCTTTTGCAAACGTACAGGCATTATGCAAGCGCTCTCTGAATCGGCAAACATAATCCAATATATTTTCCTTAGGTGCGGTATTCTCACGCAACATTCCCTCTTTCAAAACTTTGAGTGGACCACGCACAGTATGTCCGAACACTAGATCCGCAGGACTAAAACAAAGAGACTCTTGAACTGTTTCGCGAACACCAAATAAAACTAACGGGACTCCCTCATCCCACTCGTTACCGGAGCTTAAACAGTATTTGCGCAGCATTGATTTTAACGTTTGGTGAAAACGTTCGATTGCCCCTTGGCTTTCGGGATGGTATGGACTCGAAACTCTGTGCGATATTTCCAAGGTTTTTAACACCTGTTTAAACAGTCTAGAGAGGAAATTCGTTCCCTGATCCGTCTGTACAATTTTTGGTAATCCAAATGTGGAAAAGAATTTAATCAATGCCTTTACAATTGTAACAGAAGTAATTTTCCTCAGGGGAATTGCTTCTGGATATCGTGTTGCGGAGCACATGATTGTCAGTAAAAATTGATTTCCTGACTTGGTCTTTGGCAAAGGGCCGACACAATCTAAAATGACATGCTCAAAAGGCTCCCCAATTACAGGGATCGGAATCAATGGAGCTGGTGGGACCTTTTGATTTGGTTTTCCCGTTACCTGACACACATCACAAGTGTTACAATACTGACAGACATCTTTTTTCAGACCAGGCCAAAAGAAATGTTTTAATATACGATTATACGTTTTCGTAATTCCTAGATGACCTGACATCGGATGATCATGAGCCAAACTTAAGACTTGCTGTCTGTAAGCAGTGGGTACGACAATTTGACAGGTAACATCCCACTCATTATCTATGCCAGCGACAGGTCTCCACTTACGTAACAGTAACTCATCATCTATCACATACTCAGCTTTTCTATCTGTAACAGTTTTTGAATTCTCAACGACAGCGAAAAACTTAGTCAAAGAAGGATCATTTCGCTGTGATTCTACCATCCGCTCACGTTTTATTGGTACGGTCAACACTTCTAACTCAGTCACGACTTCATCAACCCTTTGATCTGGTGTCACAGCCTTAGAACACTGCAAATCGGATAAAGAGTTCTCTTCAGCAAAGATTGGCATCAGGAATGAATCATTTAACGTAATGTCGTTGCCTATTCTTCGCTTTTGTGCGCGCGTCACAACACTTACTGGAAACACATCAGGAAATGTATCAGCAATATCATTAGCGGTAACAAAATCAGGTTTGTCAACCACTTCTACAACGGGCGTCACCTTTCCTCCAGCCAAATCATTGCCAAGGATAAACGTAACCCCTTTCACAGGAAGGGAAGAACGTACTGCAACCTTAACAAATCCTGACATCAACTCACACTGTAAATGAACCCGATGTAGCGGAACCTTTATAATGTCCATTCCAATACCCTGAACTAGTACACTTGAACCACACGATGTTCGTTCTGACAAGGGAAGGACTTCAGATAAAATAAATGACTGAATTGCCCCAGTGTCTCGTAAAATCTGGATCTCTTTTTGTTCCTCAGGACTACCAGTTATTGACAGTAAACCTTTCATCACAAACGGTTTAAATCTTTCATCAAACTCGTCCGATTCTGACACATGATCAGAACGTACGGGCACGGTTCTCACGAAACCAACTGGTTTCGGTGGTCCAGATTGCTTTCGTTGTAAAGTTAAACAATCGGCAATTACATGTCCTGTTTTATGACAATAAAAACATTCTCTCGTTTCTTTGTGCTGTGATATATCGACCTTAACACGGGGACTCAAATTTTGTGGTGCAGGTAAAGACAGCCTTTTGTCAAAATGAGTCGACACGAATACGCTCTTGTGAGTCAAAACAAATTCATCGGCCAAAACTGCAGCCTGAGACAAATTCGTTACCTTTTGTTCGTTTAAATAAGTAACCACACGTTCAGATAAACAATTCTTGAACTCTTCCAAAAGCATCAAATCCCTTAGAGAATTAAAATCTTTCGTCTTACTCGCGGTCACCCACTTATCGAAAAGAATTCCTTTCTCACGAGCAAATTCTACAAACGTTTGTTGAGCTGTTTTTTTCTGGTTTCGAAATCTCTGTCGATAAGCTTCGGGGACAAGCTCATATGCACACAGAATAGCGTTCTTCACCGTCTCATAGTCCAAACTATCCTCTACCGGCAGTGCTGAAATAATCGCCTGAGCTTTTCCGACCAACCTACATTGTAACAAAAGGGACCATACCTCTTTCGGCCATTTAAGTGCGGATGCTAGACGTTCAAACGCTGAAAAATATGTATCCACCTCGGTTTCTCTGAAGTGAGGCACCAAAGATATGTGCTTACCAACATCAAAGGCAGCTGTTGACACATCACTTGCAACAGGTGAGGCACCCACAGGATTGAACGTAACCGAGTCAACTTTCCTTGACTCCAATTCAAGTTTTCTCAGCGTTACCTGTTTTTCAGCCTCAATCTCCAAGCTGCGTATCTTGAGACGCATCTCCATGTCGGCCTTACGTGTCTCTGCCCGCTCCTGTGCTTCCATCTGCAGGCGGGCGAGTCGGACCTTAAGTCGCACATCGCCACTAGCTCCACCTGAAAGCGGAGAAAAGGGAGAAAAGGGCGGCATGGCAGCCTTGGTCTCGGCCCCAACCTCCACCTCGGAAGCCTCGCTCAGCACCTTCCCCAATGCAACAGGGCTTTTTGAACACGTCCTCACTGCCGACTGTCCTGTCTCCACAGCATCCACATCTGTTACCTCAAGCACCTGAAGTTCAACCAGCCCCCGATGAATAGCAGCTTTAATTGTTGCCTTTAATGCTTGTCTCACCACAGAGATTCCGTAGTGGTCAGCGATTTTTAACAAATCATCCTTTCTGCACTTGTTAAATGTATCTAATGTTGGTGTTTCAATAAACGACTGCAAATCAAAATCAAACGCACTCATGATTTCAGCTTTTAACGTCACTGTCACTATCTCCGTCTATACTGCACGCGAGCGTTTCCCTGCCAAATCCCGCACAAAGATACACACACTATAATCATCAATAACCGGGAAAAAATCCAATAGTTTGGATCCCGGACGAGCCCCCATAAATGTTACGTCCCTCTGCTATTTTTCTAGGGATTAAGGAAGCAACACTTATAATAATAATAATAATAATAATAATAGTGTGTGCATCTTCAAAGTGCCGGACAGAACAAGAAAAATAAAACGTACTCGCCAGAACTCAGCTCAAAAAGGATTTATTAATCCTCATTGCCATTTTTAAGAAGGTGTGTTTGCCACAGGTACAAACAATATAAGAACAATAACAAACATAACATTGAACAAATACTTAAAGTGGGAAAAGTGAGCACGAGAGATACCCAAATCAAAGAAATCAATAAAACAAAACGAATTATCTAAAGGTTAAATTTAACTAAACTAACTACCAAACACAAAATGTAGAAAGTAATAATCTTCGGCGTCAAGACGCTCTAACTAAACTATACTAACTACATAACAAAACTTACAAAGTGGGCATTCTCCTAAACTAGTGTGTCTAACACAATCAATAATCCTAAGTGCAAAGTGTATGTCGCGCGACCTACTAACCTGCTCTCTTCCCAGCTTTACACACTCCGTGTAAAGTCATCAGGTTGACATTATAATCTCAAAACACTAGGCAACAATAAACAGCAACTGAAATGTTAGACACACACAAAAAAAAACTCATTGAAAGTAAATCAAACAAGCGAACAAACAAAAGTGAGCAAACAGCTGGTCCACATTTGAGTGAGCGCGGTCTTTAACTGCCGTGGTGAGATGTGATTGGAGGAGGCGGACCAAAACGTCACCGTCAGAATGGAGATTGACAGCAGATTGATCCAACGGACACCTGAAACACACACTACAACAACAACAACACACCCACATCCATATTGCAACACTTAAATACGTACGAGTACGTAACACAGCCCCACCCTTTTCTTCAAAGTTCAGCCCATCTAATGGATGGAAAGACGTATGTAACGTTAGTAGATTGTCGATCTGAATAGCGATCTGTCTCTAAGGTTCTGTTTTTGGAATGTTATCCTGTCAAATTTTTATTTCTTCATTGGGCATGTGTAGGCTATCGCTTTTTTTCCTTTATCGTATATGTAACTATGTAGTATGATCCAAGCCTCTGTTTACATTCATGTCTGTGAAATACATTAGATTACGCAGCAAAAAGTATGTCTCCAATAGGGCAGTGGTCTGCGTGCACGGCAGTCAGTGTCTTTTTGCTCTTAGTGACAGAGGTTCGACTCCCAGGTCCGACCCTATTTTTATCTGCTTCGTTTCTTTTGTGTCGGTCAGTTGTATGACTTTTAAATGTCGAAAGACTACCCGATAGCCGACAACTGATTGAGTAAATGACAGCAGCAGCTGTTTTAAGCCCGCTATAGTGTCTGCTGATGTGTGTCCCTTTATTGCTGATTATAATGACGTATATGGGCAGATGCTTCACGATATAGTCCATTTCGCTTTTTAAGATCAATAAGACTCTTAAGATCATAAGAAGCAGTTCCCGGGAACACACGAAAGGAGGTATAGAGCCTTAACGATTCAACTAGAGATGACGCTTCAGCCCAAGCGCGGACTAGGCTACTGCTGCTCTCAACAATCATACAAGACAGGCTATTTCCATAGACTGTAAAAAATATTTCTATTTCACATTTCACATATAAATTATGTATTTTCACGCTGCCCTTGCCTTAAAATAAACATTCATATTTGCTAACGGTGAATAATAGGCTAATTTTAAACTACCATCATTCTGTTGTGATATAGCCTATTATAACGATTATACGTTTTTTATTTATTTTTTTGTTTTACTCTTTGCTGCCACATAGGCTACATATTATGTTCTCGTTAATAACGATCTTATTTCGTTAAAACGATTTTTTTTTCGCGTTATAACAAGATGTTAGGCTATGTCGTTGAAACATAAGTTTCTTGGCCTTATGGACATGTCATGTAGGCGACAAAATATGCCATATATCCACATAAAATGTATCCTGCCTAATGAGCCGCTTTAAAAAATTATATTTTACGTTTTCTACATATTATATATATTAATATATCTTCATTACCAAAAAATAGGCCATGTCGAAACACACATAAACGCCTAAGTGGTTTATTTTTTTTACAGCATTGTGTTCTTATTTTGTTTAACGAAATGTCAATCTTCGTCTTTATAACAGATCATACAATAGCCTACAATTCAATATATAAATAATCTTCAAGATACAGCCTACAATCTTACATGTAAAGAATTGTCGCCTTATAAACAGTCATTTGTGTGGTGGAATAAGCATAGAAATATATCTTGATTTAAACCTTATTTTATTAGTTCATTAACTAATCTTGCTAAGTCAACTAATGTAAAGAGCTGGAAATGTATTAGCCTAAATAATGTCAAATATTACATGATATTAAATTGTGCACCCCTTCTACAGATGTAGGCTTCATATTTGATTTGCTATGTATTGTTTTTTTTATCATGGTGTTGTTGAAGAAAATGAAACGTTTTTGTTCCTCGTTTTTACGAAGTTCTGCAGGCTAATTGGGGTGTAGTTTGCATGTTGTAGACCTACTATACTTCTGTAATACTGGATTTGATTGTTTTGGTGAGAATTCTGTTTCTCAGATCATAATAAAAAATATGCGTGCCCCCCTATAAACAAAATGAGTCGCTATTTAGCCTATCCTATAGGGCTGGGCTGGCGACGGCCCTAAACCAGGTTAGGCTATGTGGAATCCTCAAAAACGCGCTTTTCGCTCTCATGGTCTGAAACACAGCCTGCTAAAAACGTTTTGATTTGTAGCCTATAATGTTTAAAAGAATGAAGCAAAAATCGACAAAACCGACTGTTAGAAAAAGGCCGGTTTTAAGGCTATTTTAGAGTCTGCCGATCACCAGACCATGCTCAATCTTTAAGATTAAACATTGGTCTGGGCTATATCTTCCCCTGCAGAAGATCAACGGGAATAGGTCAAATAACTGCATTGGATAGTCCGTCAACCAATCAGACTAACAATCTGGGCAAATAGAGCGCAGAAGCTTTTGAATTACTAATTTGTAACCACAGAAGCAGCAATGGAATGGAGTGATTTTTGCAGGTTATACAAATAAATAAATAAATAAATAAAATAAGTTTGTGGTATTCACACCCACTCGAGCGATTTATTTGCTAAAAAGAAGCTATTGAGTATCGATTAAACCCGCAAATAGCGCGCAAGATGGATAAGCCGGTTTGTGATTGGTTCCCGCAAATCTGAAAAGGAAGCAGCAGATATAAATGTACAGGTTTCCAACCTGTCCTGAGATTTACCGTCTACGATCTTGAGCGGCAGGGAGAAGTCAAATGGCCGGCAGATAAGGCTGGTTCTACCATTTTACCAATATGCTTATTAAGAGGAATCATTAGCCTATTAATAAATTAAATTGGCTTCAAATCTATTTCTAAAGCCGTTTTCACAATTTTTGTATCATGGCAATTAGCATTCCAGAATCTATTTAGATACTGGTAGGTGGAATTAATTGACAACAAAGCAAACTATTTGAGTAAAAGTGTGAACAGTGTAAACTACTAACTGCTCAAAATATTCATTCATGGAGACAAAGACCGAGGATTTAATATTACAGCTTTGATAAGAGTTTGGTTAAATCATCCCAATAACAAGTAAACAAACAAAGAGTCTTTTTTCCTCAGTTGCATACATTTATTTAACCAGCTGTAGCCTAGATGAAGTCTCTAATGCTTAATATAAGTTAAACAACATAAAATAAAATATGGACAAGCCAGGTTACAAATAAACACATTTATGGTTAAATAAACTGCAGAACAACAATTTTCTCCCAGAGAAACCTTATGAAAAAAAAAAAAAAAAAAGAATACCTGAAAGGGACAACAACATGTCTTCAAAGACATTATGACACATTTTGCCATAGCCTCAGAAAAGCCAGAACTCTTTGGCGTATGGGTATTCCCAGCGAACCTCTGTCCTCACCAAGAGGGTCACATTAAGTTAATTCAAACAATTTTGCTCTAGTTCAAACACTATCAGGAACATGCTCTCTTTCCTGCCACTGGAACAGAGAAACCACATAAAAAATAAAGAATACCTGAAAGGACAACGACATGTCTTCATAGACATTATGGCACATTTTGCTGTAGCCTACATGCATTATTGCCTCGGGAAAGCTAATCAGACTTTTCCAAAGCCCACAGAACCTTTAATGGACATCTGCATTAAGTCTTTAAAAATGGCCTCTTCTGTAATGCCTCTTGGCAGATACAAAATGAGGGCACAGGTGGAAGAGAATGGAAATCGCTGGCTTCCAGGTTCTTGATCATAAAACTGTATTTCACAGTTGTGTGGAAAACCCAGTGGGGGCACAGAATCTGCTCCGGTAACAAAGATGAGTAGGTCCTCCAAAGTAACATCTAGTTCGTTATCTATATAAACAGAAAAATACAAATGTTACTTCGACCTGGGTTAGAATTGTGATTAAATATGAAGGAAAATGAGTAGCTAAACTGGAGAGCATGTAGATGTGAATTAGAGAACTTGTTAACAGCATATTAGTGTTTTATTGGTTGGCGCCTGGCCAATGAAATGGGACTTCTTTTGTGCGGGATGGTGTCACGACACCCATGCCTCTGGGAAGTTCTAAAATGCTAACATGGCTTAGTGCATCAGTTATATTACACAAGATGTAAATGATATTCTAAAAATCAGTAAACACCAAATTAAAACAGCATACTATGTACAGAAAAGCCGTACTTCACTTTCACACAGTTGCTAAAATATATTACTTTGCGCACTTCATATTGCGGTCCTGCAAAGATGACAAAGTCATTATCATTCTTGCATAGAAACAGGTTGGCGTAAGATTATGCTTACACTCCTCTCACCACCTGATTTATGAAGCTGTGCGTACCTTTGAAATCCAGGTGTGCGCAATGCCTGCCCTTGATAAATCCCACGGCCGAAAACGATCGTCATTAGAATAACACGCCCCTAAATATTCACGTCTCCGCTTCCCCCACACCCTTATGTTACGGCACAGACACAAGGAAGACGGCAAAGAGACACTTCCCTGACGTGGAGCCGAAATGACCTATCACAATGCCTTATTTTATAGCACGTCTTTTAAATTAGCATTCAATTTCGAATCATGTCACATGTATTGGGGTGTACAATAGTGATGATGATGATGATGTGATGTGGAGTACCATTCATTCACATTAATAATTGCATGACAATTTGTAATATTCTTTTTATTATTTTTTGTATTAAAGGTGCCAAATGGGATTTAAAATCAAATCATACAACATGTTCCATACCAGATGGGGGCAGTATACCTCCAGAAATACCTCCACGGCCACGCGCTCTCTCATGTCTTCAAACAATATGGGCGAGTGCTGTGTTGCTCTGTCTCCCTCGTGCATATTAATCAAATCAATTGACGCGATAGTAAAAGGTTGGAAGACCGCAGTTTCACGTGGAGCATTTTTCAGAGATTAGAGACTTAATGAACAACATCTCAATACTAAATTATAAGGGCCGTCTCATAGACAAGTCGGTGCATTTCGACGATATGGGAAAATTAAAGCCCAGGCTATTATTTCTAGTTTTATGATATTCGATTTGTTCATATTACATTTTTATCATTAGTTTGAATTAATTTGACAGTAAGCAAAACCCTGATGTGGACCAAGCTAGCGTCTTTCAGAGCTGCCAACTCTCACAACACTTTTCACACACTTTCACGCCACACATCAGTTTTGTCATGCACAGAAAAGGACACGGAGACCGATGTCAGCTCTCAGATTCTGTTCATTTTATTACGCAATTCAAACAATAAATACAGTATTGGCGCTTTACACGACAGATCCCTAGCGCACGTGAACCGATCATCTCTACTAGCTAATGGTAAAAGAACACAAACACTGTTGAAAGATACAGTATGCTACAACTTACCAAAATGTATTCCTCATGCATAATATCGACCAATCATTTTTTTTTAACTCTTTCCTGAACTGAAATGTAGTAGTGGGCTGTATTTTCCACACGACTGACGTCAGGTTCAAGTACACACAAGCTGGCGCGAGCGCGACTTACTCGTGTACTGCAGTTTGGCTGGTGGTAACGTTGCCCGCCCGCATACCGCCTCCCATGGTCGAAACTGGTATTACGAAACCTGCCGGGCCGGGGCTAGTAATTTAGCATGCTAATTCAGGTTAATATCTCGGCAGCACTATTACTTGTCAGTTTTTTAATGACATCATCAACCTTATTTCTTCTCAATCTTTTGATGCGTGTTGCTCATTTTTGGGATATTTTAGCCTCAATTTTTACAGATGGCACCTTTAATGACACTTGTTATTATTTAGAAGAAAAATGTCGTTATTATTATTTGTATTATTATTATTATTATTTAAAAGAAGAAGAATGTATTTTTTATTATTTTGTCAGTCTGAATTATTTTTTGTCATTGAAAGCCTTTCATTACCGAACCCAGTCCGTGCGCACCTGCTGGGCCTAACCCTGAAACGCCAGTTAAAGCGCACAGGCTCGCAACTGAAGGAATAGGCAGGCTACATGGCTATAAATCAAATGTTGGTAAAGGTACACAAATTAAACACTGATGTCCATGTTGCACAAAAATAAACACTGAAGTTTATAATTATGTTTGTGGGTTTTAGTATGCTGTTTTAGTTTGGTGTTTATGTAAGCAATAAGGTACGAGAGACTCCGCTTCGCGTCGTGCCTAACAACGCCCTTCAGCCGTTACTTATTCACGATACAGCACTTGCCTCGAGTACCTTATTGCTTTTATAAAACGGTTGCCACACAATATTAAAGTAAAAAAAACAATGTATTAGTGCAACTTTCATGTAGTTTAATCAATAAAAACATTCCTTCCGCTAGAAAAATATAGTCCCTGACTGTGAAGAGCAACGTTCCAATGTGTAATATGCAGGAAAGCTCAAATAAAAACAACAAACCATTCTCAAACTTTGTCTCATTCTTTTTATTTTTTACAACACAAAGTTTGTGAAATTTCCTCACACCAATAGGTATAGCTTATCTCTCAGCAAAATAACAAATAAAATAAACAGAAGGGCACATATTTTTTAAAGATAACAGTTAGGTCTTTAATCTAGTTATTAATTTAGTCGCTAAAATGCTGCCTAATAAGAGATACTTTATTTATTGATGTTTATTTAAATTTATTTGAACATCTCCGTTTATTGTGCACGCATTAAATATTTGTCTCATTTCAATCGGCTCCACTGTGGTGATATTTAACGCGGTCCTCTTTTGTTGGGGCTCAGCGCTGTCAGCGGTGTTTTCTGTTGTAGCAAGAATGTCACTCCAGTGCTTTCTTTGTTTTAAGTTTGGCCTCCAGTAGCTCTGTAGTGAACTTTCACACTTATGTCCACTCACAGACATAATCTCCCTCGATTCGAGACCAGCATCGGACAATCTCTGCACCATGGTACTGCGCAGGCAGTGATTTGTGTAAATCTTGGAGGTACCTGCTGCTTTACAAATTCTCGGCAACATAGTTGCGAGGTAGTTCACACCCATAGGCTCTCTTGTGTACCTGCAACAGTCAAAAACGAGAAAAACCTTTAACACAACAAGATTTAACACAAATTATAAAATAGCTTATATGATTTATGTGCCGCTGCGTGAGTGATCTACGTACCAAACACATTTAGAGAGGTTTTGCTTTTTGGGGTGAAGGTAAAAAGCGGGAGGGTTAGATGGCAGAAGAGAAAAGTACTTCTCTAGAGAGGCAACGGGACAAAGCGGGTTCCCAGTTTGTTGGAACATGAAGCCACGCCTGCTATCCTTATTTCTGTCATGTGGGTCCTTATGGTTTTTTGTGTCTTCATTGAAGCTCATTGTGACATACTTCAGACCATTTTCGTTTGTTAAAATTCGGAATGAGTCTGGAATGAGTTCTCGGTTCCCCTCTTTTCCTCTGCGTCCGAAGTGTAACTGCACGTCAAACCAGACTTTGTTTACGAGTCCTTTAGGTGTGTTGGGATTAAGCGCATCGGACAGTTTTATGGTGCTGAAATCTTTAGCAGAAATCGGTGTGTGATGCTCTGTTTTATCACGACCCTCTCTTCTCATTGTCTTTACGACTCCAACGAAAACATTATTGGATAAGGTGAATTCACTGTCTCTCATCAGACACCAGGACAAACTCAAAGGTGGATCATTCAGGAATCTGTTCAGACCCGCACGTAACGCTACATAGATACTGATCCCATATTGTTCTCCTTTGGAGCTTCTGACAGTTCCGTAGAAGTCACGGAGAAGTGCGTTGAGTTCTGTCTTGGTGATTTGTTTAAAATCTATGCTGCAACCCTTTTCACTACACCAGTCACCGAAGCATTTCACTGCCCATTGGGTTTGCTGCACGGTATTTTTTTCATTACGAGTCTTCTCGAATGTATCAATGTTACATTTCAGCACTTCAGCATGACGGTTCGTATTTGTAGAAGTCTCTCCAAATTGTTCCTCAAACCACTTATCCATCGTCATGCCACCCAGTAAATCAAAATTTACTTTAAACATTTTAGCCTTTTTAATTCTTAAGTTTTTTTCTATGTTTATGTTGATATGTGTGGTTGCTAAGGGTGTTGCTAAGGGCGCAGTGATAAATAGAACCGTTGGGTGAAGCGGTCATTGCCGTGTTTTATCGTGAATAAAGCACAGCTCTTGACCAATCAGAATCAAGGATTGGAACTAACCGTTTTATAATGAGTTTTATAATATCATTTACTTTTTTTAAATCACTTTCTTAGTGCATTAAGCAACATTACCATTTTAGAATGTACCTGAGGCGGGGTGTTGTGATACAAAAAAAGTCCCATTTCATTGGCTAGGTGCCAACCAATAAAACGACTCCTCTGAGACTAGGTTTGTGACTTTTTTCTGCAAGTGCAAATCTCAACACTTAACATTTCACATTGGAGCTGTGAGTGTAAATTGTAGTGTACAAGTATGAATATCTACTGTAAAAGTTTTCAAATTCACATTTACATGCTCTCAAGTTAAGCTACCCATTTTCCTTCATAATTTAATAGTTTATTGCAACATTTGCATAATACATTTTACACAAATGACTTACTTTCAATTGACATCAACCACCACTCCCAAAGAAAGATGGTGTCCTCCTCTTGATCTCTTTTGTTGCTGCCTTGCAAACTCCATTTAATATCAAAGAGTCCTCGCACATCATTCCGTGACAGCTTTTTAGATGTATGAGTGAAGAGTGGTGCAAAGGTTTCCCAGTTTCTCTGGACAACTTGCCACATGTTGCCACAAGCATTCATTCCGGCGATGAACTGCTGTATCATGCTGGAAACCCTAAAATGAAAACAATTATCTTTTAAGATGTTGGTATTTAATTGCATTTCAAACATCTTTTTTGTGATAATACCAGAAAATGTGTGTTCTTATAAAAAAAATATGGCTAAAATGACATAATTAATGACATTTGAAGAACTCTTGCCATTGGCAGTGACATGAAGTTGTCAAAATGCGCTTTTCTCAAAACTAGTATTTTTTAATAATTAGTGAACCATATATTTACATTGTATAAATAATTAAAATACATAACCTGTGGTACATGTAGTGGGTGATTATTTGTTGGTAAATAGCAGGGAAATCAGCAAGTGATGCAGAATATATGTTGGGGATCCCACATTCAGCAATCCAGTCCCCCAGTTCCATTTTGACCTCCAACATTTCCGCTGTGGTCTTGCATTGTAAAATCTAAATTTTGTTCAAATTGATAAACACATTGTTAAAATGCATAATTATGACAAAATATTCTACTCATTATGCATTCACTCTGTCTATGACAGTGTTTTACACAAAGCCGATTAGACTACACGGGTCTTGCTGTTATTTATCAATACCTTTTCCAGTCGATGTTGTATATCTGTGTCATGTAAAGTTTCTAGTTCAAACGTGCTTAGGTCTATGGTCTGACTCCGACCACACATCATTTCGAAAAGGTGATGATTAAGGCATTTAATCCCAGGTCCATTGTGAAGAATGGACCATGCAGTCAGCTTTCCTGCTGTGTAGAATTTATTCTGCTGCAGTGCATCCTGATTGTACGAAAAGAGGACGTTTCCAGGTTTCCCCTCAAAAATGCCAAGGGAGGATTGCACTTCGCTCATGAGAATTCTTTTAAAAAAAAGACAAAGATGTCACATTTCATGAAAACACTACATCCTATTTTTTGGGGGTGTTTTTTTGGGGTGTAAAAACTTAAAATCAGCAATCACCTGAAAAACTCACGACGTGGTCCACCATAATCTTCGGCCATCTCACCAACAAATTCAATGTTTGGCGTTTCATGCCATTCAAAGTAGGATTTCTGAAGAGCAACACATGCACTATGTAACACTCTTCTCCGGCGGGCCACGACAGTGACATGGGTGGTCAGGTCTAAATTGTCCCCCCTGAATTCATTCAAAACATCCACAAGGTCTCTTTGCAACTGTAAAAAAAAAGGATAAAAAAATATTGCTTAAAGGATAACTAAACCCCTGGTCAGAGCCTGACTCCACCCACTGGTAATATTTGAAAAATGCTGAAAAAATGGGCAGACCCCAGCAGAGATAGAGGGGACGAAATAGATGCTAAACATCCAATAGGAAAATTCAACTGCAGTAGCCACCGTTCAACCTGAAGAGGGCAGCACTAAGACGTTTTTACACCATTTATTACAAAACCGCTCATTAAGAAACCGCAATTAGATCCAAATAACTTGGCAAATTACAGACCCATTTCAAATCTTCCATTTATGTCCAAAATACTTGAAAAAGTAGTGTCCGCTCAATTGTGCTCTTTTTTGCAAGAAAATGATATCTATGAAAAATTCCAGTCAGGATTCAGACCGCATCATAGTACAGAAACTGCGCTAGTTAAAATTACAAATGATTTACTTTTAGCTTCTGACCAAGGCTGTATCTCAATACTAGTCCTACTTGATCTTAGCGCTGCGTTCGACACTATAGATCATATAATACTCTTGGATCGACTACAAAACTTCACCGGTGTCCAGGGACAGGCATTAAGCTGGTTTAGATCGTACTTATCGGACCGTTCTCATTTTGTCTTTTTAAATGGGAAAAAAATCAAAGATAACGTCAGTAGACTATGGAGTACCGCAAGGATCGGTTTTAGGCCCTCTGCTATTCTCAATATATATGCTGCCACTTGGTAATATTATAAGAAAACATGGAATTAATTTCCACTGTTACGCTGACGACACTCAATTATATATTTCATCACGACCAGATGAAAACACTAACTCATCTAAAATGACAGAGTGTCTCAAAGATATAAAATGCTGGATGACGCGTAATTTCCTGCTATTAAATTCAGATAAAACGGAGGTATTACTTATTGGTCCAAAAAACTACTCACAAAACCTCTCACAACACAACTTTAATATAGACGGATGTCCTGTTACTTTATCCACTACAGTAAAAGACCTGGGTGTTATACTAGACCGCAACTTGTCTTTCGAAGATCATATTTCATATGTTACAAGAACAGCCTTTTTCCACCTTAGAAACATTGCTAAGCTACGTAACATGCTATCTGTTTCTGATGCAGAAAAATTAGTTCATGCATTCATGACCTCAAGACTAGATTACTGTAATGCTTTATTAGCCGGTTGTCCTGCATCCTCAATAAACAAGCTACAGTTAGTACAAAATGCAGCTGCTAGAGTTCTTACTAGGTCAAGAAAATATGATCATATAACACCGATTTTATCATCTCTACACTGGTTACCTATTAAGTTCCGCATCAACTACAAAATACTACTACTGACCTATAAAGCCCTAAATGGTTTAGCTCCTATGTACTTAACAGACCTTCTTTCGCCCTACAATCCACCGCGTTCCTTAAGATCACTAAATTCGAGGCTTCTGGTCATTCCTAGGATATCGAAGTCCAGTAAAGGAGGGAGGGCGTTCTCGCATTTAGCTCCAAAACTCTGGAATGGCCTTCCAGATACGGTCCGAGGCTCTGACTCGCTGACACAGTTTAAAACTAGATTAAAGACGCTTCTCTTTAGTCAAGCATTCACATAATGCTTACCTTCTAGTCCTCTGTTATGCCATACGGAACCGTTTGCCACTGAAACTGCTTAACGCACCAGTGGGGCTCGACAGCCTTTTAGACAAACGGGTCGGCTCGTATGGTTGGGTTGGGTTGCAGAGAGTTCAGGTTACGGAGAGTTTGTGAGTTATAACGGAAATCATTATGAACATCAGCTATGCTAATTATTTCCCATCTGCCTTTCTGCTGTTATCTCGGGACGCTTGTCCTGAGAAAAATGGCGTTCGTCAGGTCCAGTTTTGTGTCCAGCCTCTCACGGGGATTTCGGATGCCCCAACGCCTGTGATGAGACGACTCAACGCCTGTGAAGAGACGACTCAACGCCTGCGATATGTTATGGCGCCGTTTGATTCATAAACAATAATTATATTTAATATTTATATTTAAACAATATGAATGTAAGCCAGAGGAGAACTGGCCCCCGACTGAGCCTGGGTTCTCCCAAGGTTTTTTCTCCATCCAATCTGATGGAGTTTGGTTCCTTGCCACTGTCGCCTTGCTTTTGGCTTGCTTTGAGCTTGCTCAGTTGGGGTTATTTAGTGTTTAGCAATGTTGTTGATCTGTGTTGTGCTACTTTCTTTTTTTTCTCATTTATATTTTTTATTGTTATTTTCCACACAGTATGAATTTTACAGTACAACCGGGCATACAATATTTAAAGACAGTCATAAATGATTTTCCTTGAAAGCCCTTAGTAATAAAAACATTTTTTTTTAAACATAAACCAAAAAAACAAACAAACAACAACAAGAAAAACAGGAAAAAAACAAAAAACAAACAAAAAAAAAACCCCACAAAAAAAACTGTAGCCTAGAACCAGGGTATAGTATGTATTTTACTCATTGACAATCCTTGCATATTTAAACATTTATTTCTTCACCCATCTTACATTGTAAATTTGAGAGGTATTCATAAACCTCCAGACCTTACCCCAACTCTCTAAACAAAATCTGTTCTATGTTGCTTTATATATTTAAGCCATCCTTTCCAGGTATTATTAAATTTATCGATTTCCAATCTAATGGATGCAGTTAGCTTTTCCATATTGTAAATGCTTAGCATTACATCTACCCATTCTTCCACTTTAGGCTCCAGATCACTTCGCCATCTTCTGGTTATTGCTTTCCTACTAGCCAACAACATAATTCGAAGCAATTTATAATCATCCTTTCTTTTTAATTTTAGAGTCTCCGTTCTTCCAAGATACATAATTTCAAAGCTGGCTGGTATGTCTGTTTCTGTCACCTCATCAATTATCACTTTTAATTGTGTCCAATATTGAGTTTTATGAGAGCAATCCCAAAAGATATGGAAGTGGTCTGCTCTAGTTTCACCACACAACCTCCAACATTTAGTATCCCCAAATCTTCTCTGGGCTGGTGTCACAAAATACCTTACTGTATTTTTCCACCCATATTCCCTCCAAAATGAGGTATTCGTGGTTTCCCCCCAGTCATGACCTGGCAACACTATGTTTGCCTCCCTTTCCCATCTTTCTTTTATATATACTGTGTTGTCTACTTTCAAGTCCTCTAAAATCTTGTACATTTTAGAAATAATTTTCTGTCCTATCTTTGCTCTGTATGCTTCTATCATTATTCTTATGATCCCTGGCCATGTTGATCCTAGATTGACTTTTTTAATTTCTTCTGTTAAATAATGACGTATCTGTAAATACCTGTGAAAATCTTGCTTCTGGAGACCATAGACCTCCTTCATCTTCTCAAAACTCCTTACAGTTTGATTTTCAATAACTTCCCAATACATTTTTGGGCCATTATTCCACA
The DNA here is from genome assembly GCF_016745375.1 of Pimephales promelas. The sequence goes on from NW_024121157.1 coordinate 689,852, forward strand.
ATTTAAACCTGCCATCCAATTTGTTGGGTGCAAAATCTATATCATGTGTGATCCACCTCAAAAACCTACAGTGACCCATCAAATTGTATTTCTTCACAGTTTTAGACCAAACTTTAAGTGATACCTCCAACCAAGGATTTATTTTTATTTTCAAATGTGACCTCAGCGTTTCATCGCATAAAATAGCTTGTATCGGTAGCCCCTCTATTTGTCTTCCCTCAATGTCTTTCCATTTTGCAGAATATTCTGGATAACACAAAAGAATCAAAACCCTCAGCTGCGCCGCCTGAAAGTAACTTCTTAGGCAAGGTAAAGCTAGGCCCCCACTCTCCTTTGGCAGTTGTAATGTTCTATATTTTATTCTTGGTTTGGCACTCTGCCATATATATCTAGATATAATTTTGTCCAACTCTTTAAATTCTTTTGCTGACACCTCAATTGGAAGATTTTGAAATATGTATAGCAGACGGGGTAAAACGTTCATTTTAATCACTTCCACTCTTGATACCAAGCTCAGGTACGGTATTAAGTTCCATCTTCCAAAGTCCATTTTGGTCTTTGATATTATTTGATCGTAGTTTAAGGATTTTAATTTTCCCAAGTCTTTCGGTAAATTAATACCCAAGTACTTCATGGACGTCATATCCACAATTAACATCTTATGACTTGACTTGGTTCATAATTAAAGGTTATGACTTGAGTTTTTTGGACGTTAACTGTGTACCCCGACAGCCTACCAAAATCTTTAAAATAATTCATTAATATAGGCAAAGATGAGTCTGGATTCTCCAAGTAAATCAGGACATCATCCGCGAATAGAGCTATTTTCTGTTCTAACCCTGCTATTACAATGCCTTGAATGCTATTATTTTGTTTTATCCACTGGCTTAATGGTTCCAGAAAAACAGCAAATAGCAAAGGGCTTACTGAACATCCCTGACGGCAGCCCCTTTCTAATTTAATAAAATTAGATAAACTACCATTGACCTTGATCCTTGCTATAGGGCCTGTGTACATAGCGCGAATGGTCTCAATACACCTTTCGTGGAAATTGAACCTCTTCATTACCCGGAATAAGAAATCCCACCTTACTGAATCGAATGCTTTTTCTGCATCCATTCCCATTATTAAAGCTTCTAGCTTCTTATCATTAATATGTTGCATAATATGCAACGTTCTACGGATATTGTCCTGGGTTTGTCTATGTTTTATGGATCCGGTTTGATCTAAACTTATAATATCAGGCAGAATGTTTTCAAAGCGCCGTGCTAGAATTGCTGTAAATAATCTATAATCTATATTAAGCACACTTATAGGCCTATAATTTGAACAGTTGGTTTTATCTTTGCCCTCCTTAGCAATTACTGATATGATTGCTTCCCTCCAGGAATCAGGTATAGCCCCTCCTTTCAATATCCAATTAAAAGTCTTGTGTAATAGTGGAATTAAGGTTTTTCTAAAAGTTTTATACCATTCCGAAATATATCCGTCTGCACCAGGGCTTTTATTATTTTTGAGCTTTGAAATTGCTGAATTTATTTCTTCTGCCGTTATTTCTGACACCAATGAATTATTTTGCTCTTCTGTTATTTGTGGTAAATTTAAACTGTTTAAAAAATCATCAATCTGGGAATCATTATTATTATGTTTCTGGGAATATAACCTGCTGTAGTAAAATTCAAAAATCTTATGTATTTCTTCTGTCTTATAAACCACAGAATCTGTCTGTGGATCTTTAATTTTGTAAACATGTCTTCCTGTCTCCTGTTTTTTAAGCCTATACGCCAGTAATTTTGCAGACCCACTCCCCGCTTCATAAAATCTTTGTTTAGTGTATATCATTTTATTCTGAATTTCTTGTGAGAATATCTCATTAATCTCTGCTTTTATTCTTTTAATTTCTGCCATAATTTTGCTATCTACTGAGTTCTTATGTTCTTTTTCCAATCTTTTCAAACTACTTTGTAGAGTTTTAAGCCTTTCTTGTTTCTTTTTCTTCCTAAATGCAGATCTTGCAATCAGTTTCCCTCTCATCACTGCCTTGCATGCATCCCACAAAACTGATGGGGAGACCTCCCCATTGTCATTTTGTTCTACATATTCACAAATCTCTTTTTCGATTTTCTCCTTCATTTGACCAATAAGCAGGTTTGAGTTCAGCCTCCATACTGTTTGTTTCTTTTCTGTCCCCAACAATATATTCATATATATTGGACAGTGATCAGACAGATCCATCACTCCAATATCACAGCTTTCTATTTTGTATCTATCTCTTCCATATATAAAAAAAATAGTCAATCCTTGAATACACCGAATGTGGTGCAGAAAAGTAGGTATAGTCTCTCTTAGATGGGTTTAGTTCCCTCCAGATATCTATAATTCCCAGATATGTTATTATCTTCTTAATTTTTTTCCCTATATCATTTTTCTGCTGTGCGTTTCCTGATGAGTCTAGCTGTGCATTAAGTCTCTGATTAAAATCCCCTCCAATAATTACCATCCCCACTCCCTCTGTTGTTAACAGATCAAAGACTTGTTTAAAAAAAACCCAATCTGATCCTGGAGGGGCATATGCACTCATTAGGGTTACTAATTCCCCTTCTAATCTTCCTATCACCAAAACATACCGGCCCTCCTTATCCTTAATTATCTTCAGCATTTCGAAATTAATTCTACCTGATATCAGTATTGATACCCCTCTTCTCCGGCCCAATTTATAAGATGATGAAAACTCCTGATTATAACCCATTCGCTTCAACTTTTCATGCTCTTTATCTGTTAAGTGGGTCTCCTGTAGAAAAAGTATCCCAACTCCCTCTTTCTTCATTTTACTAATTATCTTGTTCCTTTTAATTGGGCTGCCCAAACCGTTAGTATTATAAGAAGCTACTTTCAATTTACTATTTCGTGTTGTCATTTAACAAAACATTTTGTTTAACATCAATGTCTCTATCCCCTGTGCTACAGATAAAAAATGAACCTTGAGAGCAATCATTAACTCTAGAACAAAACAAAACTCTCACCGTTTCCAAAACTGAGGTTTTACAGTCTTTAACCTTTCCTGAGCTCACACCAAGCTCTGAGGGGAAGCCCCTACAAGTTAGAGGGCCCTCATGACCATTTATGGTCCTTCCCATCAGTCTCTTCTGTACACAGATTCCCCACTTACGACTTCACGAAGAGAAGAAAAATACAAATAAAAGAAAAAGGGAAATAAAGAAAAATCCCTTTGCCCACACTTATCGTGCGCTGGAAACGAAACAACTAAATAATTTCTTACCTAAGTTAGGTCTTTTTTTTTTTTTTTTTTATTCAACGCTTAACCATAACTCTGAGAAAATGTATTAACTCCCTATGTATTATAATGGTAATACCGGTCCGGTTACTTTAGTTTGATGGGCCTACTCTTGTGCAGTCTCCTTAGTTCTTCTAAAGGATTGCAGTTTCGCCTTGTATCCCAAAGTAGAAGTCTCTGCCTGGTCCTGTCTGCCTGCTCCCCGGCTGGAGCGCCACATCCGGTGCTGAAACCTCTCTAGTGGATCTACCGCTGGATTAACAATACGCACTTGAAATCCTCTGTCCACCATGTCTCTAGTCGCCTCGGCTGCTGAGTTGTAGAGGCGTGTGTCTCCCTCATAGAAAACCCGAAACTTCGCGGGGAACGGCGTTTGAAATCTGATTTTGTTTTCTCTCAGCACTCTCTTTGCTTCGGCGTATTCCTTTCTCTTTTTCATCACCTCTGGTGCGTAATCGTGATCTACATACACTCGTTTCCCTTCAAAGAGGAACCCTTTTTTTTCCCATGCCTTCTTGATAATGTCCTCTTTACATTTGTAGCTTGAAAACTTTGCCACTATAGATCTCGGTGGTGCATCTTCGGATGGGGGAGGTCCCAGCGCCCGGTGGGCTCGCTCCAGGTTGAGCTGGTACTCTGGTGGCAGCTCTAGCTTTTCTCTGAGTAAAGCTTCCACAAAAGACCCCACTGATTCTACATTCTTTTCGGCCCCCTCTTTTATCCCATGTAACCGAATGTTTTCTCTTCTGGCCCTTCCTTCTTGATCAATTTGTCTCTCCTCGATCCTTTTGTGGAGCTTAATGAGCTCACGTGTGATTTCCTCGGTGTTCAGGACTCGCTCCTCCGTTTCTGCGATTCGTCTTTCAGCTTCATCAATCCTGACGTTCGTTGTTCTAAGATCTTCTCTGATGCCGTTTAGACCATCTGCTGTCTCGCGTCTGAACTCCCTTATCTCCCGCAAGACCGCCTCCAGGTCTGACATTTTTCCTTGTAACGTTATTTGCGTTGTTTCGGATGTTAGCTCCGCCGTTGACTCCTGTTCCAACTCCGCTAGCTCAAATGCTAATTTCACTTGCTTGTCGTCGTTCCCGCGTTGCTTAACGTTTCCAGCTTTCCCTCTGGTTTTTCTTCTTGACATATCCAGTGCCCCCGAAATGGTCTTCTTTAAATCATATGTTTCACTCAGGCTTTTTGATTTACGGGGCTGATTCTTATTTTTTTGGGGGGAGCTGCTTCTCTACGATGTCGCCATGTTCGAACCGGAAACGGAACTCAAAACACTCGTCTTAACCTACACTTCATTATTGTGCCTATTAACCATACATTTAGTCTAAGGAGCCATTTACACGACACCGTTTCCAACTAAAAACGGATCAAGTTTTTGAAACGGTCTCTGTGTAAACAGCAAAAACGCCAATCTCTGAAAATGATGATGTCATGCGTATTGTGTTCAGATATAGCAGGGATCTCAAACAGTTTTTCATTTGAGAGCTACTTTTTAAAAACGAAAGAGGCCGAGAGCTACTCATGTAATACACTACTTAAATCTCTTACATAATCTCATGACTCATTAAAGATCTCAGAGAGGGCAAAGGTGGAAGCTGCCAGCTTCAGTGATTTCAGCCTGAGAAAGGGCATCACTGAACAAACAGCACAGCAGTGGGTGTGTGATGTTCAGGAGTGGGCAATCACAGGTAAATCATGCACAGTGCTCGGACTCTTCAGAAATACAACTGTTAGTTACTTTGTTCAAATATGAACTACATAAGGTGATCAGAATCTTTCAAATGAAACTATCGCTTGACTGTGTTACCTATTCAGAGCCAGGTAGCACAACACAACAGGGAGCAACAGAGGATCTCAGGGCTGAGATAGAAAGTATCATAGTGTCCCTGCTACGCAAGAAGCAGGACCTCTATCGTCAGCATGGTTGGTTGACAAATATTGAAATGGCACATTCCAAATGCAAACAAACAAAAACTCTGTTTTCCTTAGAGTTTTATTGTTTCACTTTGCAGATAGCAACCAGACCAGACAAAGAAAGAGAAGAAAAATAAGAGAATTAAAAAACAAACTAAGACAAAAGATTGTACTCTACGATACTGTTGCAGAGGATACGATTGATGGGGAATTGGCTTCCAATTTGACAGAGGACTACATCCTGCCTTGGGAGAGAAGTGAGGATGGTATGGTAGCCTATCTTGACATGTTTTCTAAAATGTATGCCTACATGCCTATGGTATAGCAATGACAAACTCTCTCTATCTCTCAATCTGTCTATCTATATGTGTATGTTTGGGTTTGTAACTTAATTGTGAATACTAAATCACTTTTTCATATTTCCATCAATTCCCTCTACCCATAGGCCACTCCTTCAGATTAAAACGGTCTGTTTTTGACCAAACAATGCTAATTAGACGGCTTGAGGAAGAGCAGAGCATCCTTGTGAAGGAGATGTCTCAGCACATCACGTCTCTACGAAAGGAGATAAAGGCAGTGGATAAGCTTCAATAGAACATCAGAATGGGCTGTAAGTCAAATTCTGAAATTTTTTTTTTCCCTCACTAAATTAGTCCCTTTCCTACTGCTCAACTCACCTCAACTTGACTACAGTAATTTCCTGTGTATTAGCCACATTGTGTATAAGCCGCAGGACAGTGTTTTATGCAAGTTAAAAGAAACAAAACCATATCACTTCCATATTAACTGCCCCCGTGTATTAACCTCATAGCTGAAGAAATTTTGCAAAATCAATATAAACTGCGGCTAATAGTTGGGAAATTACGGTTCTCTGGTTACAGACGTTTTGTTTACCACTGCATAAAAGTACCATTTAATGTAATTGGTTGGCTATAGCGACACTGAAGTCAACTACCCACTATTTGCTTTAAAGGACATTACTGAAGGAGAAGAGATAACTTATGACTATGGTGGAATTGATTGGCCTTGGAGGAAACAGGTTTGTCAAAAAATGTTGAATATTGGCTTTGTTGTAAAAAAAAGTCAGAATGATAGTTTTATTTTACCCAGATTTAAACCAATGCTGATGTTTCTGCCTCAGATTAGTTTTGCCTAGTTCAGTATAATTTCTAACCTATTTTTAAAAGATTGAATCATGCAATCATCATCTAAAAGACTAAATCAATTTAACAACATTTTACAGATATACATTGTGTATATTACTCTTACCTCATGTGTCCTAAAACAACCACAGTTTCTTTGTAGCTATTATTGAAACTTCTAAAGTCTAAACATATACATTCTACATCATGTGTCATTGAACTTTAGATGAGTTTGCTTTCTCCAAGTCATACTAGCTCTTGGCTACAGGTGAATTCAGTCATGCCACACTTCATTTTTACTACTTCCTCAACTGTGACGGTTAGAGCTGTCTTATAGCAGGCAACATAGATATGACAGAAATCACAGCCAACTTGAACCCATCAAAAGTAACTTGGATTTAGCCTCAGATACAGGAAACATGTAAACATTGCCACCACATGCATGTCTCCTGTGTCTCACATGTGTTAATGTTGTTTCCACTGAAGTAATGGTACTGCTGACCATCTATTCAATAATAATGTTAACTCATTCTTCAGGACAAGCCATTGGATGCCACTGAGTCTTCTGAGGCTGACCTCTTCAGAAACACAGAGCAGACTCCTCCGAGATCATCCAGCTTCAAGACACAGGTACTAGTCCGTCTCTTTTACTGTCTTTCACTGGTTCCTCCTTTAGGTTCGAACCTTCTACTTTTTAGTTTCGAGGCGTCTTCTTAATTGTTAACTTCTTCATGGAAGTACATTTTTAGATGTGTATACATCAATGTATATCCTTAGTCCAATATAAACTTCTGCGGACATTCTGGTTTTTGTGGTTTCATGGGGACCAGTCAGTAGGACCAGTGTTTAGTGGCAATCACTCCTTGTGATACACACACTTGTCAGGTCTCTTGTCATTGTGGGGTCCACGCTAACTAAAAATTAATGTAGACATTGGAACACTTTATTGACTCTTTTCTTTCTAGAAGTCTAAACATATACATTCTACATCATGTGTCATTGAACTTTAGATGAGTTTGCTTTCTCCAAGTCATACTAGCTCTTGGCTACAGCTGAATTCAGTCATGCCACACTTCATTTTTACTACTTCCTCAACTGTGACGGTTAGAGCTGTCTTATAGCAGGCAACATAGATATGACAGAAATCACAGCCAACTTGAACCCATCAAAAGTAACTTGGATTTAGCCTCAGATACAGGAAACATGTAAACATTGCCACCACATGCATGTCTCACATGTGTTAATGTTGTTTCCACTGAAGTAATGGTACTGCTGACCATCTATTCAATAATAATGTTAACTCATTCTTCAGGACAAACCATTGGATGCCACTGAGTCTTCTGAGGCTGACCTCTTCAGAACAACAGAGCAGACTCCTCCGAGATCATCCAGCTTCAAGACACAGGTACTAGTCCGTCTCTTTTACTGTCACTTAACTTTTACTTTAACACTTCACTAAATAATGCATTATGCATAACTCACTTTAAACTTTTATTGTAGCTTTTATTATTAAATGCTCTTCCTCTACAATCTGGCTAATGTCAAGTCATCTTCATTTATACAGACCTTTTAGAAATGTAGATTGTTTCAAAGCAGCTTACAGAGATTTTTTTTTTTTTTTTTTGGCTTTATAGGGCCAAAAAAATATAGGCAGTTGCAGTCTTTGCCATATATTTAAACCATTTCTATGCCAATTTTCTTTTCTTTTTTTCAAAAATATTAAGATTAAGTGAGGATTTCCAATGTTTCTGAAATACCATTTGATGTACATAGGTATACATTTATGAATGCGTGTTGTCATTCATATCATGTCTTTGATGTTCTATAGTGCTTACATAATCCAGAACCCTTACCTTCAATGAACAAAGTTGGAATGAATCCTTCCCTGGTGGACTACACAGATTCTGATGAATCTCAGAGTCCAAGCCCAAATCATGACCAGTTTAATTCAAGCTGCCAGGTAATTTTTTTTTTTTTTTTTTTTTTTTTTTTTTTTTGCCATTTGCATGTATTTTTACAGGAATGGGTACTGAAATATAGTATCAATAAGCTCAAACACTATTGGTTCTGCTTTCAGTACCTATTTCTCCCTTGTCCTTGGGTTTAAATGGTAATTGTGTATTTTTTCAATACTCTAGACATGGTGTCCGACTTCTGAGTTTGAACTAAGCCTCACCCACCAGGACGGAGATTCTGTTCCAAGGCTGAGGAGGACCAAAAGCATACAGGTAAGCAACTCACAATGTAGAAGATGGATGTACATACTTAACATACTTGGCGTCTTGTACGTAACACAAAAGTAATATTTAATCCATGCACTGACTTTGACTTCACTTTTTCTTTTCTGAAGATGAAAAGAAATGTTGAGTTTGATTCAAATGAGCTTTTTGACAGCTCAGCCAGCAGTGGAGAGGAATATATTCCTAAGAGTAGTGAGGATTCATCTGAAGATACAGACACAAGCGAAGTCATTGAACCAGTCAATCAGAAAGAAAGCATGCTTAGATTTCCAATCCAAGGGAAGTACGCTGACATCCGAGAACTGAACGATGTGTCTTCGACGCAAATCCTTAGCAGAGGACGCTCACCTTCAAGAAGAGAGGGCAACTCTGGTATGACACGTAAAAGGCGATGTTCAAGCAGTTCAAGACGTACATCCTACCCTACAACACAAGCAAGTAGTGGTCACTCAACAAAATGGAGTGGAGGGGAGACCCTGAATCTGTAATACAGAATACAACACCTGATCTGGAGAAAGATCTTCCTGACAATGCCTCTTCCCTCCATACAGAAGAAGTAGCTGATGGTTCGCTTTCCATACCTGCTGTCTGTAAAAAGGAGAACGGGGCAAGAATGTACAACAAAAAGCAATACTGTTTGTACTGTAGGGTGGGATTCGTGAAAATGGCAAGGCATTTGGAGCGCGCTCATAAAGATAAACCAGAGGTTGCACAGGCTCTGTCCTTTCCAAAAGGCTCCAAACAAAGACGAATGCATATGGAACATTTGAGAAACAGGGGCAACTTTGCACACAATGTGGATGTATTAAATGCTGGTGTTGGAAATCTTGTTCCTCGCAAGCAACCAAGGAAGGATTGTCAAGCACAGAATTTCCTGCATTGTGTACATTGTCATGGTTTCTTCACAAAGAAAATTCTTTGGCGGCACATGATGAAATGCAAGTTCAAGCTGAATGTTCCACAAAAACCTGGCAAAACCAGGCCCTCTGCGCATTTGCAGCACCTCCACCACCTGGTGTCAAGGTGGAATTTTGGAAGCTGCTAAACAACATGGTTCAAGATGAAGTTTATTCTGTACTGAAATCGGATGCCTGTATCATGGAGTATGGTGAGCATTTGTTTAACAGGCTTGGATATGATGTTGGTAAGCATGAATACATCCGACAGAAAATGAGAGAGCTAGGAAGGCTTCTGATATGCTCAAGAAAAACCACTTCCTTGAAGACCATTAAAGATCACATCAAACCTGCCAATTTTATGCAAGTTGTGGAATCAGTGAAACACTTAGCAGGCTTTGACAGTAAAACCCATGCATACAAGTGCCCAAGTCTAGCTCTCAAAACTGGACATAACTTGACAAAGATTTCAATGCTGCTTGAAAGCCGTGCAAATGTTCAGAATGACTACAGTGCTGCAAAAGATGCTCGTACATTCCGCAGAGTGTATGAAACCAGATGGAATGAAATGATATCAGCTGCATCACTGAGAACACTTCAGGAGTCTAAGTGGAATACTCCTCTGTTGCTTCCATTCACAAAAGATGTCAGACTCTCCATTCGTATTTGATGTGCAACAACAAGATCTTCACGGAACTGTCTATAGAGGCATCCCCCACACGTGGCAAAACTGGCAAAGGTCATTTTGGCACAAGTCATTTTGTTTAATCGACGAAGAGCTGGGAGGTGTCAAAATGACCCTTTCTTCATATGTATGTCAAAATCCATCAGACCCACATGAAGA